>OZ025880.1:1703812-1741312 GCA_964019415.1 Ianthella basta
TGCAGCTGCAATAAACAATACACACTTGTATACAGAGAAGATGCTACCTCAGCTCTTTCCATTTGGGCATTTGCATTCAGACCAACTTTTTGCCATTTCACTAACTTGGTACCCTACTCCACTCCTCTCTGCCTTTACCCCCAGCCCCCTTCCTCCAGACCTCTCCCTATTCCTCATCCTCCCTCTATTCCTTCTCCTCCCCTTCCCCTCGACCTCCTCTCCTCCCCCTCCACTTCCTCCCCTTCCCCTCCACCTCCTCCCCTCCCCTCTCCTCCTCTCCTCCCCCTCCACCTCCTCCCCTTCCCCCTCCTCCCCTTTCCTTCCCCCTCCTTCCCCCTCCTCCCCTCTCCTTCCCCCCTCCTTCCCCCTCCTCCCCTCTCCTTCCCCCTCCTCCTTCCTCCTCCTCCTTTCTCCTCTATCTTGCTCTCTCTCTCTCTCCCATCCTCCTCCTCCCCTCCCCCTCTACCTCCTCCTCCCCTCCCCCTCCCCTTCCTCACCTCCCCTTCCATCTCCTCCCCTCCCTCTCCCCCTCCTTCTCTCCTCCCCCCACCTCCTCCCCCTTCCCCCTCCCCTCCCTCCCTTCCCCCTCCACCTTCTCCCCTTCCCCTCCACCACTTCCTCCCCTTTCCCCCTCCTCCTCCCCCTTCCCCCTCCCCTCCTTCCCCTTCCCCCCTCTCCTCCTCCCCCCCTTCCCCCTCCACCACCTCCTCCCCCTTCCCCCTCCACCACCTCCTCCCCCTTCCCCCTCCTCCTCCCATGTACCGCTTCAGCCTTTGCCTCATCCTCACACTCTGCTAGGCTCAAAATGATCTTGATGGCTTCTTTGTAGTTTCCCATTCTCTCTACACAGGCAGAAAGGAAAGTGCAGTAAGAGAACAACACAATACCAAGTCCTCCTCCTCCAGTACATGTATGTAGGTGTAGCACTCATACATATACAAACATGGCAGAACATACGTACAAAGCAGACACACAACACACACACAAGAGACTCGCCATGCACAAGGTAAGCCAATGAACATTCATACAATTATTAGGATTCCTACTACTGTACACATGTATAAAATTAAGAAGTCATACAAAACTCACTCAAAATGTATATCTTGCAATCAATCAGTCCATACTGCTCACAGACCAGCTGGGCCTATGAATATTAAAATTATGAACAATTAAACCCAATTGCAACATTATTTTCTCTTGGTCACACCCACCTCCCTTAAGGGGACATCTGTGCACACTTGTAAGAAAGGTAAAAGTTTGTCGGGTTCAAACTTGGCATACAGTTCAACTTGTTTGGGATGATGGTGAGGGGCTGCCCTGCTGTCTGCACGGAAGAGGGCATCCAAGTACTGGGGAGGAAGGAGGGAGGAGGGGACAGGGAGGTGTGTACTAAGGGAGGAGTGTAGTGAGGGAGAGGTGTAGTGAGGGGAGGAGCGTAGTGAAGGGAGGGGCGTAGTGAGGGGATGAGTGTAGCGAAGGGAGGGATGTAGTGAGGGGAAGGGTGTGTAGTGAGAGGAGGGGTGTAGTGAGGGGAGGGGTGTAGTGAGGGGAGGGGTGTGGTGAGGGGATGAGTGTAGTGAGGGGAGGGGTGTGGTGAGGGGAGGGGTGTGGTGAGGGGAGGGGTGTGTAGTGAGAGGAGGGGTGTAGTGAGGGGAGGGGTGTGGTGAGGGGAGGGGTGTGGTGAGGGGAGGGGTGTAGTGAGGGGAGGGGTGTAGTGAGGGGAGGGGTGTAGTGAGGGGATGAGTGTAGCGAAGGGAGGGATGTAGTGAGGGGAGGGGTGTGTAGTGAGGGGAGGGGTGTGGTGAGGGGAGGGGTGTAGTGAGGGGAGGGGTGTAGTGAGGGGAGGGATGTGGTGAGGGGAGGGGTGTAGTGAGGGGAGGGGTGTAGTGAGGGGAGGGGTGTGGTGAAGGAAGGGGTGTAGAGAGGAGAGTAGTATATAAGGAGAGAGATGAATAATGAGAAGTGACAACTTCTGAGTGCAACAAGGCATGCAGTGGGAAAGGTTGTCTAGTGCACTAGAGTATGGGGAAGGAGGAAAGTCTCAACTCACGCAGTGCAGGTGATGCTGGTGAGGTTCTGTCTTTTCTCCCTCCAGCATCTTCACCACAAGGTCAGGGTCAATATTCTCCCGCAATTCAGCTAGAGTGTTCACTGCAGCCTACATGGGAAGTGGAGTGCTACCCTGCATAGTGGACACTACATGGATAGTGTTTGCATGCACAATACACATAGTGTCTTTCCTCCAATCTCTGCTACCAATACAATGAAACTGCTCCTTGTTATATCAATGGATACCAAACATGGTAATTCCTGTCAGAGCCTACTATCAGAGCCAAGCAAGTGTGTGCCTCTTTCAAATAGCTCGCAAATTGAGTACCGCACATAAACCATTTCTGTACAGTATAATGAAAGAATCATGATTGCCATACAACACCAGTCATGCCAGCTAAGCTATGTGCATATGTGTGCTCCTACCATTTCATCCAGTTGTAGCAGCTCCATCAAGTGTCTAAGGGACTCCTCGTATAGCTTGTGCTTCTTGATGAGGTTGAAGATGTCAGCATGACCAAGTCTATGGCAGAGAGAAGAGAAAAGAAGAGAAGTGAGTAGGGGTATCATTTTGCCGGTACTGGTCTCCAAATAAACACACAAAACATACATAGAACAAATAGATACATAGAACACATTAGACCCTTTACTACTAATTACTTACTTCAGGTAAGCACCAATAGCTTGGCCAAACTCTCCTTGACCTGCATACCTAAACAACAACAACACAAGATACGGTATATAGATGAAGGCACTAAAGTGCTAAACCCTTGGCTTAATAAGCTACTAGCAGAGTGGCCCGCCTTCGGTGAGCTACGGCACCCGATGCCTGTCCCCCGATGCCCTCAGCAACCATGTTACTGCTACAGCTAAAAAATTAATGATTATCGGTTTAAATTCAAACTTAAGACAGCAGTGAATCAAATCCGGTAAAAACCGGAAGTCAACGGGAACATTAATTAGAAAATGGTCGTCGTCCGTGAAGGAAAAAGTGGAAATGAAAGGATAACTCTCTGCGGACCGCAAGACGGGCGATGTCAACCCCGCTATAACCTGACCCCTGGTGCCCCCAGCAACCACAGCGAGTTTGACAACGATTGAGCAAGAAACATGCGCGCGTATCGCGAACACACACACACACAGACAGACAATTTCGGCTTTATAATTACCATATGCGCTTTAATTTTCGCGAGGTTTATATTTTGCGGATTTGCAATTTTCGCAGATTCACGTTTTTAAATTCGCAGGTGCTGGGTACAGTGGTGTTGAAATATTTGCGGGTGAAATATTCGCAGATGTCTTTGGACATGTTGTTCTAGTGCCAGTGGGCGTACCAATGCTTGCACACTTGCACAGGCAGTTTTTCCACGGGTTTATCATCCCCTCTTCTTTTTCGGCTGGCCAATTCAGCGCAATACATCTTCTTCCACCCTCTCATTGTGCTCTCCTTAAACTCTAAGCCTTGCTTTGTCTTTAAATGACGTAAGGCTGCTGCAATGCCATTTTCAGCAGCATACCTGGCGATCTTGGCTTTCTGGGTCTCTGTGGTGGTCTTGTCATATTGACCCCTTTCCATCGACCCCATGGCCACCGATCCGCTTTGCAACAGTTGCAGCCACGAGCATATGATCTCGACTTCTTTCTGTACAGCCTTCGCCGTTGACAGAGGAACAATCTTCTCCAACTCTGGAATGATGTTGCCCTTGGGTACCAAGTAAGGACGAATAGACATGTTTGTCGGCAGCAAGAACAACGGGTCGGGAACCAAGGAACTAGCGAAGCGAGTTTGCCTTGTAGCCAATTATCGCCATTTTTGTTATGCATGACGTCATTGATTGGCTCGAGCTGTGTACGTCCATTTACGGTGATGTCCAAATATTCGTGGACAAAATATTCGCAGATGGCTGCTGTCTGCGAAAACCGCGAACAATAAACCCCGCAAAAATTAAAGCGCATACGGTAGACTAGCAGAGTGGCCTGCCTTCAGCGAGCTATGGCGCCCAACGCCTGTTCCCCAATGCCCTTAGCAGCTTTGTTACTGCTACAGCTCATTAATGATGATTATTGGTTTAAATTCAAACGTGGGAGGACAGCAAATCAAATCGGGCAAAAAAAATGGAAGTCAATGGAAAGATAATTAGAAAATGGCGGTCGTCCACGAAGGAAAAAGCGGAAATGGAAGGATAACTCTCTGCAAACCACAATTCGGGTGACATGAACCCCGCTATAACCTGACCCCCGATGCCCCCAGCAATCACAGCGAGTTTGAAGGCGATAGAATAAGAAACTCGCGCGTGTATCGTGAACACACACACAGACAATTTCGGCTTTATATATTAGATATTCCGAATCAAAATGTTAATTAGAATGTTTGGTTCTATATTAAGAGCTGGTATGAATTCAAAAGTACTGCATGGGAGAATGATAGCAATTGTTACTACACTGTAGTAAACTATACTATTTTCAGACATGCATTAAGGCAACAGTGACTCTGCAATATGAGCAATTATTACATCATAACCTGTTGTCCTGTTGACTGTTGTCTTTATTTCATAGTTATACTGAGTATTTATCCACTGTGGACTCCATAGCCTCGTTGAATTATATTTTTTAGTTTATATTACTTGATTAAAGACATGAATGCAAAAAACACTCGTTTTAATTCAATGTTTTGCAGCGACAAGGCGATCCATAGGTCTTTTTGTCTGATTCGTTATTGTATGGAAAAAGCTGAAACGAACACACACACACACCCAACTACTTGTAACCCTGCGGCGCATGTGTGCCAAGGGTTAATAACACATGCTGTGTAACACATCCCTGTGCCCAGTCTCTCCACATGCAGCAATCTTACAGCTCTGCCTTTACTCTCAGAAGTATGATATCGTCTGGGTGCTTCTTCAGCTGATCCTGACACCACACACAGGGGAGGGGAGATGAGGGGGAGGGAAGGGATGGGAGGGGAGGAAGAGATGGGATGGGAGGGAGGAACTGAGTGACCGGGACACACCAATGGTGTCAGCTGTTGCAGTAAGATGGTGTAACCAACCTCAACTGCTGTGAGAATTGTTCTAATGTTATAGATATCTGCTGGCCATAGCTGCTTCACTATACTGCAGACCACCTGTAGGGAGTGGAAGAGTAGAGTTGTAAGCACATGTGTGCAAGTCTGTGTTCATACACACTACCCACCCCTTACGTACTTCTGGTGAGGTCTGCAGAAAGTCAAAAATGATGTATTCATACATCTCAGGCCCTAACTGAGGGTCACGTGTTGGGATGAACATTAACAGGTCCTGAGCATTCAAGAGAGAAGGAGACACCATGGTGTGGTGGCCAAATGCATCTTTGGGAGTAGGGCAATATGTGAATGGGCTTAGATCACTTACATTCAGAGCTCCATTGTACTTGACGAAGGAGCACACAGCATCCTCCCAGAGCTTCTTCTTCTTGTCTGCCTCAAGAGTTGATCGGTTGTAGGCCCTGGTACATACCCTGTGTGCGCAGGAGGAGGTAAGAACTGCTTCATCACTAGTGCTATATGTAGTACTGTACATATGTGGCAGTGGAGCACCATCAATATCTACATTGCATTATACAGTATGTGTGTATCAGTTGTGCTCATTTGAGCTGCTCTGCATTGCTATACAGACATTCATGCTGTACGTGAGCATGTTAGGGTGTGCATGCATTCATGAGCGTCAGAGACATCTGTAAGCATGCCCGAATGTGTGCAGCACATCGAGCTGTGTGTATGTGTGTGTGTGTGTGTGTGTGTGTGTGTGTGTGTGTGTGTGTGTGTGTGTGTGTGTGTGTGTGTGTGTGTGTGTGTGTGTGTGTGTGTGTGTGTGTGTGTGTGTGTGTGTGTGTGCTTCAGGTGGGCACTGTGCACCTTGCAGCCTCTTCAAATTTCCCCTCTTGAAGCAAATAATTCATGTAATTTTGCCCAACCTTCTATAATGGGAAGCAGCAGAGTGAACATTCATGTCACATCAACAAGTTGGTGTACAGTGTATATATACTGTACAGTAAGTGCATGTAAGATCTGTGTGTGTTGGCATGTGAGTGTCTTCTGGCTGGGAGTGAATATATCTCCTACATCTCACATACTTGCTGACAATAGTACGCTACACATTCACAGTTGAAATAGCTACCCTTTCTGCCCCACTCCACACACACCTCAACTGAGTGTGCCTTCAGGTCACGTGGAGACTCCTCGCACATTGTTAGTGCATCTTCATACTTCTCATGCTCCATCAGCCAGCCCACATGGTCGTCTGCAGTCCTCTTCTGCACCACGACCATGTCCATTGGAGCTACAACGTACAGCTTTGCACCATCCTTGTCATAAGCTGTGCATCACATACGTACACACATACGTACATACCCTCACTCAGCAATACTCATCACAAAGTGGTGCACAGAACACACATCCATGCACGCTTGCATACAAAACACAAATGTACTTACACAAAGCACACAACACATACACATACGTACATGTACATACACACAGACACATCCAAAGTCACTAACATAGGCAATAAAACAGATGTATAACCTCCATCACAGAAACCCCACACCGAACGTGACAAGGTGATACAAGATCTCACTGCCAGTCTCACATACTATGTGTGTATAGTCTCATCCCCAGACCCTTTCTGTGGGGGAGGAAGGGTCTGGTGAAAGTGGGCAGGAAGTTTGGGCACAGTGGAATGTAATTATGGATTATGATGTAATGCTGTGTGTGATTAGCTACAGCTTCTCTGACGCTTCGATCACGAAGTTGCTATTCTGTGCGGAGCAGGGGACTCACAACGATGACAATTGAGGTAGGGCTGGCACGCTGGCGTAGAGCAGAGTGATTTTCCACTGCCTGTTGACAGACTTACGAAAACCGCAAATGAACTCTGACACTGCCTGGTACTGCTTGCCCTTCAACTGTCTATATCCAAGCTCTTTAGCTGCTGGAGATGGCTGCGCTCACTTCTTCAACTATGAATCTGCTTACGTACGTATTCGCAATTATAACTCGCTCGCGAGATGAGAAATTGTGCAATATTCCGCTACTAGCAATCTGATTGGCGCTGCCCACATTCCGGCAGCGGTCATGAGAACCAGTCCATTTTCACCAGACCCTTCCTCCCCTCGCGCGCTGTGAGTGCGCTTTGGAAGGGTCTGGGAACGAGACTAATGTGTGTACAGGATGTACATATGTATGTAGCCTTGTGATTATTAACGCTGCATCCTCCTCTCACCCAGCCTGTAGTCATTGCAGTTGTAAATTTGGAAACCTCGAACTGGGAGTTCATCCCGACACACCTCCTCTGCAGGACTGCTATAGTCTTTTGGCTGAAGGACCACCATCTGAGGTGGAGCTCTTGTGCCTGAAGGCTGTGTGCATGCGCATGTGTGTGTGTGCGCGTGTGTGTTGTGTGTGTGTGTGTGTTGTGTGTGTGTGTGTGTGTGTGTGTGTGTGTGTGTGTGTGTGTGTGTGTGTGTGTGTGTGTGTGTGTGTGTGTGTGTGTGTGTGTGTGTGTGTGTGTGTGCATGCATGTGCATACATATTATAATTATACAGAAACACTGTACATATATACGTACAATAACTGCAACAAGCAGCTACTAAGCTGTTCTATCCTTTCAATGTGTAATGCACACAATACAGTCCTTTTGAGCAGACAGATGCCAAGAAATGGCTACGTATGTGGACCCCATTAAGAGATGAGCCAGCAGGATGCAATAAGACAGGTGGCCCCACTGGCAGCAGAGATGCCAGGCTAATCTCCCCAATCGTATGGCTTCCTACGTAGGTGCCGTAGGAGCAGTCATCTAAGAGCTTGCAAGACCCATGAGAGGTGGACTCTGAGATTATCCATCCTGGATGTTTGGTTGTAAACTCCCCACCTAAACTCGGTAATTTCTAGGTGGCCAGCATACATAAATGTAAACTGTACAATCAGTGCTAGACAGGTAAGTGCACTAGTGCCTGAGAGAGAATTGTGCAGTTGTGTTTTTCCCAGAGGTTTACATATAAAGCATAGTAGTGCCAAGCAAAAAACACACACATTCAACAAACAGTTATGGCATCCTTACCACTCCAGTTTTAATGTCGTCCTTTGTGTTGAGCATATACTGAAGAACCACCTACAGACAGGCAGACAGACAGACAGACAGACAGACAGACAGACAGACAGACAGACAGACAGACTGATGGATAAATATGTCATTCACATAATACAGACATACAGACAGAAATGTGGACTAACACCTAAGAGCAAACAAACGAAATTGGGCTGTGTTAATTAAAGAGTAGCATGCTAATTCATAAGATGTGTTTTGTTTAAGAAAGCCGTGTCACAGAAATCACCATTCAGTCACAATGCTCTGAATGGGTGGCTGCAACACACAATGGTGACAGTGACAGAGTGGCTGTGACACACAGTGGTGACAGTGACAGAGTGGCTGTGACACACAGTAGTGACAGTGACAGGGTGGCTGTGACACACAGTAGTGACAGTGACAGGGTGGCTGTGACACACAGTAGTGACAGTGACAGGGTGGCTGTGACACACAGTGGTGACAGTGACAGGATGACTGTGACAGACAGACACACACACACACACAGAGGCAGAATCCATTGGATGGGATAACGCAACACACCAAGTGATTGTCATCGTCCTGATACGGAAAAGGTGCAATGCCTGCTACCAGACCAGACTCCAGACAAATGTTGTGTGCTGTGAAAAGAGATTAGTTGCACAGTGAAAGATAAATTGTTTAAAGTGTAGACAAGACTGTGAAAAGGAATCACCAGTCACACACACACACACCTATATAGAGCTCCTTTTTCGGTTCCAAGCTCAATGCAACTGCATCTTGTGCACTGTACCTGATCACTCCAACCTGCATAGGACAGGAACGAATGGGGGGAAGGAGATGAGAAGAGCTCATAACAGCTCCTACAGAAGCTTAAATACCACTCTTATAGCAATGCTGCACCACAAAATTGCTGTACAACCAGCCGAACACTGTTGTTGGCTGTTGTTGATCTAAACAAAGCGACCCACACATGGCTTAGAATATGCTATGACATTTGAAGTCATTCTCCAACTCCCTATATGGATGACCCACAGTATCTCAGTGGTTATCACAAAGTGAGTACAGCAATGCCACTAATGTCCTAAATGGGTAGCTATACACATTAACACTGAAGACAATATATGTCCTCTAACTACTAGATTGAGACATTCTTAAATATAACAATTTTAATAGAAGTCACGATTTAAAAGAAAGATAGGCTAGGAAGGGAAGTTTGCACCAGCTGGCATCAAACTCCAGGACAACTTATGCTCTACGTGTGGTGCTCGCACAATGACGCCAGGTGTCAATTATTCCTTCCTCGCCTACTTTCGAATGGTGACCTCTATTAGAATTATTACAGTTGCTACTGATTCAATAAAATCCCATGATTACCGAACTCTTGCAACCTAGCTGAACATGTATGTACATCCTCTCTAGTCAACCAGGCAAGATTTTAAACCACTAAGATGTCGCATGCTTCCAAGAATTTCAAAGTACTGCAATTTTTGAAGATCTACTCCCAGTTTACATATTTAACGTCAGTGTAATTGCAATCGTAATTGCAATAGTTTCAAGTAGTTGCAATGTGAATTAATTACTTGTAACATAAAAGCAATGCTAGTGGTAATAGGTTTCCGGAAAAGCCAATTAATTGCAATCGGATTAATACCAGTAAGCTACAATTACCACAACACTGGTATGGACGCTCTTAAATGTTAAGTACGTATGAAGAATGTAACATGTACTATACGTATGTTAGTACAGTGGAACCTGTCTAAGATGGCCATCAGTGTGCTATGTGTTAGTACAGTGGAACCTGTCTAAGACAACCATCAGTGTGCTATGTGTTAGTACAGTGGAACCTGTCTAAGACAGCCATCAGTGTGCTATGTGTTAGTACAGTGGAACCTGTCTAAGACAGCCATCAGTGTGCTATGTGTTAGTACAGTGGAACCTGTCTAAAACAGCCATCAGTGTGCTATGTGTTAGTACAGTGGAACCTGTCTAAAACAGCCATCAGTGTGCTATGTGTTAGTACAGTGGAACCTGTCTAAGACAGCCATCAGTGTACTATGTGTTAGTACAGTGGAACCTGTCTAAGACAGCCATCAGTGTGCTATGTGTTAGTACAGTGGAACCTGTCTAAAACAGCCATCAGTGTGCTATGTGTTAGTACAGTGGAACCTGTCTAAGACAGCCATCAGTGTGCTATGTGTTAGTACAGTGGAACCTGTCTAAGACAGCCATCAGTGTGCTATGTGTTAGTACAGTGGAACCTGTCTAAGACAACCATCAGTGTGCTATGTGTTAGTACAGTGGAACCTGTCTAAGACAGCCATCAGTGTGCTATGTGTTAGTACAGTGGAACCTGTCTAAGACAGCCATCAGTGTGCTATGTGTTAGTACAGTGGAACCTGTCTAAAACAGCCATCAGTGTGCTATGTGTTAGTACAGTGGAACCTGTCTAAAACAGCCATCAGTGTGCTATGTGTTAGTACAGTGGAACCTGTCTAAGACAGCCATCAGTGTACTATGTGTTAGTACAGTGGAACCTGTCTAAGACAGCCATCAGTGTGCTATGTGTTAGTACAGTGGAACCTGTCTAAGACAGCCATCAGTGTGCTATGTGTTAGTACAGTGGAACCTGTCTAAGACAGCCATCAGTGTGCTGTGTTAGCACAGTGGAACCTGTCTAAGACAGCCATCAGTGTGCTGTGTTAGCACAGTGGAACCTGTCTAAGACAGCCATCAGTGTGCTATGTGTTAGCACAGTGGAACCTGTCTAAGACAGCCATCAGTGTGCTGTGTTAGCACAGTGGAACCTGTCTAAGACAGCCATCAGTGTGCTGTGTTAGTACAGTGGAACCTGTCTAAGACAGCCATCAGTGTGCTGTGTTAGTACAGTGGAACCTGTCTAAGACAGCCATCAGTGTGCTATGTGTTAGTACAGTGGAACCTGTCTAAGACAGCCATCAGTGTGCTATGTGTTAGTACAGTGGAACCTGTCTAAGACAGCCATCAGTGTACTATGTGTTAGTACAGTGGAACCTGTCTAAAACAGCCATCAGTGTGCTATGTGTTAGTACAGTGGAACCTGTCTAAGACAGCCATCAGTGTGCTATGTGTTAGTACAGTGGAACCTGTCTAAAACAGCCATCAGTGTGCTATGTGTTAGTACAGTGGAACCTGTCTAAGACAGCCATCAGTGTGCTATGTGTTAGTACAGTGGAACCTGTCTAAAACAGCCATCAGTGTGCTATGTGTGAGTACAGTGGAACCTGTCTAAGACAGCCATCAGTGTACTATGTGTTAGTACAGTGGAACCTGTCTAAGACAGCCATCAGTGTGCTATGTGTTAGTACAGTGGAACCTGTCTAAAACAGCCATCAGTGTGCTATGTGTTAGTACAGTGGAACCTGTCTAAGACAGCCATCAGTGTGCTATGTGTTAGTACAGTGGAACCTGTCTAAAACAGCCATCAGTGTACTATGTGTTAGTACAGTGGAACCTGTCTAAAACAGCCATCAGTGTACTATGTGTTAGTACAGCGGCACCTGTCTAAAACAGCCATCAGTGTGCTATGTGTTAGCACAGTGGAACCTGTCTAAGACAGCCATCAGTGTGCTATGTGTTAGTACAGTGGAACATGTCTAAGACAGCCATCAGTGTGCTATGTGTTAGTACAGTGGAACCTGTCTAAAACAGCCATCAGTGTGCTATGTGTTAGTACAGTGGAACCTGTCTAAAACAGCCATCAGTGTGCTATGTGTTAGTACAGTGGAACCTGTCTAAGACAGCCATCAGTGTGCTGTGTTAGTACAGTGGAACCTGTCTAAGACAGCCATCAGTGTGCTGTGTTAGTACAGTGGAACCTGTCTAAGACAGCCATCAGTGTGCTGTGTTAGTACAGTGGAACCTGTCTAAGACAGCCATCAGTGTGCTGTGTTAGTACAGTGGAACCTGTCTAAGACAGCCATCAGTGTGCTATGTGTTAGTACAGTGGAACCTGTCTAAGACAGCCATCAGTGTGCTGTGTTAGTACAGTGGAACCTGTCTAAGACAGCCATCAGTGTGCTATGTGTTAGTACAGTGGAACCTGTCTAAGACAGCCATCAGTGTGCTGTGTTAGTACAGTGGAACCTGTCTAAGACAGCCATCAGTGTACTATGTGTTAGTACAGTGGAACCTGTCTAAAACAGCCATCAGTGTGCTATGTGTTAGTACAGTGGAACCTGTCTAAGACAGCCATCAGTGTACTATGTGTTAGTACAGTGGAACCTGTCTAAAACAGCCATCAGTGTGCTATGTGTTAGTACAGTGGAACCTGTCTAAGACAGCCATCAGTGTGCTATGTGTTAGCACAGTGGAACCTGTCTAAGACAGCCATCAGTGTGCTATGTGTTAGTACAGTGGAACCTGTCTAAGACAGCCATCAGTGTGCTATGTGTTAGTACAGTGGAACCTGTCTAAGACAGCCATCAGTGTACTATGTGTTAGTACAGTGGAACCTGTCTAAAACAGCCATCAGTGTGCTATGTGTTAGTACAGTGGAACCTGTCTAAGACAGCCATCAGTGTGCTATGTGTTAGTACAGTGGAACCTGTCTAAAACAGCCATCAGTGTGCTATGTGTTAGTACAGTGGAACCTGTCTAAGACAGCCATCAGTGTGCTATGTGTTAGTACAGTGGAACCTGTCTAAAACAGCCATCAGTGTGCTATGTGTGAGTACAGTGGAACCTGTCTAAGACAGCCATCAGTGTACTATGTGTTAGTACAGTGGAACCTGTCTAAGACAGCCATCAGTGTGCTATGTGTTAGTACAGTGGAACCTGTCTAAAACAGCCATCAGTGTGCTATGTGTTAGTACAGTGGAACCTGTCTAAGACAGCCATCAGTGTGCTATGTGTTAGTACAGTGGAACCTGTCTAAAACAGCCATCAGTGTACTATGTGTTAGTACAGTGGAACCTGTCTAAAACAGCCATCAGTGTACTATGTGTTAGTACAGCGGCACCTGTCTAAAACAGCCATCAGTGTGCTATGTGTTAGCACAGTGGAACCTGTCTAAGACAGCCATCAGTGTGCTATGTGTTAGTACAGTGGAACCTGTCTAAGACAGCCATCAGTGTGCTATGTGTTAGTACAGTGGAACCTGTCTAAAACAGCCATCAGTGTGCTATGTGTTAGTACAGTGGAACCTGTCTAAAACAGCCATCAGTGTGCTATGTGTTAGTACAGTGGAACCTGTCTAAAACAGCCATCAGTGTGCTATGTGTTAGTACAGTGGAACCTGTCTAAAACAGCCATCAGTGTGCTATGTGTTAGTACAGTGGAACCTGTCTAAGACAGCCATCAGTGTACTATGTGTTAGTACAGTGGAACATGTCTAAAACAGCCATCAGTGTGCTATGTGTTAGTACAGTGGAACCTGTCTAAGACAGCCATCAGTGTACTATGTGTTAGTACAGTGGAACCTGTCTAAAACAGCCATCAGTGTGCTATGTGTTAGTACAGTGGAACCTGTCTAAAACAGCCATCAGTGTGCTATGTGTTAGCACAGTGGAACCTGTCTAAAACAGCCATCAGTGTGCTATGTGTTAGCACAGTGGAACCTGTCTAAAACAGCCATCAGTGTGCTATGTGTTAGTACAGTGGAACCTGTCTAAGACAGCCATCAGTGTGCTATGTGTTAGTACAGTGGAACCTGTCTAAGACAGCCATCAGTGTGCTATGTGTTAGTACAGTGGAACCTGTCTAAAACAGCCATCAGTGTGCTATGTGTTAGTACAGTGGAACCTGTCTAAAACAGCCATCAGTGTGCTATGTGTTAGTACAGTGGAACCTGTCTAAGACAGCCATCAGTGTGCTATGTGTTAGTACAGTGGAACCTGTCTAAAACAGCCATCAGTGTGCTATGTGTTAGTACAGTGGAACCTGTCTAAAACAGCCATCAGTGTACTATGTGTTAGTACAGTGGAACATGTCTAAAACAGCCATCAGTGTGCTATGTGTTAGCACAGTGGAACCTGTCTAAAACAGCCATCAGTGTGCTATGTGTTAGTACAGTGGAACCTGTCTAAAACAGCCATCAGTGTGCTATGTGTTAGTACAGTGGAACCTGTCTAAGACAGCCATCAGTGTGCTATGTGTTAGTACAGTGGAACATGTCTAAAACAGCCATCAGTGTGCTATGTGTTAGTACAGTGGAACCTGTCTAAAACAGCCATCAGTGTGCTATGTGTTAGCACAGCGGCACCTGTCTAAGACAGCCATCAGTGTACTATGTGTTAGCACAGCGGCACCTGTCTAAGACAGCCATCAGTGTACTATGTGTTAGTACAGTGGAACCTGTCTAAGACAGCCATCAGTGTGCTATGTGTTAGCACAGTGGAACCTGTCTAAGACAGCCATCAGTGTGCTATGTGTTAGTACAGTGGAACCTGTCTAAGACAGCCATCAGTGTGCTGTGTTAGTACAGTGGAACCTGTCTAAGACAGCCATCAGTGTACTATGTGTTAGTACAGTGGAACCTGTCTAAAACAGCCATCAGTGTGCTATGTGTTAGTACAGTGGAACCTGTCTAAGACAGCCATCAGTGTACTATGTGTTAGTACAGTGGAACCTGTCTAAAACAGCCATCAGTGTGCTATGTGTTAGTACAGTGGAACCTGTCTAAGACAGCCATCAGTGTGCTATGTGTTAGCACAGTGGAACCTGTCTAAAACAGCCATCAGTGTGCTATGTGTTAGTACAGTGGAACCTGTCTAAAACAGCCATCAGTGTGCTATGTGTTAGTACAGTGGAACCTGTCTAAGACAGCCATCAGTGTGCTATGTGTTAGTACAGTGGAACCTGTCTAAAACAGCCATCAGTGTGCTATGTGTTAGTACAGTGGAACCTGTCTAAAACAGCCATCAGTGTGCTATGTGTTAGTACAGTGGAACCTGTCTAAAACAGCCATCAGTGTGCTATGTGTTAGTACAGTGGAACCTGTCTAAGACAGCCATCAGTGTGCTATGTGTTAGTACAGTGGAACCTGTCTAAAACAGCCATCAGTGTGCTATGTGTTAGTACAGTGGAACCTGTCTAAGACAGCCATCAGTGTGCTATATGTTAGTACAGTGGAACCTGTCTAAGACAGCCATCAGTGTGCTGTGTTAGTACAGTGGAACCTGTCTAAGACAGCCATCAGTGTGCTATGTGTTAGTACAGTGGAACCTGTCTAAGACAGCCATCAGTGTGCTATGTGTTAGTACAGTGGAACCTGTCTAAGACAGCCATCAGTGTGCTATGTGTTAGTACAGTGGAACCTGTCTAAAACAGCCATCAGTGTGCTATGTGTTAGTACAGTGGAACCTGTCTAAGACAGCCATCAGTGTGCTATGTGTTAGTACAGTGGAACCTGTCTAAGACAGCCATCAGTGTACTATGTGTTAGTACAGTGGAACCTGTCTAAGACAGCCATCAGTGTGCTATGTGTTAGTACAGTGGAACCTGTCTAAAACAGCCATCAGTGTGCTATGTGTTAGTACAGTGGAACCTGTCTAAAACAGCCATCAGTGTGCTATGTGTTAGTACAGTGGAACCTGTCTAAGACAGCCATCAGTGTGCTATGTGTTAGTACAGTGGAACCTGTCTAAAACAGCCATCAGTGTGCTATGTGTTAGTACAGTGGAACCTGTCTAAAACAGCCATCAGTGTACTATGTGTTAGTACAGTGGAACATGTCTAAAACAGCCATCAGTGTGCTATGTGTTAGTACAGTGGAACCTGTCTAAGACAGCCATCAGTGTACTATGTGTTAGTACAGTGGAACCTGTCTAAAACAGCCATCAGTGTGCTATGTGTTAGCACAGTGGAACCTGTCTAAAACAGCCATCAGTGTGCTATGTGTTAGTACAGTGGAACCTGTCTAAAACAGCCATCAGTGTGCTATGTGTTAGTACAGTGGAACCTGTCTAAAACAGCCATCAGTGTGCTATGTGTTAGCACAGCGGCACCTGTCTAAGACAGCCATCAGTGTACTATGTGTTAGTACAGTGGAACCTGTCTAAAACAGCCATCAGTGTGCTATGTGTTAGTACAGTGGAACCTGTCTAAGACAGCCATCAGTGTGCTATGTGTTAGTACAGTGGAACCTGTCTAAGACAGCCATCAGTGTGCTATGTGTTAGTACAGTGGAACCTGTCTAAAACAGCCATCAGTGTGCTATGTGTTAGTACAGTGGAACCTGTCTAAGACAGCCATCCGTGTGCTATGTGCTAACTTGCAGTTACAATGTCCTACTTTGATTTGGTCGGCCCAACCGATGAGGAGTTCAGTGTCGCTCTTCCAGTAGAGATGACAGGGGGAGATCTTTGGACTAGGGCTGCACAGAGTAAGAAGAGACAGTTAGTAGATGGTAGGGTGGGGGGCTGTAGCAAAACTGACTGCTTAGCACACAACATCTAATGGTACCATCCAGGGCAATTGTCACTCACTATTTCTCTTCTTTTGATACCTTCGATATGACTGTCCTCAAAGCTGTATCATGCACATACACACCCTGGACAGCATAAGTGAGAAAGTGTGTTTAACAGCATTCAATACAAAAGACACACTTTGAGGTATGTGTATTGCATTATTGTTCAGTTAACCAATGCTATTCCATAATTATACCTACGTATCACAAAGGTCAAACTGGCTGCTTAATAAGAGCCCCTTGAGGCTGTAAAGGCTCATATGTACTTTGGTTGATAATTCCACTGGTAGCAAATGTTTGATCAGGACACAACTGTTAATGATAAATCAGCCACGGGATGTCTCAACTGCATACAGGAGCAGCATGCAGTTGACAAAGATCTCCAGGTGGAATCATCCTGCATCTGAATGATCATCAGCAGTTGTGTCCTGTTCAAGAATGTGTTACCAGTGTAAGAGTGCCTTCCCACTATTCTTTACCAAAACACAAAGGTGCCTTGAAGTGGCCAAAACTTGCACTTTCTTGGAATAGAGCTCAGTTTAAACACACACAATACATTTGCGTTAATGAGGAGCTAATGCATCTTGTGTTGCCATGGTAAACCTCACACTGTCATTTGCCCATGCAATGTACAGATGCTGCCATTTAATCGTGGATATCTTCCCCTCTCCACCATGGAGAACAGTGGTCTTGCGCTGTTTCAGCATTCCTTTTCTCTCCTCATACAAGACCAACTGCAATAAATAACACAACAACATCTAACACAAGTGAAAACAAATAAATGCTACATGTGTACAACAGCATATGAAATGAATATACAACAACACATGCAGCATTAGAAAATAAATAAACAACACAACATCATATACATGATACAAATGAAAAACAAGTATTTCGAGTTAAAAACTCGTGGGGCTGCCACCCCAACTTGAAATACTTGCTCCCTCCGGTCGCTGTTCTGTCACTCACAATAAACATGACATTGTGTCATACACCTTTGTGACCTCAGCACACACACACACACACACACACACACACACACACACACACACACACACACACACACACACACACACACACACACACACACACACACACACACACACACACACATGCACGTACACACCACGCACAAGCACAGAGAAATTTCCACCGGCACAGACACAACTGCTTACAACACATGCATTTACAAAGAGTATTTACAGAAACATAATGTACGAAGGAACCCACAGTCGCGAGAGTAGCTATTGTTCTGTGGTGGCAAAAGTTACGTACGTGGTTTGCTACAGCGCAGTACGCGTGGGCCAGATTCGGAAGAGCATTTTGAAGGGCAACTGTGCGCGCTAAGCTTTTCAACGCTACAGACGGTTGAAAATGTTAGCGTGAACATATCACGGCGCTCACCAGTTTCTACGTTACTCGTGTCATGTGCTTCAGGCGGCGAAGTGAAGTCCTCCGAGGCGGGCGCAGCCATTATCGAAGAAGGCGCGTGAAGTCGATGACCTGTTGGGCGCTGTCTCGAAGCTGTCTCTTTGTCCGTTGACCAGAAGTGTTGTAGGAGTCTGTTCCACGATTGGCGGCGAAGATGACCTTCAAAGTGCCCTAACACAACATTTAGAAGCCGGTTTTGAAAGTCCCTTGGCCTCGCACATGGTCCACTTCCGGCTGAATAAATAGCGTACAATATAAATCCCCTATCCTCAATACTTTGATCACTACATTATAATAAAATGCTAGCACAGTTATACTGCCGTAGTTTACGTATTATATAAACCGACATATATACCACCGGAAGTGGGACACGAAGCCATACAACAAAATGTCAAAACGAAGACAATATAGGGGCTGCCGCAAAACAATACAAAGACATATACATAGAATACAAGTGGAAACAGAAAGTGAGTTCAATCAAATGGACACAAAGGACCATTGATATGAGCCCCGTGTATGTTGATGTGACCACTCACTTCATCACTCCCTGTCACATACATCGGAGACTTTAGCTTAGAAAAGTGAGGAGCAAATGCCACCGCCTATGGAGTTGGCAAGAGGACAGTACAGCACACACAACATAGGATTACATTTAGAGCTACTGCAATCAATGTGTTTTGCATAAAATCAATAATGTTTTAAATATTGCAGAGGCTCATTGCTGCATGGCTGATATTAAAATGGGTAACTTCTTTGAGCAATGAACGTAGTACAGGGTCAATAAAACATGCCAGCATTGAAGTGCACCAACCTGCACAGCTTTGTTAAAGGCGAGCGAAATGTTGTTCTGTGCACTAAGGAGACCACTGATGATGACCTGAATGGGACCGTGGAGGGAGGGAGGATGGTGAATTATGATGAGCAGAGAGGGCAAGGGAGTTAGATGAGGGAGGGAGGTGAAGGAGTAGAGTGAGGGAGGTGAGGGAGTAGGGTGAGGGAGTAGGGTGAGGGAGGTGAGGGAGTAGGGTGAGGGAGGTGAGGGAGTAGGGTGAGGGAGGTGAGGGAGTAGGGTGAGTAGGGTGAGGGAGGTGAGGGAGTAGGGTGGGGAAGGGAGGTGAGGGAGTAGGGTGAGGGAGTTGAGGGAGATGAGGTGAGGAAGTAGGGTGAGGGAGGGAGGTACGTGGATGAGGAAGGATGTGGTAAGATTAAGGAGAGGAGAATGGCTGGATTGGAGATTACCTTGCCATCTTGTGCACAGCTGGCTACATGTTCTCCCTCGTCGTCAACAGCGAGGCTAACAATGGGACTCGTGTGCTGTGAATAAATGGGAATACAACGATAAGAGAATCATTCCTCCACTAGCAGTGTATGGAGCATGGGATGGTGAACTGGGAATTCTGAAACATTCTGTGTAAAATTACACATAAGTAGCAGTACAGTATTTACTACATTTAAGAACCAGCACTACAAATTGTATCTCATGATCACAGCACACACATACTGTACACACACACACACACACACACACACACACACACACACACACACACACACACACACACACACACACACACACACACACACACACACACACATACACACACACACACATACACACACACACACACACACACACACACACACACACACACACAGGCACACTTACTACATCTATGTCAAGCCCTGGGATCTTGTCTCCACTGAGGGACAGGATGAGAATCTTTCCTGAGTCCATTCCCAAAATGATAAACTAGAAACAAGAACAAACACTTTAATTTCAGTGATTGACACCTATAGTACATAAAAGAATAAACACCACCACCACCAAAGGCGCGGTGTGCTCTTGTGGGAGTTAGGTAGACTCCACTGGAAGAGACTGTGTCGCTAAAACACACACACAAGTGCAACACGCAGTAGCAGTTTTGGTACAGTGAAGGTAATCTATAGCTAAGGCAATGAAATGCCGGATAGTATAATTGGCATTATATAGAGGTGGCCATATAGAGAGATGGGTTGCAATATTAAAACAATATGATAGTGCTATTTGGGGCCAGGGAGACTGTCTGTCTCAAAAAGACGGATGTCCTACAAAGTCGCTATCACTGACAGGTGTCAACAAGTAGCCACGTACGTAGCTACTTTATCATATTAAATTACGTAGGTCATAGAGTGGATAGTAAGGCAGGCTTACTAACCTATAATACCTACACCTATACCTATAACCTATAATATAGCCGTGAATTGAGCTGCATAAAATACAAATATGTCTGTTTGAAATACAGATGCAAGGTGTGCTTGCCTTGGAGTGCACCGCAATGCAGCTTATGAACAGAGTGCCTTGTGCAGTGCCACCGTCATCAGAGGACTGAGGACCGAGGAGCTTTACCAGTTCCTTGTTGAAGCGGTTGTACTTCAATCTTGGCTCTTCTTCCTCTTCCTCCTCCTCTTCCTCTCCCCCATCCTCTTCTACTGCCTCTGCTTCCGCAACTTTACCTCTATCTACGGCAGCTTCCAGCAAGTCGGCCATTTTGTGGATACCGTATCATCCCAAATAATACCCACTTTTTTGCACGTGCACGTGCCTGCGATGATGAAACCGGTAGGCAGCTGCACTTTGAATTTAGGCTTAGTTGGCACCACATTGCCAATCATGATCGTGTGTTGTAGCTACAATGCATGGTAGCTAGCTAACTTATTAGCTATAGCTACATAGGTATTTGGACTCATATAATAATGATAGCTATTATGTTATCTGCTGCATGTACTACTCAGCAGGCCCTCTATGTATGTACATGGCCCATTGCACATGTATGCAATAGTGTATGCCTATATGCATGCACTATTGCTGTTGCATGATTGATTGCGCTAAATTTAAGTTCAGTCTGCAGCTTTCTTTTGGTTGTTAACTACCTAGCATTCGATGATGTATTTACTATTAAACCTGAATGATAATGCCTACATCTATAGCTAGATCTATGATTTATGCATTAATTTGTGCTGGGCTCAGATTTTGTAACTGCCCATGCAGACAGCAGCACATGTACATATGGCTTCCTGTTTACAAATTTACATTCAATTTGCTTACAGGTTCATGAAGTGCATTGTATAATAAACACAATATGTCAGTTCCATCTATGAATATAATTACAATGTATGTATGGAGTTTCAGGGAGGAGAGGCACTAGATACCTGACTTGTACAGATTTTGTTGTTTGCAGATGACACCGCAGTAGCTAATGGCACAGACTGAAAGAGACCTGTCTGCAAACATCAAAGGACTGCATGAAGCGATCAAGAGGCATTGTCTAGCGATAAATTAGAGCAAATCCAACACTATGGTATTTAGCAAAGAGCACATGGAATGCAAGGTGGAGGTGGAGGGAGTAATGACAGAGCAAGCAAGGGAGATGGAATATCTAGCGGTGGGGCTGAGTGAGAATGGGGGGATGGAAAGTGAACTGTAGCAGAGGATTGGCATGACAGCTACACAACAGTAGGGGCACTGAGAGAACTAGCTTTTGGGAACAAAGAGCTTAGTAAAGAAGCAAAGTTGAAAGTGTGTAATGCAGTTGTGGTACCTACCTTAGTGTATGTTTGTGAGGCATGGGTATTGAAGGAGAGAGATAAATCAAGAGTGCAGGCAATGGAAATGAAAGTTTTGAGGGGAGTGGCAAGAATGACCAGATTAGATTGTGTAAGAAATGAAGAGATAAGGAAAGGATTGAAGCAGGAAGCAGTGGTGGCACAGGTGAAGAGGAGGAGAGAAGGATGGAAAGACAGAGCGTTGGAAAACCAGGGAAGTATAGTTGAATAGGTGATGAGAGGGCAGGTAGCTATAGAGAGAAGGAGACCCAGAGGAAGACCTGGGCCAGAAAAAGATGGAGGGATGATTCTTAAAGTCCGATTATAGAACCATGCCATAAAAAGTACTTATCATGAACTATACTTTGAGACTCTCATAGCAATATTAGCATTATAGATATTCTTATAATTGTAAGAACAACCCTAAATTCGGGGATGTTTGCACCGATTGAATGATCGATTTATTGATTGACAATGCATATTACGTATACTGCTCTGTATGAAGATAAAATTACTATACAGAAAGATACAGCTACTCTCTCACAAATGTCACAAATTGCAAATTTAACTAATACATGAGTTAGTCCCAAGTGAAAACGTTTATAAGACCTGCACTCGATAATTCCCTGCATCAGCCACATACACCAGTCCCTTGTCATCAACAGTTATACCACAAATTTCGTGAAACTCCCCGAGATCAGAACCATTAGCTCCAAACTGGTGAATCAGCTCACCCTCCACTGTGTATACCATTACGTTGTGGCAGAGGAATGTAGTGATCAACAAATGGCCGTCACTGGTGGCGGCAATGCTGTGTGGGGCATACTTTGGTTTGAAATCTTTCTCAAAAGTGCCTCCTTTAGACCACACAGTCACTATACCATTCTCATCATCAACAACATATACAAGACCATTTGAACCAAACGCTAAATCACGTGGTTTATCAAACTCTCTTATACCACTTCCCTTTGAGCCAAAAGCAAACAGAAACTTGCCCCCTTCATCGTGAACCGTGACATGATGATTGTTGCGGTCACAGATGTAAACAAGGCCTTCTGGGCTTACACACACGCTGGTAGGATTGCAGAAACAATCTCCCTTGTTACCTGCATTCTGTACAGTCCGGAGGAGATGGCCACGTTGAGACAGCTTGACTACTCTATTGTTGCCCCAGTCTGCCACCCAAATATTCCCTTCCAAATCAAATGTAAGGCCAAACAAACCGACACCAAGCTCTCCTTTCCCAATGGACCTCTCCAATGCACCAGTAGCGGTCAAAAGATGAATGCACTTGTTTCCATAGTCAGCCACAGCCAGGAGGCCATTACTGTTCACTGCCACTGCTTTATACCAACCACCACCTGAACTGTGTTGGATGACCTTCTGACACTTTCCAAGCTTCTTCCAGTCCCTGAGAGGGAGCTTTGCCTGTAGGTAGAATAGGTAAAAACTGTATGCACTGTAACACGGTAGGAGGGCACACATGATAGAAAGCATCATCATCATCATCATCAATCTTCACGGCTTTATCTCCTTAGCAGGAGGTAGCCAAAACAGAAAACAATGATAGAAAGCAATTAGAAGAATTCCCTCCAAACACAAGTAATTATTCCACATTGATGCACTCCCGATCATTACTGTAAAACATCTAGAATGCAACCATGGGTGCTGACATTGTCCATGCATGCATACATGCAGTGCAAGTTGTGTACAGATACAAAAATACTGTAGAGAAGAGTGAGTTTGCACTAGCAGGGTGGTGGGGGCATTCACCCCTCCCCCCCCCCCCCCCCCCATGTACAGTAGCTATAATCTCGCTTCCTTTTGGAACTTTAGCAAGCTCTATACATCAACATAGAACACCCCCTCTACTTCTTGTACCGCCCCCCTTTACTTCTTGAATCCTCAGTTTTGCCTCCCCCCCCCCCCCCCTAAAGAATGTCCTAAATACACAGCAATGACTAATGACGTACACTATAGAAATGTGCACGGTAGCTCACCTGTAGAGCTGCCAACTGATTATTCAATTGCTGCACCTCGGCCTGCTGTGCTTGAATTGTGGAGTCCTTCACTGTCAATGCTTCCTCCTGCTCGTGTATTATTGCATCTAGGTGCTGGAGTGCCTCTTCCATCCCTTTATTCACCTGATCTTTTCCCTGAATCATCTCATCCTTCTCCCTCAATGCCTCATTCTTCTTCCTCAATGCCTCATCCATTTCCCTCAATGCCTCATCCTTCTCCTTCAATGCCTCATCCTTCTCCTTCAGTGCCTCATCCTTCTCCCTACATTCTTCCTGCTTTACTGCTAACTGCTGGCGGAGTACATCAAAGGGGGCAGCAACCTGGCCGGTTTTCTTAATGGCTGACTCAATATCTCTTAGCTCACGCACCAGCTTCACACTGTCTGGACGCTTTTCTGGTCGATTCTCCAGACACCCACGAACAGTGGGTAGCAGCAGCTGCTTCTCTAATGGAGCAAATATCGCAACATAACGCTCACGACGCTGAAGTTCAGTCAAACCAACAATCTTGTCTCTTTGGTATTTCGTAGGAGGATCTGGTTCAGGCCACTGGTGAGTCACAGTCGAAAGGATGAGGTTGCCAAATGAAAACACGTCTAGCTTCTCATTGTAACGCGGGGGATTCTGGAGAGCCTCAGGGGCCATGAATGCCACTGTACCTTTAATGGAGGACTTCCGAGTGATGGCAGATGGGCTGATGGCTCGGCTCATGCCAAAGTCAGTCACTTTGGCCACAAAAGACTCCACATTCAACAGCACATTGTTGGGGCTCAAATCGTGGTGTACTAAAGGAGGATTCTGCCCGTGGAGATAGGCGAGCGCTTGGGAGATTTGCCGAAGGGCGAATGCTTTGAGATGGAGGGGGAACTCCTCCTTGCTGTGATCTTCGCAGTATCTCCGCAGACTGGTGTCCAGTTTCTCCATGACGAGCACCGGCAGCCGAGCGTCGCGATCAAAATATACTCCAAGGAATTGTACTACACCGGGATGACGCAGCTTTGACCACGTAACACATTCTTCCTCGAAGTTGCTGATGAGCCTCTCCGGTCCCCCGGGCGAGTCGTCTTCGAGGAGAATTTCGTGGAGGCGCTTAGCAGCACAAGGTGTCTCATGCCATATCACCTCGTACACAGTAGCGTCGGCCCCTCTTCCAAGTTTGGTGTCTGTAAATACCAACTTGGTTATGATCAAACCAGGAAATCTGGAGCTTGTTTTCGAGGAAGGGCGTGTCTTCTCCGCCATTTTGGACCCAAAGCAAAATGGCGTCACAAACGCACGTGTATATATACCTAATCTCGTTCCCAGCCAGGGTACACCTCCCCTTCCGCGCTTTAGCCGCGCCGCTTACGGGACGCGTATATACGCGGTCTAGCAAGCCAGACTAACACACACACCTGCATGCACACACACACATACAAGCTTAACCATTATATACATGTACATTTACATGTATATGTAATGTAAAAAATAATTTGCAGTGGATATATTTAGATACATTACACTGTGAAAATATAGTATGCAAAATGCACGACAAATTATATGTCTAAGTTATGCATTTCTGCAGCCACTGTAGTCTTAGTACAATAGTCTCTCCTTCCTCCTCTCGCCCTTCTCTGCTGCTGAAGTGCTAAGTACGTAGCTTGGAGCTTTTTGGCCGAGCCCCACAAACATCCTGGTTCTGAAGGACCTCGCTGATGAGGTCAACCTTCAGTGTGGAAACAGATAGAAATCAGAGACACTGTACATTAAGAGAGCAGTGAGAACGCACTATGCAATTCAATGCTGTATTTAGAAATTTCGGAGGTTAGGGGAGGGGGGGAGGTTAATTTTGTTGACATATGGCTTGCAAATGTTCAAGGGGGCTGGTCACTTAAAGTTCTGTACACCTCCACATCCCACAATCCATTCCAGAATGACTTACAGGCACAGTGTCCGTTCCTGCACTTTTTGCAGTCTCCACCAGTTCCTCTATCACTTGCTGTAGAGACAGATGAGGGTATGTTCTTGTGATAACTAAGACAATGTCCTAAGAAAGCAAAAAGCTCTGTACCCTTAGCATATAGCACAGTCTGTCACACAGCTTATACCACATTAGCACAATATCATATTTTGAACAGTCCAACTCGGTGTGGTACAGTATTGGGAAGTGGTGAATGTAAACAGGTACTGTACCATTACTGTGCAGTGAAACCAGACAGCCACTTGTGGGCCAGTTCTAATTCACCTGAAAGACAACATTCTGAACTACACATGATTAGGAAATACAGGGGAAGGAAAAAATGGCAGTGAACCGGACCAGCATTGGCAACTTCCAGATCTTTCGCCGACCCTTTAGCAGCCGGGTCACTGGTCACTGCCAACAGCCACTGATCCATTCCCTCCTTATATACAGATGTGGGCAGGCTCTATCCAGAGCCGCCTTTGAAACTCCCACACCGGGCACTGACTAATAGACCATCTTAATTAGCATTTCCGAGAATGTCACTGATTAGTCAGTGCCCAGTGTGGGAGTTTCAAAGGCGGCTCTGGCTAGAGCCCACCCACATTTGTATAGAAGGAAGGAATGGATCAGTGGCTGTTGGCGGTGACCAGTGACCCGGTTGCTAAAGGGTTGGCTAAAGATCAGGAGGTTGCCTGTGCTGGTCCGGTTCACTGCCATTTTCCCTTCCCCCCTTTTTCCTTACAATGTGTAGCTCCGAAAGTTGCCTTTCATTCGTGTCACCATGGTGCATAGACCATCTTAATTAGCTCTTCTAATTCACCTGTTAATGTAACCACCTCCCTATGTTATAGAGAGGTGGTTGAGGAGAGTGGTTTTGGAGAGGTGCTTAACAGAGGTAGACTGCAATGTTTCAGTGCTATGTTTGTGCTATTTGGGGGCAGGGAGGCTGGTTGCTTTAGAGAGGTGGTGCTTAAACATCTTAAACAGGTTCCACTGTTCCAAATCATTCTAGACTTTACCATATCACAGTACTGTAACAGGGTATTAGTGTTTCTGCTAAGGAATATTCAGTAGGTTCCTATCGTTTGTTACATTTCCGAAGTCAACCAACAACATAACCATTCTTCTACACATACGATTCCATCTCTTGGGTTGTCCACTCTTTGGCTCAATGCTGACAACTGGGTGGATAGCAACTGGCAGTTGTCACACCTGTGACCACCTGAAGCATGGGGTCTTGGATGGTTCATTAAGGCTTGTACAATCCAGTCACATTCTGGTTTACCTGTGCCGGGAAGATCAAAGCAACTTGGCTTAGATGACAATACTCACAGGTACATAGTGCGGACTACCCATTCTACGACAGGTGTGTCTAGTCTTGTGTAGCCCAGACCGCTTTTCCCCTCTGTTTTTATTTTCTCATGTCATTGGTCGGGGAGAATGGTTCGGTCAATAACTTATATCATTTTGTTCTGAGCCTCACAGACCAGATGCAGTAAATGATGATACGTAAATGTAATTGTGCCGCATATGCAAATTGAAGTGCAATAGCGGAAATGGATAAAGAAAGGGTCTTGGCTACGCAAGACTAAGGAGTGCATGCTCATTCAATCTCTTTACTTTGGGCTCCGTCAGATACAGCTGCCTCATCTTCATCACTCTGATACCCCCACAGCTCAATGACTAACGGCTTGTGCAGTAGATAGTCCAAGAACTGCAAGAGAGGAAGCAACTGTTGTTACATGCAAATCAAGCAAATCTGGCAGATTAATGTTTGGGTTAATGGGCCAAATGGCAAAGAACATGAACCTAGTAGTCTGCCTTTGGGGGTATGGTGGGTGGAGGGGGAGGAACATGTATTTGTGATGAGGGTGGGAATGGTACAGCAGCAGGCCTTTGCATGGGTGGCCACAAAAACCTTTGTTATAGCCTGGATGTATGTAAGGTGGACACACACTGGAAGAGGGTGGTATATATGTATTATGTGCTCGATATGTATAGGCCAGGAGCTTGTGCCACCGTACACAATAATACAATATGTGTGCAACATGTACAGCCTGAATAATTAATGCATGTAGCTTGCATAATTATTATACAATATTTAAGTAGAGACCTCAAGTGTGTGCAGATGCAAGCATGTAGTGATGTGCGCTGTATACCATATTTACCTGCTGAGTTACTGGATCCACTTTAAAGTGCTTAGTGAAGCAAACAGCTGGCTCAGGGGGGCATGTACTTGTAGGCTCAGGGTTGAGGTAGAACTGACACCGATAGTGGAAGTTCTGTACAGCAGGGCAGCAAGAGTATAGTTAGGATAAGTGCCATGTAGTGTACTTTGCCATAGTTTGCTGCTTAAAGTTTAGCAGTAACTACTGAAATCACTGAAATTCTTGTGTGGCCAACCTTTGTGTGTATCATTAATTTGCATGGCTAAAGTTTGTGGTCTGGGTCACCCATGAAATTTCTATTTTATACCCCATGAAAGTACAGTGGTGATTACAAATAATGCCCGCCTTGCTCGCATGCCACGCGTGCACATGTGCGTGGCACGCATGTGTAAGTTCTAATAATGCATTATTACCCTGCTTCCTTAGTGGCGAACAGGGTTTCAGCTATCGTAATCTTGATTGACTTTGCTTCTGCTGGGTTTCTACAGCAATGGAGCGTTGTTAGGCCTCTATGTTTGAAGTGCCTGCCCCCGCGAACGAATTATTTGACTACGGCAGTAAGATGAAACAGCCGTATCCTCCACGATGAAGCTGAGCATCACACAGCGACCTGACGGATCTTCAACTGGAACAAAGGCAGTACAGTTCGAGACATATGCAGACCAGGCAACCTCTGGTTATCACCAAAGTGATCGCGGAGTGCAAAAAGTAAATACAAACTTGTTCCAACTGGTATGAAATAGGTATAAAAGCATATGGTATGTTATACGTACCTGTTGCTTTTGTCATGGGCTTTCTTCTTTCCTTTGGCCACTGCAGTGGTGACCATTCCAGTAGGTCTTGATCCTTCCCTTATACTTACGCAAGTTGAATCGGGTCGTTGCTACAGCTGCACCAACAGCGCGATGTCTTCTACGCTGGCAAGGATGTGCTTCACGTTGACGCAGTTTATCTCCTCTTCGCACAAGCTCCATTCACAAGATCAGACTTCTTAGGCATGTTCTGTGTGACCAAACAATACTGCTTCATCGAAGAAATCCAGTTTCACACGTTCGAATCGCAGGTTCAAATAGCAATCGATTAACAATAATTACTGCTTGCACGCACGTGCGCATGAGTGGCTCATGTGGATAGGGTGTATTACTTGTGAGCACCACTGTATAACTGTATACTTTCACACATGGTGGAGATTTACAGCTCAAGGTCACGGCTGTCTCATCGTCACAAAGGCTGAGGCTGGGAAACAGCTGTAGAGGAGAATACTCATCTGCGTGCAGCCTGGGCCTCCTAGTTTGTTTCTACAATGGTCTGCAAAGGTATAGCAGATGCTGTCTAGCTGTGTAGGTCTGGAAGTCCATCTTTCTGTTTGTGTGCAGTAGAATAGTCTTCTACTGTCAAAATGGTAAGCCCAGGTTGTCTTACTATTGTATTTCATCGACTTCAAATGTAACATGTTGGTCAACATTTACATGGCCTGGGTTGAATGGAATCGCTTTCTACCATGAGGCATGTTTACACTAAGCTCTTAAACCAGTTCAGAACTGATTCAGGTCACCAAACTGTGTAGTGTAAACGCACTCCAAAGCGACTCAGAAGCGGTTAGTCAAACCACCTACAGAGTAGTTTGAAACCACTTTGAGCTGGTTTGCTTGTCGTGTGAACACGGAATTGTCTTCAAATCAGTTTAGCGGTACATGGTTCTGCTGCTGTTGAACGAATTGTCCAACTATCGCTCTTCTGATGACTTCTCTTCTTCGCTGCAACTGCCATGCAGTCGTACGGTCATCAATAGTGGCAAGACGCATTCCAATTGCTAGCAAGAAACCATCTTAGGAAGTATGCGTGTAACTCCCAGTTGCTCAGTGCTGTTTAAGCAAATGTTAGCTAACTGTGTGTGAATGCTCACTAAACCGCTTTAACTAAGTCGACTCTAAATCGGGTTTCAACCCGGTATGCTCCAGTGTAAACGTGCCTATGGATATCATCAACTGACATCTGTAAGTCAGTGCCAGTCAAGCAGCTGATGATTAGGCAAACAATTTTGAAGACAGACAATATTCTACTGCACTAGTACCACAACTAGTATCACCTCGGCTGCGGGAAAATAATGTATTCCCACAGTTGTGTTTGCATTCCCGCTCCTACCCCCTCTGTTGTCATTCATTACGCGCTCCCAATAACAGTCTCATTATAAAATTACCAAATTGAGTACTGTTCACAATGATTGTACACGTACACGAACCTTGCTGAATTGCTTTGGCAGTCCTGTAACCTGGTTAATTCTGAGCATGAAGTGAAGTGCCTGCCCGATGAGTTGGGTAGGATCTTCCAGGAACATTTCGTTGCCCTCAGGAAGGGCGCCATCTTGCAAGCAAGGCAGTGCCTCTACAGTTAGTTGGCCCACCTCACTCCCTTTTAAGTTAATGATGGGAAGATGCTCCCGAACAATAACCTGTACTCACAGAAAGGACACGCACACAGAAATGCACAGTCCGCAGAATTCAATACAAATATACATACATACATACAAACACCCACAGAAATACCATACAGTACACTCTGCAGATACAGTGCACATGAACGCACACAAATAGGGATACTGTACATACTATTCAAATTAGGAGTCAGGAACAAACTGCCCCTCTGTCCCCCTCTGTAGATGGCCTTGGCTTGGGAAGTGGTGAATACGATAAGTACATGTATACTGTGCTTCCTCTAACCTTGTTAGCAAGACTTTGAAGGAACAGGTGAGCTGATCCAATGTGGATACGAGAAGAGAAGAGGCGCTTCTGCACGTGTGCGCAGTGTGTATGCAAGAGTGTGCGGCATTAGAGAATAGTTCAGACATACAAGATTATACAACCGAGTCAGCTGATAAGTAAATCACAGGTCTAGATAGTGTACATGCTGCCCAGTATGAGAGCAACAGTGATAGCATGAATAAGACAAATGTGCATGTATGTACACTGTTACCTGGCTGTGTATAAGCGGGACACCAGCTATTAGTGACTATACCCAGCTACTGCAAGAGGTAGCTGTCTAAATGAACAGCCACCACTGCAGACAGATTCCAATGTGCATGTTTAGTACATGCACAGCTCACCTTCATTAATGCATGAATCATTGTTCCTGCTTCTCTGAGCAACATCTGAGCAAATGCTGGTGTGGGTATAAGCAATCACAGCAGCTAAACAATGAACATGCAGTACTTCAGCCCTGGGCACACAGGCACACACACAGACTTTAGCACTGATAGCTTATCCTAACTAGCTGCCAGTACTCACCAGCATTGTTCATTGCAGCCTTTACCAGTTTAGCCAGGTTATCTTCCTCTTCTGTTTCAAGGGCAAGTTCAATCGCCTCTTTCATGGCCTGTGCAGCAAACGTAGCAAAAAGGAGGACTAGTCGTGTAGCAAAAGGAAAATCAAAGCATATAGCACTGTACAATATCATGCAGGTTCACAACACTACTATGATGTAAAGCCATGAAATAACCCTTGATAATCTTGACAACTTTTACAATGCCTCCCACTAAGTCTTACTGTATAGTACATTATGCATCACGAGGTGCAGTGGAACCCCACTAAACAACCACCTCTATAAAGCGACCACCTTAGTAATACGACCGCTCTGGTTTAGTCCCAAATCCATGGACACGTATTATGGTTCTCAGAATTAAGACCACCTCGAAAATAAGACTACTTCACCTGGCCCGGATGGTTGTTGTATTTCTGACCTTGAGGTTCGTAGTAAACTGTGTGTGATGTAACCTGTGTGTATGCTCTAGGAATAGTAACTAACTTGTTGTTTATTGAGTGTGTCTTCTTGATTGTACCTTAAGTTACACTCACGTGTACTTGTATGCATGTGCAGCTTTTTTGGTTACCTCGTGTCTGTACAGTGATTGCCAGGTTTGACTTGTTCCCTGTGCTGGTTGTGTTTTAATCATTGATTGTTGAACGCGTGCAAGGTTATCGTATCGCGACTGAAGTCAATACTACAAGGTTCCACTGCATTACAAACACTACAAGTAGCAATGATAAGGGGGGGGGGGGGAGATAATTGCTGTGTGAAGCGTATGGATCAATGTGGAATCCGAGCATAATCACAGCATTTGGAGACCTGATGGAAAGGGCTGTCCTAGGTCCAAAGACCAATAAGACACACTCATGGCAGTTACATCTGAAGACCTGGCAAATGGCAAAGGGCACGAAAGGAAGGGGCGCCCTATAAGTAGCAATGTCAATTAAACAGCTATGTACAGTATGCTACGTAGATTACAGGATAATTGCTGCGTGGAATGGTTGAGAAGGAAAGGATAACAAGCGTAAGCACAGCAAGCCTGCTAGAAGGAGCTACATCCAAAGACCTTAAAGGCAACCTGTCGAAACAAGCCATGATCAACGTCGTTACTGTCCGTAGACCTTTGAAACGACATAGGACTGAAAAAAAGTGGCAATGTACAGTATGTGTAGCGTTGAATTAGCATTCAACTATTCTGACTTCATTCACCTCAACCCATTCTGTTAGTCCACTTATGTCCCAACCCTTGCACCCACCTCCCTCTATCCTCACACCCCTTCCGCCCAATTCTCCCCCTGTTCCCTCTAACACCACTTCCCTCCAAAATCTTCCAGTACCTGTCCTCATCTGTACCTCTCCCTCTCTCCACTTCCCCCCACTACCCTTGCTCTTCCCTTACTCTTTCTGGTGATGACACCAGAATAAAATGGCATCCAAGGAGCCAGCAAGGTAAATAGACAAAGTTGAAGGTTGTACACTCAAACATGCTGTTTACTGCTGAAATATCATTATGTACGTAGGTTATCCCTGACCCTCCTGTTTCTATCCTTTCCTCCTGCTGCTTGTGTCTGGACTGTTTTGGGTGCCTTGCAAAGTAGTCTCATGGCTAAGGGCCTCCCCAGGTGAATAGGAACTCCATCCATACCACACTATACCATACCATTATCAATTGAAGACCTCGATTTTGATCATTTTCAGGATATTGGCAAACATTTCCACAGCAGGTAAAGCCAAGGGAGGTGAAGGGGGGAGGGGGGGGGGCACATGCACCCAGTGTATCTCCTCTATCCACCCTTGTCTTCCTACACCACCTTCTCCTCATTCCCTCTACCTCAAACCTACTCTCCACAACTCCAACCCAGCCCCCTGCTCTGCGTCAGCCACTCACTGCCTCATCCCCATACTCTGCTCGATTCAAAGTGATCTTGAAAGTTGCATTAAGGTTTCTCATTGTTTCTGTCAGGTAGGGAATACCATATAGTGAGAAGGACACAAGTAACATACAGTCTCTACCACAGAGGTGCATACAGTAAACATACCAAACCATGGTACAAGGTACTAATACAGCTGCCCAAGCACAAACATTGGAAGCAAGCAAACACCGACTACTGTTTAATGTGGTTCCAGTGTACAGTGGGTGATGTAGAATGAGCCGTGAGCGAATCACAGGCTATGTATGGATAAAGGCCTCAAAATAGCAGCTACAAATCCAACATAAGTAAACAATAATTTAATCGACATAAATCATTGCTACAAGGTCAGGAAAAAGGGGTGCTGGCCGGTATCATGGATCAGTGGTAGAAACACTGGCAGCTTAAGCCAGAAGCCTTGGGTTTGACAGCGACACCAATTTGTTTAGAGCCCTTGCTGGTTCTAAGGTCTATGAACAGTAATGACCCAGATTTGTCTTTGATGGAGGCAATCACACTTTCTTCTATGGACTACAACATAAATCAGGATTCGTGCTCATCAGACTCTTCCCAATGTTGTGATTTTGCCTGCACGTCATTCCACATCATTGACTGTTAGCTGTCACAGTGTGCAAACTCACTCAAAGTGTAAATCTGGCAGTCAATGAGACCATAGCGCTCACAGACTTGTAAAGTCTGTGAAAAGTCATGAGCAAAAGTACAGGCAATTCACAGTTAAATGTTTATAAAATGTTTTATTACAGTAATCATGTCTAATAATCTCTACAATATACTTACAAATTGTTATTTTAAGTGTACGTACACACAAATGCATCTGGTACTTCTCTTGGTCACACCCACCTCCCTTAAGGGGACATCTGTGCACACTTGTAAGAAAGGTAACAGTTTGTCAGGTTCAAACTTGGCATACAGTTCAACTTGTTTGGGATGATGGTGAGGGGCTGCCCTGCTGTCTGCACGGAAGAGGGCATCCAAGTACTGGGGAGGAAGGAGGGGAAGGGGGAGGGGACAGGGAGGTGTGTACTAAGGGAGGGGTGTAGTGAGGGAGAGGTGTAGTGAGGGGAGGGGCGTAGTGAGGGGAGGAGTGTAGTGTAGTGAGGGGAGGAGTGTAGTGAGGGAAAGGGTGTAGTGAGGGGAGGTGCATAGTGAGGGGAGTGGCATAGTGAGAGGATGAGTATAGTGTAGTGAGGGGAGGAGAGTAATATTTAAGGAGAGAGATGAAGAATGAGAAGTGACAACTTCTGAGTGCAGCAAGTCATGTAGTGGGGAAAGTTGTCTAGTGAGCTAGAGTACGGGGAAGGAGAAAAGTCTCAACTCACACAGTGCAGGTGATGCTGGTGAAGTTCTGTCTTTTCTCCCTCCAGCATTTTCACCACAAGGTCAGGGTCAATATTCTCCCGCAATTCAGCTAGAGTGTTCACAGCAGCCTACAAGAGAAGTGGAGTGCTACCTTGCACAGTGAACATAAGATGAATACTGTGTGCATGCATGATACACATAGTGCCTTTCCTCCAATCTCTGCTACCATAACAGTGAAACTGCTCATTGTTATGTCAATGGATACCAAAACATGGTAATGCCTGCCAGAGCCTACTATCTGAGCTCAGCAAGTGCGTGCCTCTTTCAAATAGCCCGCAAATTGAATACCACATAAACCAGTTCTGCACAGTATAGTAAAAGGATCACGATTGCCATACAGCGCATGCCAGCTATGCTGTGTGCATGTGTGTGCTCCTACCAATTCATCCAGTTGTAGCAACTCCATCAGATGTCTAAGGGATGCCTCGTACAGCTTGTGTTTCTTGATGAGGTTGAAGACATCAGCATGACCAAGTCTACGACAGAGAAAAAAGAAGAGAAGAGAAGTGAGTATCATACTGCCAGTACTGGTCTCCAGCTAAAACACATAGAACATGCATAGAACACATAGATACATAGAACACATTAGATCCTGTATAATTACTTACTTCAGGTAAGCACCAATGGCTTGGCCAAACTCTCCCTGGCCTGCATACCTAAACAACAACAACAAAACAACAACAACAACAACAAGATACGGTTAATACATAACACCCCCTGTGTAACAAATCCCTGTGCCCAATCTCTCCGCATGCAGCAATCTTACAGTTCCGCCTTTACTCTCAGAAGAATGACATCATCCGGCTGCTTCTTCAGAGCATCCTGGTACCACACACAGGGGAGGGGAGGGGAGGGAGGGAGGGGAGGGGAGGAGAGCGAAGGGAGGAAGGGGAGGGAGGGGAGGAGAGCGAAGGGGAGGAAGGGGAGGGAGGGGAGGGAAGGGAGGGAAGGGAGGGAAGGGGAGGGAGGGGAGGGATGGGAGGGGGAGGGGTGAACTGAGTGACCAGGACACACTAATGGTGTGAACTGTTGCAATGGGAATGGTGTAACCAACCTCAACCATAGTGAGAATTGTTCTACGGTTGTAGATATCTGCTGGCCATAGTTTAACTATACTGCAGACCACCTGCAGGGAGAAGAGGAGTAGAGTTGTAACTGTGTACATACATATGTACATACAGTATGGCATATGTTCGTATGCATGTGTGAATGTCTATGTCAATACACACGATATCCGCTCCCTACATACATACGTACTTCTGGTGAGGTCTGCAGAAAATTGAAAATGATGTATTCGTATGTCTCAGGCCCTAACTGAGGGTCACGTGTTGGGATGTACATGAACAGGTCCTGAGCATTTGGGAGAGAAGGAGACATTTCACACACCACAGTGAGGTGGCCAAATGCATCTTTGGGAGTAGGGCAATATGTGAATGGGCTTAGATCACTCACATTCAGAGCTCCTTCGTACTTCACGAAGGAGTACACAGCATCCTCCCAGAACTTCTTCTTCTTGTCTACTTCAAGAGGTGATTGGTTGTAAGCCCTGGCACAGATGCTGTGTGAGCAGGAGGAGGTAAGAACTGCTTCAGCACTAGTGCTGCAGTACATATGTGGCAGTGGAGCTGTGTCTGTCTGTCTGTGTGTGTGTGTGTGTGTGTGTGTGTGTGTATGCGTGTGCATTTGTGTGTGGTGTGTGCGTGTGTGTGTGTGCATGTGCATTTGTGTGTGTGTTAGCTTCAGGCTGGCACTACGCACTGTGCAGCCTCTACAAATTCCCCCTCTTGAAGCAGATAATCCATGTAATTCTTCCCAACCATCTATAATGGGAAGCAGCAGAGTGAACATTCATGTCACATCAACATGTTGGTGTACAGTGTGTATATACAGTACAGTAAGTGCATGTAAGATCCGTGTGTGATCACAGTGCCTGATGGCATGTGAGAGTCCTCTGGCAGGGAGTGAATATATTTCCTACACCACACATACATACTCGCTAACAATAGTACGCTACGCATTCACAGTTGAAATAGCTACCCTTTCTGCCCCACTCTACACACACCTCAATTGAGTGTGCCTTCAGGTCACGTGGAGACGTCTCGCACACTGTTAGTGCATCTTCATACTTCTCATGCTCCATGAGCCAGCCCACGTGGTCGTCTGCAGTCCTCTTCTGCACCACGACCATGTCCATTGGAGCTACAACGTACAGCTTTGCACGATCCTTGTCATAAGCTGTGCATCACATACGTACACACATACATACCTTCACTCAGCAATACTCATCACAAAGTGGTGCACAGAACACACATCCATGCATGCTTGCATACAAAACACAAATGTACTTACACAAAGCACACAACACAAACACATACGTACATGTACATACATACAGACATATCCAAAGCTGCAAACATAGGCAATACACAGATGTGTAACCTCCATCACAGAAAACCCACACCAAACGTGACAAAGTGATACAAGGTCTCACTGTCAGTCTCACACACACTCTATGTACAGGATGTACGTAAGTAGCCTTTTGACTATTAACGCTGCACCCTTCTCTCACCCAGCTGGTAGTCATTGCAGTTGTAAATGTTGAACCCTCGAACTGGGAGTTCGTCCCGACACACCTCCTCTGGAGGACTGCTATAGTCTTTTGGTCGAAGGAACACCATTTGAGGCGGAGCTCTTGTGCCTGAAGGCTGTGTGTGTGTGTGTGCGTGTGCGTACGTGCATGTGTGGATGCGTGTGTGCGTGTGTGTGTGTGTGCATGTTATAATTATACAGTAACACTGTACATATGTATATATGTACAATAACTACAACAAGCAGCTACTAAGCTGTTCTATCCTTTCAATGTGTAATGCACACAATACAGTCCTTTTGAGCAGACAGATGCCAAGAAATGGCTACATATGTGGACCCCATTAAGGGATGAGCCAGCAGGATGCAATAAGACAGGTGGCCCCACTGGCAGCAGAGATGCCAGGCTAATCTCCCCAGACGTATGGCTTCCTAGGTGCCGTAGGAGCAGTCATCTAAGAGCCTGCAAGACCCATGAAATGTGAGAGGTGGACTCTGAGATTATCCATCCTGAATGTTTGGTTGTAAATTCTCCACCTAAACTTGGTAATTTCTAGGTGGCCAGCATACATGTAAACTGTAC
>OZ025880.1:1756312-1828812 GCA_964019415.1 Ianthella basta
TATTTCCTTGTGTAGCTACACAGCTCTAAAATATATTTTAGACTATACGTCTGTGGCAAATGTAGTTACTACAGTGTAACATGACTAAGACAGCCACCTACATGTGGGCCAGCTGTAACTGACCTTCATAGAGAGGTGGCTGATTTACAGAGGTAGATTGCAATGTTTTAGTGCTATTTGGGGCCAGGGAGGCTGGCTGTTTTAGAGAGGTGACTGCCTAGCACAGTGACCATCTTAGACAGGTTCCACTGCATGTATACTAATAATAATGTCAGTTGTAGTCTCCAGCCTCAAGCATGTAATTAGCAAATACATATTATAATCCAGACTTATGTTGTACAGCTTGACTGAGAAGTGTTATGCGTTATTTAATGGTTTTTGTTTCCTATTATCTTAATTTGAGGACTAGCTGATGATGTTTTCGTTTGGCCCTTGACAAACATTGCGACCAATCTATACATAATTGGATACAACCACAACAAAGGGATCCTCCAATAGCACTATATATTGCTGCATTAGCACATGCTGCTGCTACCGTCATCCCTATGTGCATATGTACATAGCAGTCAGTCTTGTTCCCAGACCCTTACGGTGGGGGGAGTGGGAGGAGGGGCTAATGAAGGTGGGTAACAGTTTGCAACACATTAGAGTGTATTAGGTCAGCTGTTGGAATCTCGCTGAATTTATCTTTGCCCCAGGCAACTCCTTCACTACCCTGTACTGTTTGTCCTCGAAGCAACTCTACCCTGGCTGTGAAACTGTTATATTGAGGTCTGAGTGGCTACGGTGAACGCTTAAACCGTGAATCTCCTTATGAATAGTATATGTGTGCAAAATAGCAATCTGATTGGCTCTGCCAACATTTTTGCAGTGGTTACAATAACCTACTCACTTGCACCAGCACCTTCCTCCCCTTGTTAACACGTACAACTAGATAGGACTACCATTCTGCATGTCTCTGATGCCAAGAAATGCGCTGATCCTCTTGTGGGATAGCTGCTACGTACGTTGTGTAAGGTATGTATGTACACACTATGTCCTAGTTCCTCTTCCTCAATGCTCCCTTGGTTCTTCCAGCACCTTTCGTGTATTACCCATCAACCACTGTGTCACATGCAAGTCACATGATCATGCAACAAGAATTAGTGGTTACCCAAGTTTGTACCAGTCCTCTATTTTCCATATTGTACAAGTACGTAATAAGGAAGTAATGTTCTATGTATCTTCCACATATCTCCTTGTTCTCCCCCTTCTGTGCTGTAGATTTGATGTTGCCACTGCTAAGTCTTATGGTTTGGTTCCTGGGCCGCTGTATGGCCAGCTTAAAGCAGGAGTCTCAGTGACTGCACCGGATGGCACTGTAGTGAGTTTGGTGCTTCTTGGGTGCTTGTATAGCTACTCTTTCAGGTAATAGTCATGTTTCTTATATTGAACTTGTCAAGTGGTGAATTGTAGCAATTGCAGCAAGGCCTCCATAATTGTGGTCTAATTTGAACCAATATGTGATGTTGATTCATCATACACCACTTGACGGTGCATGTGACTCTACACTGTTGGTCGACAGCTCTGCAAGTGAAGAACATGTGTGACTGTTGTAAGTTCTTGCTTGCTAGGTCGATCACAAAACTGCCAACAAGCTATGTAGTAGTCTGCTTTATTCGTTGCATTTTTATAGATCTTGTTTCCACACATGCATGCAAGGGATAACCTCACTCCTAGTAACATACTCACGCAAAGTCATTCACACTTCTTGTTCCCACTCTTTGTATTCATAAAGCCTGCCTTGTCGTTTGTTGTGTCAGTGTTGAATGAACACATATTTCTGTTCCAGGTTCGCCCAGACATGGTGCTAGGACCGCCTGTTCCTGGAAGGAAAGTGGGTAAGATTCTTTGATGTCACCCGATATGGTCTGGTTAGGTGGCAGGTGGTCACGACCTTGCTGCAAGGAGGAAGTCTCTTAGTGTTGTGTGCTACACAAGCAGCACCATGTGCAACAGACAGAGGTGGTGTATGTTATGTGCCTTTTAATAGGCCCATTATCTCATGGGCACCTTCTTGATTCGGCTGTATTAATCATGATTCAATAGACACTTTGTCTCAGACTAGTTTTGATTTTAAAGTGTGAGTAAACTCAGTGTAAGCATCATGGGTAGCCATGAAATAGCACATTACTACGTACTATAATATCAAATAATATTATGTACTTAGACTTTGTTAGGATAAGCTATAGTATTGTAAGAGTGAATGTTTGCAGTCTATTTCAAAATGGTTGTCTGAATGGTAAATGTCAAAGGTGTGACGTCACAGCAAACAGCAATACTGGACAATTAGTGTGACCTATTGACAAGCAGCGAAACTGATAGTGAGGTCACACCATTCGCCCGTTTGCCATTTCGGCCAATCTTTCTTAAAGGGCTTTAGATTTGTAGAGCATGATAAGAGGGTACTAAGTAGATTGGTATAACACTTAGGCATGTACTTACTTAAAAGCAAGTTTCAGTTTGATTGGTGTTTATGTCATTCATTCGTTAAGTCCATATTTGGCACACATAGAGGCAGTGATGTCAGTTTATGCTGGGGTCATTCTGCTAAGCAGCAATTAATATTGTTTCCTCGCATGAGCAATGTGAAGCAGCTAATCAAGTGCATATAGCAGCCTTAATTTGACTGCAGTGCCGGGATTTGCTCTTGGGGAAAGTGTTTTTAGCTAATGTTGGAACTACATTGCACATTCAGCTGTGGTTTCATTTGTTACACTGTATTACAGCAGGAGATTTTGGCATTTTGTACGTGTACAAAGCTGACTCCATTCTGGAGTAAAACAGCTGCTCCATTTTGCCACTCTTGTGTCCTTGTTAGTGTGTAAAGGCTCATTGTTGCATCATGGATGAAAGGAAAGACATTTCAAGCAAATTATGCAACAAATGTTCAGGACATTTTGACTTCGAGGGTCTTCATCATTCGGTTGCATAATTTGCTTGAAAGCCTTCACTTTGCATCCTTGCATATGTGCATGCAGATTCCTAGTGTTGTGTGTTGTACTCTTGTATTCTTGTCAATGTATGAATGACATTGCAGATTCTCATGTTGCTTAAAAACCCGGAATAAGTGTGCCCTTAGACTGATTGAGCAATCACACAACATGAAGTGAGCTATGGAGTAGAACAGTTCAATGAACCGAGCTAAAGAAGACCTGTGTGGTTGAACCACCATGGTCTTTGTAACTTCTTGTTGCGCGATTGCTTCATTAATGTATCCAGATTTTAATATGTGTAACATTTAGCCTGTAGTGTGGTGATCATGTGATAGTCATGTGACACATACATTGTGTGATGGTATCACTGCTTGTCCCTATACAGTTGTGCTTGGTGACACTTGTGACAATGCACTAATTGCTCCTTTGTGCTTGGAAGCAGATGTCATAGTGCATGAGGCCACCAACGAGGATGGAATGGAAGAACAGGCAGTGGCCAATGGGCACTCTACTCCTGGTGAGTTGCATATACTGTCGTTTGAAGGACAGTCGTTCTGAGCTGTTAGACGTTTACAGCAAGTGGGAAGCACAGTTACATTCATTTCATGCTCAGTTGAGTCAAAAGACGTTTCTTGTCTGTTCTACTCTGTAGCATTTATCTTATCTATCGATATGTAGCCTAGCTGCTTCTTTCCTATGTGTATACTCCATCCCTCCTTATTCTCTACCCTCCTTCAACATCTTTGTCTTAGGCATGGCTGGCCGTTTTGCTCTAGCAGTTAATGCCAAGAAAGTGGTGTTGACCCACTTCAGTCAGAGATACAAGGTAAGGTTACTCCATCTAGATAGAACCACTACGTATCTCCAGCTGAGCGTATGTGTGTACTGTGGGTGGGTGTGTTCCCTGGTGCTTCATTGTAGGGTATTAGCATAATGCAATGTTGTCGTTGTGTTGCATATCGAATCTGTGCATGCTATATACACTTTCTCTTTCCAGTATGATGATGAGGAAGCAATGAAGAAGATGCTGGATCAGTGCAAGGAGGCCTTTAAGTCTGACAGAGTTGTTTGTGCATGTGATTTTCTACAGTTTGACATCCCGCAGATTGGGAGATAACAGAAATACCGCAATGTTTGCTTTCCTATTAAAATTCGGTTGCAGCCGAGTACCTCGAATCACGTCTTGCGTGAACGGTTTTCCGCTCGAGGGTGGCATTTAAGAATTGTGCTAGTTTCTGCCTGGTAGCGCGCCAGTCCACGTTAAAGAGACACCGGACCACTAGGAAACAGTTGTTCCGCTCTACAATTGCCAGAGGAGTCGTTTGCTTATCGCTTCCACTATATCGATTTGGCTGGAAACATCGCCACTCGCTTGCCATGAGCGCGCCGTTTTGGCTGTACTGCGCCTTGGCGTCCCTGCTATTTGATACCATCTTCTGCCAGACATGTGATGGGTCGGTTGGGAACTTCGATGTACCGATCACTAAGAGATCGGCTCTTGTGACCGAGCGAGAGAACGACTGGAAACTGTGGTGCACTTCGCCCTTCGGTTCCACCTGCACGCGTACAAACAGGGGCTTGACTACAGGACACGATGCAGTCTCGTCGCAGTCTGGTTCGGTTAGAGATGCGATGGTATCGATAGAGATGTGCTATGCCTTTTGTATGAATCGGGTAAGTGCATTAATATGAATTCTAGAATCATGTACTAATGTGAAATTAGACACACAATGATTAAGCGTTTTGAGAGGTTAAATTTCTTTTACCTGGTTAGAAGATTTATTAGTTGGTCCATCTTATTTTGGAAGGGATAGCGGAGGGAAACTTCTATATGATAACTATGCCTCTATAGTGCATGTACGCCAGTGCCTTGATGTACAATGTGATATATTATATCCTATAATTTCAAACGATTATAATTATAGTTAGAGATTTCTATTGTTTCTCTATAACAGTTCCCCCCAGATGGTGTTCAGTCAGACACTTACCCCTTTGGTCCAGCAGACATCACCTCCTACAGCTGTTCTGAAGCATTCGATGTAAGTCTACTTGTATGCCTGTAAGCTGTGTATCTATATACGGAAAAAAACTCCGAAGGATCGATGCCTAGGCTAAACCACTATATGCTGCTAATGAGTTCATTCATGTATGATGACACAGAGAAAATGACACTGCTTAAATCACAATGTTCTATATTTTTCGTGTGTGCAGGCCTCCGTGTGTCTCTCAGCCTGCCTATACACCCAAAGGAATGTCCGTACAACATTTGACATTATATTGGGAAGCAGCAATATTGCTGAAGGAAGTTGCGAGGAGAAGTGCAAAGAAAGTGTGAGTTGTAACAGTAGTCTGTCAAATTATTAGCTATATTTGCTTATTTTTATGGCGTATCATTCTTGGTGGAGCTAAATCTGAGCTAATAGAAACTGGCCTGCATTTTACTATGCCTATACACCCATGCATGTGAAGCTCTTCCCTGCAAGTATATAACTCCGTGGATGCTGAAAGCATGCAATGTGCACAGTTACATTGAATTGGGAGGATTGCCAGTTAACAGTTAACAGGTTTTCAAAAATTTCAGTATTTTACTTGCACAGAATCCTTGGATAGGTTCCACTGGGTTACCTGTTCTTTAATCAGTGCTGCCCATTTATAGCATCGATCTTCTATTTTGTTGTGACGTCGCTGGTAGGGTGGGGGGGGGGGGGGTTACCTAATGACATTTTGTCCCAGAATATTGCCCCCCCCCCTTTTCAAAACTCTACATACTACGTATGGAGCTGTACATTATATTATGGGCAACTGCTTCCACCTCTATCAAAAGTATGTGTATAATGTATTATATACTAGAACTTGCGCATGGTTGTCCTGTTGTGCCATGGCAAGAATGCAAGTAGTTAGTGCTAGCTGTAATCATACACTAAACCATTTGTTTTACAACCTGCTCCCTCTTCATACAGAGAGGTGTATGTGAAAGAGCATTTGCTCCAAGCACTTCGCAAGAGAATGCTGCGTGCCATCAGAGGTGCTTGAACAGCACTATATGTGAGGAGATGTGCAACTTAACTGCAAGCTTACCACCAAGTACAGGTACGTAAGTTGGGTTGGATAAAGAGAAAGCATGGCACATGCACAATGATAATTATGTGTTTGCATGCAGAGACTATTGCTTTATTTGAATGGCTGCATGCATGGTGGATGTGAATTGTGATTTGGTATTGAGTATTTGTACAGCATAATATAATATAGGAATTGCAATTGATTTTAATGTTAAGACACTGAGATTTGTATATTTAGGCTTATTCACAAATATATCCATTCACTCCACCAAAGATTAAGAGTCTTCATTTTACATATATACAGGGAACAGTTTTTCTCTAACTGCAAATGTTCGGCTGACTGAAACACACCCACGCCTAACTCGTCCTCTTAACAACAGAACGCTGTGGGAGGAAGGAGTACTGGAGTTTTCTCAAGTGACTAGTGATGGAATTACACTGAAGGGGTCTTCTCCAGTGTATGGTTTGCTGTGGAAGTTGACTGACTCAAAGAAAAGGACTAAGGAATACTACATGGCGCATGTGAGACCATAGCATTGTGCCTCCTAAACAGATTATGTCTTGCAGTATTCTTAGTGACATTGCTGTGGTAGTCTATCTCATATTTAATAGGTTGCATCTCTTATTATGACATGCATAGTCTCAATATTTTTCATTTAAGGTATTATTCATTATATGCAAGGGGATAATACTGTATGATTCTATCACTGTATTTACGTAAGACAAGCTGTCTCATTTTTGTCAATCACTGCCTGTTCCTCAGCATATGACCTTCTTTTTCCTACCGGATGAGATAATGTTCCATCGTGTTCCAACCAATCTTCTGGCTCTGCCGAGAGGGTTTGAATGCACACGTTTTGACGTGGTAACTGCTGCAGTGAGTGAACAAAGCACTTCACAGTTCAGTACAGCCGATTTTGCATGCACTCCAGGTGAGGTATAGTTTCTATTGTTATACACTACCCAACAATATTCATTCTTTAGTACAATTATGTCTACATGCTATATATGTATATAGAGCTTTCTCAGTTGTCCACTGCATAGTTAACATTTTGAATGCTCACATGTGATTGCTGGTATCCACTCCTGTCATTGATGTAAATACAGGAGGTTCTGTTCCTGACCCGCCAATGGATGTGTCTATGAATGTGGCTTTGTGCAACTACACCCAGTTGTCACAGCTGACTTTCCACTTCAAACGCAGTCCAGGTACACTAGCATTGAAGTTCCTCTGCTTTGAACGGTTTGGTGATGTACATACAATGCAATATACACTTTATTAATAAGGCTACATGTATGTATTTTTGCTATATAAATTGCTACCAGTCACCATGCATCAATAGTTTCACTCTTAAGTCATGTTTCCTTTCCTATGCGGTAATGAGCCCACCAACCACTCGTCGCACATAATATTACTAAGATGTCACTAAGTGGCAATAGATTTTGCAGTTAAGTCATGTTTCTTGACTGTCATTGCAGAGGAAGTCTACTGTGCCAACTACGTGGCAAAGTTCACTCGAGGAGGGCCAGCAAACTACCTACACAAGAACGTCTCTATTGTTAGTCCTACATTGCCCATATAATTTATGTTTTGTACATACTTTGTTGTAACTGCTTCATATTGGCTTGAATCACCTCGTATACATTATGCTATAATTGAAAGTTCTTCCTTCACTGCAATATTTCAGGGCAAAACAAGTCTCTCGTTTCAAGGGGATGATCTGTTTGTAGGAGGAAAGTCTATTCTGGACAGCAACCTGACTTTGTCAGTGAGTATACTGTGTGGTATGCCTTCATGCACTAGTGTACGGTTACCAAGGCAGTTGTGTACAGCTAGCTATGTTTGAGTTCCCATGGGAACCAGACTTCGTAGGTTGCTGCCAGCCATCGAGTGTCGTAGTGAATGGTATGTCAGATGAACTTCTTAAGTGATGTAGTGTTCTGCATCAATGCTGACAAATGCAAGTCAGCAATGTCATGTCAGCACACATGGACTCCTCTCATGTCTTTCCATATCTATTCCTTGCTCCTACAGCTGGCATGCGTTACATGGTCTGACACAGACTTTGATCCACTTGAATGGCCTGTTCAAACTGTACTGTCTACAGACGTGTCCCTGAGAGGTAGGAGGGCATGTATGCATGCTGCACCACAGGAATCATTCATTGCTGCTGTTCTAAAGCATGTATGAATATGCTTAAAACAGTCAGATTGAAAATATATAGCGTAGAGACTCACTCCTGTGTAGGATGTACTGTAGCTAGTGGGTAGTTGTTTGAGCACTTGCGTAGCAGAAATTCACAGTTTGGCCACATAGGCCTTCGTCAGCTGATAAACTAAACAATACAGAGGAGAAGTTTTGTTTATATAGAGGGGTAACTGGTGACTTGACAGGGTTAGAGGTGATAAAAATTGTAAAAGTTCTTTCTTGAGTTACTGTAATTTTTCTGCTATACGCAAGTGCTCGAACAACTACCCACAGCTACGGTCACTTTGAAGGTGTTTCAATATCTAAATTTGATTGTAAATTACAACAGCAATTACATATTGAATGAGCCTTGTTGCTGTGTTTGTGTGAGAGGTATACAAGCATCATGCAACAAAGCAGTCTATATTATGGAAATAGTTAGTTTAAAGATGACAAACAAACTACTGTATATCTTGTGATTCAATGTGATGCAAACCAATGGCCGGTATACAGTTGCATATATATTATTACATAGTTCCATGTTCTGCCTAGTGTAATATTATACTATTAGCCAGACTCTCTAACTTTAATAATGCAAATTGTTCAGTAGTCATTGAATGCTTAACTCCATGTGTTGTTCCCTCCCTTCCCCTTCTCCCTCCTCTCCCATCCCATCCCCACCCTTCCATCCCCCTCTCCTCCAACCCCTCCTCCCTTCCCCTCCCCTCCCCTGCCCCTCCCCCAATGCAACAACTAGCAATCACCTATTGTGGAAGTCACATTGGCGTGCCTACCTTGATAATCATTGACGCATCCAACCCTGATACAGGGCTCTGGTCACTTGATCTGACATTCAAGCTGCCAGATCCTCAGATATCTCCACAGAAATTCCTATACCTTGGGGAAGGCCAGAGTATTGTGTACAATGTGATTGATTCAGAGGACAGCAAGAAGCTGAACATTTCTGCTAAGGTGCTATTGGAGGTAAGTAAAGGACTATAGTGATGCACGTGTGTGCTTATGTGATGTATACCACATGGTTATGGCCTTTGAGATGGTATTTCTGACGCTATAACATGTTCACTGCATCCAAACGTTTGACTGTAGGTCGGTGTGTTTGTTTACAATCAGCGTCTGCAGAACATTACTCCAGGAGAAAATGTGATATCAGTGAGTAGCATTTTGCTGTACATGTAACCTTTCCACATGTAAATAGATGCACACATTATGACTCTGTGTTGCCTTGCACTCTATACAGGTCAAACTTGAGGAAAGTGCACTGTTTAGGGCTGAGCTCATGCAATCAGATTGTGTTACTTGTTGTGAATCAGAAGGCGGGGAGTTCACACGGCCAATATCATTGTCAGGTATAAGCGCTAAGTTATAAGTTGATTCGGTAGAGGCTCATAGCTGCGATTGTAGATTTAGCAAATAATTAGATGAGCAATACTGCAGCTTGGAGAAAGGAGGGTCGCAGGACGTTTTGCTCATCTAATTATTTGCTAAAGTTATAAATTCATTACACCATCTGAATGTTTAGCAAGTAACTAGCACCAACCCCCCCTTCGTGCCCTTCTCTAATACCACTCTCTCTCTCTCTCTCTCTGACCCCTGCCCACATCCTTTCTCTTTTGTGCCAACTTCAGCTGTCCGGCCAAGTCCACCAATGAATATCTCTCTTGTCTCTCAGAAGTATAATGTTAGCACATCTTCTCTAGCAATTTCCTTACAAGTACGACCACCTGAGCACCCAGCTGGTAATATTGTCAGTTTCCGAGTGAAATTTGGAGGGCCGAAACTTCCCAACTTCTTTGAAGAAACCCTGCCAGTAAGTTCAATCATACTTGTATACCACCATCAAAGTAATTAAACCTCACATGGTCTATATTGTGACTATTGTACATAAGTCTAGTTTACCCTTCCTATCTTTAAAGAGACTGGCCTGCCCTGTGATGGTCCTAACAGTACTCTGCAATGTATTTCTCAAATACAAAATCACTTATCTGTAGCTATAATATAATTTTTAATACAAGCATAATAACGTACGCTGCCGTATAGTCCCGTACAAAGCTCTCCAGATGACCAGAGCAGACAGCTTATATCTTATATATGTTGTTTGCCTATATACATATGTATTCCAGTGAGCAGGGTCACTGTATGGTGTATAAGTATTATGTGTACTTAGCTGCAATGCTGCATCATATTATATACGGCATATATATTTGCAGTCAATGCAAGAGATGCTGTGGGCTTGCTGCTGATATGGACTTTTGTTTCTCACTCATCTCCTCCAGTACACTGTTGGTGGGAGTGGAAATCAAGCCTATTTCATCAATTTTCAAGCTCCCTTTCATGCAGATCTGGACGACCAATGGAACTTTCAGGTAATAGATTGAGAATCAATGATCATACGTAGATGCTGGGTTGAGCATAATGCAAATCAACAGATTGGTGACTGGTCCCATTGGTTATGTGTAATTTCCCTCTCTGCACTTGAAACACACACATTTGCACAAATACGCACTCACTTGCACACACGCGCGCGCACACACACACACACACACACACACACACACACACACACACACACACACACACACACACACACACACCACAGGTGGCTGCAGTATCAAACTTTGCTGCAGAAAGCAGCTGGGCCAACTTTTCAATCCCTTCACCATATTCCATTGTCCCTCAAACAGGTATCCAGAAAGTATAGGCTCAAACTGCATGTGCAAGCATACATGCATATGCCCATTTTAAGTGTACAAAGAGCTTGTATCTTTAACAAGAGTTAGATTGATATGTAGGCTATTTCTGGTAAGTTGCTGCAACATGCATGGCATAATTTGTGATCTCTGTATAAGTATTTATACATTCCACAAGCATAACTACAAGTAGTTAATTTTATGATCATTACTATAATTATATGTACTATCAGTGTACACTAATTGTCTGGAACTGCTGCTTTCACAAATTATAGTGCCCACACACTGTGTTCCATCTCAACTGTGTGAACCAGGTTATGGTCTTTTTAATGACATAGTTACAATTTATACATATATTGTTGTCAAGTGTTGCAACTTTTGTCCACTATTTCTGCAGCTTATATTGGTGAGGTCATCACAGGTGTTCTGGCATTTGTGGGTATCGTGCTCATCATTATCCTCATTGCGCTGTGCATTGGTTGCTATCTCAGAGGAAACAAAGTGGTCTTTGTGAGTCCAGATTCACTACTAACACACATTCTACTGTAATTAAAGGGAATTGCTGAGAAGGAAGGCCAAGCAGCAATCTGCTATATACTAATCATTGCCTTTCTTAAAATTGGTGGTAATGTGCATGTCTTCCAACTCCTAGGTGATTACATCCCAGTAATGTAAAGTTGTACGAATGTCAGTGTGGTATTATACAAACTCCCCTACAACCTAGCACCAGCATTATAAACACATGGGTGGCCTGCAACTGCTTATCTGCTAACAAATGCACAGGTATGAACAAGCATGTGTCAGTCTTATGTTTGTATTGCTGGCTTGGAGAGGTGATCATGGCATTGTCTCCACTCAGTATACAGGGTACAGGGACTGTCCCAGCCCGGCTGTATATGGCACTATACATGTAGTTTGATTAGTGTAGCGAGCTTGTGTGGTGTAATAGCCCAAATTAATGGATGAAAAGTAATACATATTCCTTCAGCACATGCACTGTGTGCATATGTAGTGAACAAAGTCTTCTATAAGTAATCAATGATCATTCAGCGTGCATTTTAGTGCATAAAAAGATGTCACTCATTTCGCTGTTCCCACTTTGAAAGCCCTTCATGGTTCTACTTCCATGCAGGTTCCCAGTGTTTGGTTTGGGACTCGGACTGCAGACACACAAGAGGACCAGGAAGAAGCTATGTTGACCTTTGAACCTGACAGCTGGGAGCTGGACCCTGAAAAGATCACGATGGACCATCTGCTTGGGGAGGGAAGCTTTGGGCAGGTCTACAAAGGGGTGCTGCTGGGGCCTGTGAGGACTCCAGGATGTGAGACGGCTACCAGTCTGTCTGTGGCTGTGAAGCTTCTTGGAAGTGAGTCTCTTATGTACATGCGCGCGCGCGCTGTGTGTGTGTGTGTGTGTGTGTGTGTGTGTGTGTGTGTGTGCGTGTGTGTGTGTGTGTGTGTGTGTGTGTGTGTGTGTGTGTGTGTGTGTGTGTGTGTGCTTGTGTGTGTGTGTTGTGCATGTGACTGGGCTGTGGTTACAAACTGCGCAATCTCTCTTATTTAGCGTAGACAGTGCATGTGCTGATGCTCCTGCATCATTATGGTGCAAAACTATGTATAATACATAACTTCTTCGCAAACTACTTCTGTCTGTACACAATGAATGGTGCTGAGTTAACACTGTGCAATGTATGCTCTGTTTTGATTTCTTCTGTCAATTTCTAATATTTTAATATTTCACTGTTGTGCCACCAATAAGCTTCAATAAGCTACTTACACAACAATTGAATGAAGTGAGGGCTTCTCAGCTGGCGTGAAACCTTGCCACGGTTTGAAACCTTGCTACGATGAAAGCTTACCACCGTTTGAACCTTCCCATGGTTTGAAACTACGTAGTCTCGCGCGCCAGCCCCTATTTCCCCTATTGTGCAATCACGGAGAACGGCTGGCGCGCGAGACTAGTTTGAAACTTTGCCACAGTTTGAACCTTCCCATGGTTTGAAACCTTATACACAACACTTGCTAACATATTGCACAGCACATTGATATTCGCTTTCCTTTCCCAGTGAATGCATCTCTAGTTGAGAAGGACAACTTTTTGAAGGAGATTGAGCTGATGAAGAGGGTGTCTTATGGCCGCTGTCAGTACATTGTCAACACAATTGGATGTTGTTCACTTCAGGAGCCACTGGCCCTTGTGCTTGAGTACATGGCCTATGGGGACCTGCTCAGTTACCTCAGGACCTCCAGACGTGTTGTTAGGGTAGGTGGTATGGCGGTTGGGGTATACGTGGTCCGGTACTTGGGGTGGGTGGGATGGTGGTTGGGAGATGTGGTCTTGTACTTGAGGTACGTGGGACGGTGGTTGGGAGATGTGGTGTGGTACTTGGGGTTGGTGGGATGGTGGTTGGGAGATGTGGTGTGGTACTTGGGGTTGGTGGGATGGTGGTTGGGAGATGTGGTGTGGTACTTGGATGGGTTAATAGTGGTTAGGGTATGGGGTTAGGGTTGGGTGATTTGGCATTACCTCCCATTGCAAGGTAGTTTAGCTGATGGACCTGAAGTGAGAGAGTGGGGTGGGGAGTGGTGGGGTGGGGACTGTGTTATCATTGTGCTACTAAACATAATCGTTCAATCCCATCACAACTCTGATTCACTCAATTCCAATGCTTGCAGATGAAAGAAATGCTCCCAGACACTGATGATGGAACACACGTGGTTAAGTTCAATGAGTACGTGCACGGCCCAGGCTCCGAGGACCCAATGTCACCAAGTGAGAACCCGTACTCCCGTCTTGGTGATTTGGAGCCTGCCAACCTCATCTCTTTTGCTTATCAGATTGCAGCTGGAATGGTACGAGCATCTCCACATGTGTCATTCTCTGCATGTTTGTGTATCTGCATTAATGTAGAGTACATAGGTGTGGGTTTGTTTCATTTGTATACATGCATGAGTTCTAGCATGCAGAGTTATGTCCATGAGTGCATGAATACTGTATGCATGTATGAAACAAAACATAAGCATTAGGCACAAAGTGGCCAATCTTCTCAATGTTTCAATCTGCCCAGTCTTCTGTCAATGGGGCATATGCATGTACGTATGTACCATATGCTGTTGGTGAAGGGGGGACATTGATCAGCATTTTGCATGTTCTCTTTACATTTAGGAGTACCTGACAAGCCTTGGCTTGGTGCACCGTGATCTTGCTTGTCGGAATGTCCTGCTCGGAGAGAACAAGCAGCTGAAAGTATCTGACTTTGGCCTGGCTCGTGAAGGAGAACTGTATGTGAAGACCACGGCTGGGAGACTCCCGCTGAGATGGATGGCCATTGAAGCAATCACAGAGAGGGTGTTCACTCAGAAAACAGATGTGTAAGTTGGTAGTGATGAAGAGACAGTGATAGAAATTGACCATACAACTGAGGTAGTCAAACTGTATCAAATTTGTGTAATACGAACTGGCTGTCATTTGGTTAGCATCTTCTTCCACACTCCTCACCTTCACAGGTGGGCGTTTGGAGTTGTTCTGTGGGAAATTGCCACACTTGGTGAGCAAAAGTGCACCTTACACACTAACTCCTTCAATGTATCTAATTACTGATGTGCAAATTTCATTTCATTTCTGCAACAGCTCCAACTTGTACCGTTGTGGTTGCATATTGCCATGGATTACTGCTTATACGTATACATGTTTATTGTGCTTGCAGAACTGACTAGTGTACTATGTGTATACATTAAATTACATGTTATACTTAAGCAGACTGTTGCAAGCATGTACACGTGTTTATTTCTCAATTATTGCGTGCAGGAGGATGTCCCTATCCATCTATCACCAACCATGCCCTCTTGCCTTTCCTTGTGAGAGGAAACAGGATGGAGAAGCCCAACAACTGCTCCCCAGATATGCAAGTGTTTATTGCTGTACTCTGCTCCTGTATTGCTATATACACCAACTCATATTGCACTGTGCAAATAGCTACGTACATTCACGCCAGCTATCTTGCATTGTATAACCAATGCAGGTATGAGATCATGTTGGGGTGCTGGAAGGCTAATCCGGATGAGCGTCTGGGCTTCACTGAGCTTCGCAGTCTGTTTGAGGCCATGATGGTGAGGGAGAAGGAGACCTACATCAACATCAGCAACATTGAGGAGCTCCTCCCTTACTACCCAATGAGTGCTCTGTGTGACACCACCGATGGCTCGGATGATAATGAAGGGTCCTTGTCGCCAAAGGACTATGAGGTCCCCATCACCCATACCAACAGGTTCCGTATGAGCCAGTTGCAAAGTGATCCCACAATTCTTCACATGGATGCAGGGGCAGTGGGAGAAGGAGGTGCCAATGGTAGTCCACCAGCCCTTCTGGATCCAGGGGTGTTGGTCGACGGGAAGAAAGCTGGCAAGTTAGTTAACACAAGTTTTGACGACACCGCAGAGCTGGTGTCAAGTGAGGATGGTAATGTGAAAATGAACGGGGGCCTTTGAAACTTTTGCTAATGGTGAGCAAGGACAATGCTTGTATGCTCAACATTCTACTACTTCCAAAAGGCTATAGCAGATCACTTAGAACAGCTTCATGTATACAGCTATTCAGTCCCGCATGCATCTATTTAGTGTCTTGTATACTTCATAACTCCTGTTTTCTCTTTCCTGTTTTCTCTTATGTATTTGGCACAAACATGCATGCACTCACATACCGATCATTAGCTTTCTTGGCCCACACTGTGTGTCCACTTTGTATGCTAGTGTATCGATCACATGCAGCATAACCTTCTGATTATAATTAAGCATTATGTTCATCAGCAGCTCTTGAAATGGCCGGCATGCATGCACGATGCTCAATGAAGTTTATAACTACATGCATGCAACTTCTCTGGCAGATCATATATAGGCATTAGTTGCATATGTATGTCTATTACTATATAGTGAATTATTGCCAAATGGATTGATTATGCTTAGGTGCACTTGCATCTTAATATGACGTTTGCATATCATTATAATTTCTGGAACCATTCGTTTGTTAAGCGCATATCTTTTATTAGGCCCATATTTTCTTCCTGCCAGAGCTATAAGTGCATGTGCTTATATAACAACCGATCAGTATGGTATAATTAACTATGTCCATGATACATGTACAGCACAAATTCAAATGTATGTACGCCACACCTCACATGTACACAACAGCTCCATATGTACAAATACATGCATGCAGCTACTGCATGTGCATACATTCATGTCATCATGTCATGTATTATGAGTGAACATGCATGGCTGCATGTGCGGTATGCTACAGTGAAGCCTGTCTATGACAGCCACCTGTGGCCAGTTCTATAACTGACCGGTCCTTTAAGCAGAAATGGCTGCTCTACAGTGGTATAGCTTGCAATGTTTTAGTGCCCTTTAATTTGTGTGGGCCAGGGATAATGGCTGGTTTAGATCAGTAGCCATGACTGGCTAACACGATGACCATCTTAGATAGGTTTCCACTGTACATGTACTGATAAAACTACTCTTACTGCACTTTGTTTTGCACCCAACCCCCCATACACACTCTCCTCATGATCAAGCCTGTGTATATATCTTCCATTCACACGCCACCAGTGTCTTTTTACCGCCTCCACTTCTCGCCTTATCTTCAGTCATCTCACAGCCTAACAACTTTATTAAGTTGGCATGACTTATCTGACTACAGCCCTGTGACTAATTTCTCACTCACCACTGAAATCCTATAGCTTCCTAGCATTACTATGGTTAGCACAACCACAGAACTGTTCTATTCGTGTATGATGTAATTGTTCCAACTAATCCAATTTTGATATAGCTGTCAGTATGCATAGCCCAGGTATAAGTTTGCTGGCGTACAGCTATTGGCCATTTTCCTTGCTGTGCGCACTCTTGTAAAGAGCTATGAGGGCGCCTTTTTGGCTGTACTGCGCCTTGGCGGCCCTGCTATTTGATACCATCTTCTGCCAGACATGTGATGGGTCGGTTGGGAACTTCGATGTACCGATCACTAAGAGATCGGCTCTTGTGACCGAGCGAGAGAACGACTGGAAACTGTGGTGCACTTCGCCTTTCGGTTCCACCTGCACGCGTACAAACAGGGGCCTGACTACAGGACACGATGCAATCGCGTCGCAGTCTGGTTCGGTTAGAGATGCGATGGTATCAATAGAGATGTGCTATGCCTTTTGTATGAATCGGGTAAGTGCATTAATATGAATTCTAGAATCATGTACTAATGTGAAATTAGACACACAATGATTAAGCGTTTTGAGAGGTTAAATTTCTTTTACCTGGTTAGAAGATTTATTAGTTGGTCCATCTTATTTTGGAAGGGATAGCAGAGGGAAACTTCTATATGATAACTATGCCTCTATAGTGCATGTACGCCAGTGCCTTGATGTACAATGTGATATATTATATCCTATAATTTCAAACGATTATAATTATAGTTAGAGATTTCTATTGTTTCTCTATAACAGTTCCCCCCAGATGGTGTTCAGTCAGACACTTACCCCTTTGGTCCAGCAGACATCACCTCCTACAGCTGTTCTGAAGCATTCGATGTAAGTCTACTTGTATGCCTGTAAGCTGTGTATCTATATACGGAAAAAAACTCCGAAGGATCAATGCCTAGGCTAAACCACTATATGCTGCTAATGAGTTCATTCATGTATGATGACACAGAGAAAATGACACTGCCTAAATCACAATGTTCTATATTTTTCGTGTGTGCAGGCCTCCGTGTGTCTCTCAGCCTGCCTATACACCCAAAGTAATGTCCGTACAACATTTGACATTATATTGGGAAGCAGCAATATTGTTGAAGGAAGTTGCGAGGAGAAGTGCAAAGAAAGTGTGAGTTGTAACAGTAGTCTGTCAAATTATTAGCTATATTTGCTTATTTTTATGGCGTATCATTCTTGGTGGAGCTAAATCTGAGCCAATAGAAACTGGCCTGCATTTTACTATGCTTATACACCCATGCATGTGAGGCTCTTCTCTGCATGTATATAACTCCATGGATGCTGAAAGCATGCAATGTGCACGGTTACATTGAATTGGGAGGATTGCCAGTTAACAGTTAACAGGTTTTCAAAAATTTCAGTATTTTACTTGCACAGAATCCTTGGATAGGTTCCACTGGGTTACCTGTTTATTAATCAGTGCTGCCTATTTATAGCATCGATCTTCTATTTTGTTGTGACGTCGCTGGTAGGGTGGGGTTACCTAAAGACATTTTGTCCCAGAATATTGCCCCCCCCCTTTTCAAAACTCTACATACTACGTATGGAGCTGTACATTATATTATGGGCAACTGCTTCCACCTCTATCAAAAGTATGTGTATAATGTATTATATACTAGAACTTGCGCATGGTTGTCCTGTTGTGCCATGGCAAGAATGCAAGTAGTTAGTGTTAGCTGTAATCATACACTAAACCATTTGTTTTACAACCTGCTCCCTCTTCATACAGAGAGGTATATGTGAAAGAGCATTTGCTCCAAGCACTTCGCAAGAGAATGCTGCGTGCCATCAGAGGTGCTTGAACAGCACTATATGTGAGGAGATGTGCAACTTAACTGCAAGCTTACCACCAAGTACAGGTACGTAAGTTGGGTTGGATAAAGAGAAAGCATGGCACATGCACAATGATAATTATGTGTTTGCATGCAGAGACTATTGCTTTATTTGAATGGCTGCATGCATGGTGGATGTGAATTGTGATTTGGTATTGAGTATTTGTACAGCATAATATAATATAGGAATTGCAATTGATTTTAATGTTAAGACACTGAGATTTGTATATTTAGGCTTATTCACAAATATATCCATTCACTCCACCAAAGATTAAGAGTCTTCATTTTACATATATACAGGGAACAGTTTTTCTCTAACTGCAAATGTTCGGCTGACTGAAACACACCCACGCCTAACTCGTCCTCTTAACAACAGAACACTGTGGGAGGAAGGAGTATTGGAGTTTTCTCAAGTGACTAGTGATGGAATTACACTGAAGGGGTCTTCTCCAGTGTATGGTTTGCTGTGGAAGTTGACTGACTCAAAGAAAAGGACTAATGAATACTACATGGCGCATGTGAGACTATAGCATTGTGCCTCCTAAACAGATTATGTCTTGCAGTATTCTTAGTGACATTGCTGTGCTAGTCTATCTCATATTTAATAGGTTGCATCTCTTATTATGACATGCATAGTCTCAATATTTTTCATTTAAGGTATTTTTCATTATATGCAAGGGGATAATACTGTATGATTCTATCACTGTATTTACGTAAGACAAGCTGTCTCATTTTTGTCAATCACTGCCTGTTCCTCAGCATATGACCTTCTTTTTCCTACCGGATGAGATAATGTTCCATCGTGTTCCAACTAATCTTCTGGCTCTGCCGAGAGAGTTTGAATGCACACGTTTTGACGTGGTAACTGCTGCAGTGAGTGAACAAAGCACTTCACAGTTCAGTACAGCCGATTTTGCATGCACTCCAGGTGAGGTATAGTTTCTATTGTTATACACTACCCAACAATATTCATTCTTTAGTACAATTATGGCTACATGCTATATGTACTAGTTATAACATGGCCGCGAGGGCGCTGGCTGATTTATCCCCAAGGGCGCGAAGCGCCCGAGTGCGATAAATCAGTTAAGCGCCCGAGCAGCCGTGTTATAACTGACTTGTTACGATTCAAACAGCAGCGATTAGCGCTTGAATTTGTTCGCTGTCGAATGAATTTACTGAACGAACCTGACTGAAGTTACTATAGAAACCAAAGAACACGCTCTTTTTGGAGCACAAGGCGAAAGGCGAGAAGCGCGTCGCAAGAAAAAGGCTGTCAGCGGCCTCTCGGAGTGAATAAAGCGTCGGCGCCGCTTGAGTCGGCACTAGGGCAGACAATTAGAAGTCCTACAAGCAGCGTATGAAGGGAGAACTTTCTTTTTAGAGAGTGTACTAGGATTTAAACGACTGGAGAACTTGGGAGTGGCGAGACCTACCTTTAATTTGATCCAACAAGTGAACTCGGGAAAGGGAATCTTGGTTTCTCTATCACTAATGACATTACATGCACAATTACATGTCACAAAGGAATCTTGGTTTCTCTATCATTAAAGACATTACATGCACAATTACATGTCACTGCCATAACAAGTATTTCGAGTTAAAAAACTCGTGGGGCGCCAGGGCGCCCCTGAACCTCGAACTACTTGCTAGCAATTATCCCATGTACGTTCAGTAAATCAGATAGTCGGGGGTACAGTATTGTTGTTGGCCTGAAAGATACATCAAGACACACTAGACCGTTGGGTTTGCAAGAGTTTCAAGTCTCCAGAGCAGCCAGTCATATCCAGTGAAAGCACCCCTACCAAACTGTCAAATGTTTGCCTACTGCTTTTTGATCTATATGACATTCTGAATGAGCAATTGTTACTTTGTGCCTGGAGGAGGAGTGTGCTGGCTAAAAGGCTACCCAATGATGACACTATGAGCGAATTATGGCTATAATTATGTGTCATGACTCGCTGGTCTCCCATTATTGGCCTACGGGTCACTAGACTTCTGTTGTATTTAGGGCTGTATCTCGCCGAAGAACAGTTAAGTAAGCTTCCTACCACAATACTATTACTTAAACATGTTCTAGAAACACTTTTCGTTCTTTGGATACACGGCGAAATCTAAAGAAAGATGGTTTTGAGCCTAGCAAACAGTAAGCGTCGAACGCGCGGCCATTTTACAATGTCCGTCAGTGATAATTGGAGCTGTATCTCGCAGAAGAGACGTTCCTTAGGGTTTTTATTAGTATCACTCTATTAACACATGTTTATGACAACATTTCGTTCGATTCAAACACGGCGAAACGTCATTAGAGAGGATTTAAAGCTTTGTAAAGATTGACGTGAGCGCCGCCATTTGCAATGACAGAAATATATATATATATATATACATATATATACGAACATGAAGCCATACGAATACCTAAATCTGAAAACAATATAGGGGCGCCTTCGGCGCCCCAAAAAATACACGTGTGCTAGGCATAAATTTATGTTGATGACCATGCTTCCAAGTGCCAAGCACTCATCTTTCCAGAGCCAATGTTCATGAGAAAGTTCACAAGGTGATGAATATCAAAGGCATTTTGATAAAGCAGTAAACAAAACGTTTGTTTAAGGCTAGAAAGTGATTGTGTTAGCAAATAAGAGCCCCATTCGACGCAGTGTGTTATGAGGTGTGAAAGCGTGAACAGTGGCGTTATGCAAAATTAGCACACTGCAGCTTGCTTTGATGGCTTCCTCATGTAACAAATGTATATAGAGCTTTCTCAGTTGTACACTGCATAGTTAACACTTTGAATGCTCACATGTGATTGCTGGTATCCACTCCTGTCATTGATGTAAATGCAGGAGGTTCTGTTCCTGAGCCGCCAATGGACGTGTCTATGAATGTGGCTTTGTGCAACTACACCCAGTTGTCACAGCTGACTTTCCACTTCAAACGCAGTCCAGGTACACTAGCATTGAAGTTGCTCTGCTTTGAACTGTTTCGTGAAGATGTGCATACTATGCATTATACACTGTATTTATAAGGCTACATGTACACTTTTTCTTGCTATAAAATTGCTACCAGTCACCGTGCACCAATATATATGTAGTTTCACTCATGTTTCATTTCCCCATGCGGTAATGAGCCCACCAACCACTCGTCGTACATAACATTACTAAGTTGTCACTAAGTGGCAATAGATTTTGCATGCTTTTAAGTCATGTTTCTTGACTGTCATTGCAGAGGAAGTCTACTGTGCCAACTACGTGGCAAAGTTCACTCGAGGAGGGCCAGCAAACTACCTACACAAGAATGTCTCCATTGTTAGTCCTACAATGCCCATATAATTTATGTTTTGTACATACTTTGTTGTTACTACTTCACATTGGCTTGAATCACCTCGTATACATCTTGCTATAATTGAAAGTTCTTCCTTCACTGCAATATTTTAGGGCAAAACAAGTCTCTCGTTTCAAGGGGATGATCTGTTTGTAGGGGGAAAGTCTATTCTGGACAGCAACCTGACTTTGTCGGTGAGTATACTGTGTGGTATGCCTTCATGCACTAGTGTACGGTTACCAAGGCAGTTGTGTACAGCTAGCTATGTGTGAGTTCCCATGGGAACCAGACTACGTAGGTTGCTGGCACCCATTGAGCGTCATAGTGAATGGTATGACAGATGAGCTTCTTAAGTGATGTAGTGTTCTGCATCAATGCTGACAAATGCAAGTCAGCAATGTCATGTCAGCACAGATGGACTCCTCTCATATCTTTCCATTTCTCTTCCTTGCTCCTACAGCTGGCATGCGTTACATGGTCTGACACTGACTTTGATCCACTTGAATGGCCTGTTCAAACTGTGCTGTCTACAGACGCGTCCCTGAGAGGTAGGAGGGCATGTATGCATGCTGCACCACAGGAATCATTCATTGCTGCTGTTCTAAAGCATGTATGAATATGCTTAAAACAGTCAGATTGAAGATATATAGCGTAGAGACTCACTGCTATGGAAGACATGTATGCACGTATTAAAATATTCTGTTTGAAGATGGCATAGAGAGTCATTGCTACGTAGGACTGTAGCTGTGGGTAGTTGTTTGAGCATTTGCGTATAATAGAGAGCTTTAGCATAGCGTATTTCCGTTACGGTATCCCATGGATACCGTTTTAAGATTTAACGTATATCCGGAAATGTGGAAGCGTTGGGCATTGCGTAGTTTCGGGAAAGCGGTAAATACGAACAAACATCATGGCGGCTTTCGCGGCAGACGCTCGGACCTTGCTGGACGGTCTGATATTGGAGGACGACGACGACTTAGAAGAACTTTTCATGCAGCTCAACTGGCTCATCAATAGACTTATCAGCATTTTTCTTTCTTCGGCATCTTCCTTAGCCCTCTGCTGCTCCATTGCCACACGTTGTCTTTGTACCTCCAACTCTTGCTGGCGTACATCCAATTCTCGTACCTTCAATTCCATTCGCTCTTCAAAGAGCTGACGAATATTCATTCGTTTCTTCTCTTTCCTTTCTACTGGAATGTGGTCTGTATCAGCTTCACCACCTTCGACAATGGCTGCAGTAGAACATTTCCTCTTCTCTCCTAGGGGCACAAGTGCTGCACGCCTCATGGCTAAGGCAGTAGCACGGTCCTTAGCTTCCTTCTTCTTTGCTGCAGCAGTTTTCACTTTCAAATCCTCACGCTCTTCATACCTCTGTCTTAGGTCCTCCAGCAATGACTGTTTCTCAGTGTATTGCTCGTCAGTCCCACTCATCTTCTTAAGTTTGTTGTCATCTGTAATGTACGACTTTATGAGTGTCACTGTTCTCTCCTTGGCAGCGCGGGCTGTAATCCCTCGCAGACGGTCACAGTTGTCGCTTAAGTTCGCAGCGACTTCCTCCCATGCGGGTGACGCCCTAGCGAACGGTTGCTCGTGTACAGTTACCTCGCGTAACAGTAGAATGTCCTCTGAAGTGCCGAAACGTATCCTTGAAGCTATCATGCTCGTTGAAGAAGTAGTTGACTCGCTTGCCAGCGAGAAAGGAGTGCCGCTCGCGGCTGTAGGAGCAGGCAAGCTCGACAGACCAGACGGAGTGTCTCCGGCGACTGGACAAGACGTAGACATGCTTTCTCGTGAAGCAGGCTCGCAAAAACTGCTGGGAGAATCCAAAGACGTACTAAAACTCTTTACCGTCCTTGACAACGATAACTTCCTGTCGTATCGTAAAAAACGATAGCTTTTAACGTATTTCCGCTTCCGCGGTTACCGTAACGGAAATTCGTATCGTTTTACGCTATGCTAAACCTCTCTAATTATAGTAGAAATTCACAGTAACTCAGGATGTTTCGGCCACATAGGCCTTTATCGGCTGATGAACTAAAGAAGCTTTGTCTATATAGAGGGGTAACTGGTGACATGACATGTTCTGTTTTGTACTCTAGTGCAACTGAAGAAGGCCTTTTGGGGCCGAAACGTTTTGCCTTATGGTAAAAAAGTGTACCACGTGTTTAACGCTCAAGTGATCCCCCCTTTATCGACATGACAAGGTTAGAGGTGATAAAAATGGTGAAAGCTCTGTCCTATGTTGCTATGAATTTCTGCTACGCAAGTGCTCAAACAACTATACCCAAAGCCACAATCAGCTTGCAGGTGTTTCTACATCTAAATTGGATTGTGAATTGCAACAGTAACTACATAACAAAGGACCTTGTTGCTGTGTTTGTATGGGGGGTATATGTTACTATGTAAGCACCATGCATTATGGAAAGAGTTATAGATGACAACCAAACTACTGTATGTCTTGTCATTCAATGTGATGCGAACCAACGGCCAGTATACAGTTGTGTATTATGTGGTGTGTTCTGCCTAGTGCAATATTATACTATTATCCACACTCTCTTTATATTTAATGCAAATTGTGCAGTAATCATTGAATGCTTAACTCCACATGTTGTTCCCTCCCTCTTGCTTCTCCCTCCCCTCCCATCCCATGCATTCCCACCCTTCCATCCCCCTCTCCTCCTACCCCTCCTCCCCCATTCCCCTCCCCTGCCCCTCCTCCAATGCAACAACTAGCAATCACCCATTGTGGAAGTCACATTGGCGTGCCTACCTTGATAATCATTGACGCATCCAACCCTGACACAGGGCTCTGGTCACTTGATCTGACATTCAAGCTGCCAGATCCTCAGATATCTCCACAGAAATTCCTATACCTTGGGGAAGGCCAGAGTATTGTGTACAATGTGACTGATTCAGAGGACAGCGAGAAGCTGAACATTTCTGCTAAGGTGCTATTAGAGGTAAGTAAAGGACTATAGTGATCCATGTGTGTGCTTACGTAAGTGATGCATACCACATGGTTATGGCCTTTGAGATGGTTTAGTGATGCTATAACATGTTAACTGCTTCCAAACATTTGACTGTAGGTTGGTGTGTTTGGTTATGATCAGCTTCTACAGAACATTACTCCAGGAGAGATTGTGATATCAGTGAGTAGCATTTTGCTGTACATGGAACCTTTCCACATGTAAATAGATGCACACATTATGACTCTGTGTTGCCTTGCACTCTATACAGGTCAAACTTGAGGAAAGTGCACTGTTTAGGGCTGAGCTCATGCAATCAGATTGTGTTACTTGTTGTGAATCAGAAGGCGGGGAGTTCACACGGCCAATATCATTGTCAGGTATAAGCACTAAGTTATAAGTTGATTCGGTATAGGCTCATAGCTGCGATTGTAGATTTAGCAAATAATTAGATGAGCAATACTGCAGCTTGGAGAAAGGAGGGTCGCAGGACGTTTTGCTCATCTAATTATTTGCTAAAGTTATAAGTTCATTACACCATCTGAATGTTTAGCAAGTAACTAGCACCAACCCCCCCTTCGTGCCCTTCTCTAATACCACTCTCTCTCTCTCTCTCTGACCCCTGCCCACATCCTTTCTCTTTTGTGCCAACTTCAGCTGTCCGGCCAAGTCCACCAATGAATATCTCTCTTGTCTCTCAGAAGTATAATGTTAGCACATCTTCTCTAGCAATTTCCTTGCAACTACGACCACCTGAGCACCCAGCTGGTAATATTGTCAGTTTCCGAGTGAAATTTGGAGGGCCGAAACTTCCCAACTTCTTTGAAGAAACCCTGCCAGTAAGTTCAATCATACTTGTATACCACCATCAAAGTAATTGAACCTCACATGGTCTATATTGTGACTATTGTACATAAGTCTAGTTTACCCTTCCTATCCTTAAAGAGACTGGCCTGCCCTGTGATGGTCCTAACAGTACTCTACAATGTATTTCTCAAAAATATACCCAATCACTTATATAATATTTATAGCTATGTGTAATAAACGTATAAAGACATTTCAGCAAGGAGCTTTGCAGATGACCAGAATATACGTATAAATTTAACCAACTTATACATGTATCTTATATTGTTTTCCTATATAATAATATAAAATATTATATTATACATATTCCAGAGAATTGTGTCACTGTATGGTGTATAAGTATATATAAGTATTATGTGTACTTAGCTGCAATGCTGCATCATATTATATACGGCACTATATTTGCAGTCAATGCAAGAGATTTTGTGGGCTTGCTGCTGATATGGACTTTTGTTTCTGATTCATGATCACCTCCTCCAGTACACTGTCGGTGGGAGTGGAAATCAAGCCTATTTCATCAATTTTCAAGCTCCCTTTCATGCAGACCTGGACGACCAATGGAACTTTCAGGTATAATAGTTTGGTGGCAAAATTGAGAATCAATGATTATACATACAGTGGATACTGGATTGATCATAATTATATATTATACATACCAACAGATTGGTGACTGGTCCCATTAGCTATTTGTCTATTCCCTCTCCACGCTTGAAACACACATGTTTGCACAAATACGCATGCACTTGCACACACACATACACACACACACACATGCGCACACACACGTACACACGCCACAGGTGGCTGCAGTATCAAACTTTGATGCACAAAGCAGCTGGGCCAACTTTTCACTGCCTTCACCATATTCCATTGTCCCTCGAACAGGTAACCAGAAAGTATAGGCTCAAACTGCACGACTAGTACTGTGCAAGCATACACGTGCATGATCGTGAAGTATGCAAAGAGCTGGTATACCTAGCAAGAGTTAGGTTGATTGGCTTTTTTCTGGTATGTTGGTGCAACATGCATGGCATAATTTGTGATCTCTGCATAAGTATTTATATATGGCACAAACATAACTGAAGTACGTATACATAATATTTATTGTTACAATAATTATGTGTTTAAGTCAGTGTACATTAATTTTCTGGAATGTTAAATATCTGCTGCTTTCACAAATTATAGTGCCCACACACTGTATTCCATCTCAACTGTGTGAACCAGGTTATGGTTTCTTTAATGACATAGTTACAATTTATACATATTGCCAAGTGTTGCAACTTTGTTGACTACTTCTGCAGCTTATATTGGTGAGGTCATCGCAGGTGTTCTGGCATTTGTGGGTATCGTGCTCATCATTATCCTCATTGCGCTGTGCATTGGTTGCTATCTCAGAGGAAACAAAGTGGTCTTTGTGAGTCCAGATTCACTACTATCACACATTCTACTGTAATTAAAAAGGGAATTTGTGAGCAGGAAGACAAGGTCATAAGTAACAATCAGCTATATTAATTTTTGCCTTTCTTTAAAATTGGTAGTAATTGTGTATACTCCTAGGTGATTACATCCCAGTAATGTAAAGTTGTACGAATGTCAGTGTGGTATTGTACAAACCCCCCTACAACCTAGCACCAGTATTATAATGCATATATAGAATGTAGCCTGCAACTGCTTATGGACAAACTTCTGTATGTGCCAGTGTTATGTCTGCATGGCTGGCTTGGAGAGGTGATCACTGCATTGTCTCCACTCAGCACACAGGGTACAGTGACTGTCCCCAGCCCAGCTGTATATGGCACTATACATGCAGTTTGTTCATGCAGTGTAGCAAGTTTGTGTGGTATAATAACCCCAATGGATAACAAGTATTATTAATCCCTTGAGCACATGTAGTGAGTGCTTGTGCTGTGAACAAAGTCTCCTATAAGTAATTAATTAACATGCAACATGCATATTAGTACATAAATGGGTACATGTCACTCATTTTGCTATTCCCACTTCGAAAGCCCTTCTATTCATGCATATGGTTCTATGCATGGCACTGGTAGCGAAGTCCTCTCAGGCGTTCTGTCATCTCTGGGTGTTTTACTCCTTGTTTCCATTATTGCACTGTGTGTTGGAGCCTTTTGTTGGTTTAGAGGAAACAGATGTACAGTGTTCTTTGTAATTTCAAGCACATATTCCATGTACTCACTACTAACACACTATATATGTCTTTCTGTTGCAATTCATTGGAGTCTGTGAGCAAGAAGGCCATGCATATGCAAGTCATGCATGTGTAAGCAATTAAGGATGATTTACTCATTAATTGCAATAATTGGCTTTCTGAAAATTGAGGAGTCCACATTTGTAAACTACACACCCATGCTATCCTGCTTTGTTAGACCACAGTTGTTTCTAAGTATCTACCACTTTTGAAATGTTTTTCGCCTCCTGCATGCACACCTTTGCCATATTCATTACCCATGCACCTCAGCTAAAGCCTTGTACCCGGTCCCTATTCCCATTCCAACTTCCACTAAGGATGGAAATTTCCTTCCTCCTTCGAATTCAATTCCAACTTCCCCCAGGAAGAAATTCTCCTTCCTTAGCGTAAATTGGAATGGAAATGAGACTGGGTACAAGCTCAAGGCTACCCCAGCTGTATGTGTGTGTTAGCCCCAACTCTAGTACTGTACATTAAGATTATAAGAGTAGTCTAATAAACTAATGCCCACGCATGTACAGCCACTTGTATATATGCCAACCCACGCTTTTCTGACATAATTATGACACATTGCACGCAGATCACTCAGACTGTCAGATCCAATTAGTTTTAATTGTATTCTACTTGTGTTCATTCAGGTCCCCAGTGCTGGGTCTGAGATGACTGCAGGTGTACAGATAGATGAGGAGGACGAGAAACCCCTTAAAACTGACACTAAAAGTGAAGCAGCAATGTGAAAATGAGTGGACACGTTTGAAACTGTCAATCCTCATGACAGACAAAATGTTAAAGTAGTGGTTAGTGTGATTGCAAGTAGGTAGGATTACGTATATTAGCTACACCTTTTCAGAATTCAAAGCATGCATGACGTAATACACATTGTGCACCTTTACTATAGTGTTGCAATAGTCTATCAAGCTAGACCCCTTTAGTGTTTTCGCGTAACTGCATGGAAGTAACAGGCTAAAGCCTGCCTTTCCCTCGATCTAGTTCGATAGACTAGTGTCGCAAGAACCTGTATTTAAGCTATAATACAGCAGCTACAATTATATGTACAATGTCATACATACAGTGTACATGCAAATCTTTTCAACCCATTAAAGAAACAATGTGGTGACTTTGTATTCATGTAACACATGCAGACTGAATAATCTTTAATTTTGATTAAAGAATTACATCAACAGTCCATAAAATTGGATATAAAGCATTTATTTATGCAATGCCTTCTGCAAAATTCACAGTGTACATACCCACCATAATCATCATCACTTGTTTAGTATGATTACTGATCATGATGGAACAGTTCACACAATACATATACACAGGCTTCTTTGTGTTAAGTTGGTCCTGGGTGATCGGTATAGGGGTGGGGCTCTTCTCTTGCGATCCCATTGGTTCCTGGTCTACTGCCACGAACAGTGTGGCCATACGCTATCCCTTGCCTATGTATGTGTACAAAAGGAAGCATGCAAGTACGTTTGTATGTATGTATACATACAAGTACTATACGTAACACTGAAATGTAAGCAGTACATAAGCAATATGTACTGCATAGGAAATACACCATATACAGTATAGGCATGCTATGTAAAGGGATATGAGGAAGCTGATGAAGGAACTACTTACTTACTCACTGCACGTGAGACATTATATGTATATGCAGCTATGCATGCAATTATACATAGAAATTTGAATTGAATGCTCTGATCCGACGCTGACATTAGAAGTGGAAATGAATGAAGTAAGTTGGCATCAGTTGTGACAGTGGTATTACATATCAACTGTTCATAGGATGAGGATTGAACCTTGTCTGTGTATGTACACTGCTCACTGCTCACTGATGTGATGGTACACACACGTGTGCACACACACACATACACACACACGCACACACACACACACGGTGAGAGAGAATGTAGGACAGCACACCGAATAGCAGTGTAAGCTATTTGTGCACCTTTATGTACACACAAAATCTGCCCTGCAACTACAGCTGGATTACCTCATGTGTCTTGGTGAGGGAGAGGGTGCCTGGGGAAGGGCGTGGGAGCTTTCTGCATGCATTGAGGGCGAGTGAGAAGGGAGGACGAATAACAGTCACACCCACCCACCTCCCACCCACATACACTACTATGTATGTTTACTGCACACACCATAACAATACACAAACGTACATACATGTACGTGCTACAGCTACAAACATACAGTACACAATGCACACGGCTCAAACAATTATGTAAACACAAGCCACATCTCACAACACCATACACCTACACACATATATGTATGTACGTATGTCTGAAATGCCCACACACAAATGCCTACTGCACGCATGTACGTACGTATATACATACAATGTCATACGTACTGTATGCAAGTATGACTGTATGTATATAAACCACACATATGTATGTGGTACGTACGAATGCATAGACTAGACACGAGTACACCACTTACTCATACCCCACGCCACACCAGCAAAAACATGTGACACACACACACACACACACACACACACACACACACACACACACACACACACACACACACACACACACACACACACACACACACACACACACACACACATTTACCTTCAGTCAAGTCTGGCAGAGGCTTGTGTACAGAGAAAGCGTAATAGTCTTCCTGAAAGGATACCTGTCCTGCACTTGGAATCTTGGGCTGCAAATAATGCGTACACAATATGGATAGTTACGTAGGTGACATTTTAACTATGTACACAGTACATAAGTAGAAGTATACTAGTTAGAAATGTATTTACGTACGTACTGTAGGTGTATGTACGTACTAGAGATGAATATACACACATGTACGTATAATACGTATGGTAAATTCATGTATGTAGTTAAGTACATGTATGTACGTGTATGTATGTACATGGTACCGTGTAATAATGCATTGGCTTCCCAACCTCACTGAGACACTGTAATCATTGGTTCGTGCAACTTCAAGTGATTAGCTATCTCATATGCAAATAGTGCAGTACGTATTTAGCCTACAAAGAACACCCCATCTCATGTATGCATGAAAGGATAGCAAACTAACATATAGCCAGATGCACACTACACACTGCAAGCATTAAGGGGTGCATGGGACTCACAAGAGGCCTTGATTTTAGCCCAGAGCTGAGGGAGGTCGGTACTGACCCATCAGACTAAAGGGGTGATGATAGATGGGGAAGTATTCAAGGAGTGCCAACTGCGTAGTGATATAGTGGTATGTATGTGTGTGCGCACGTGTGTGTGTGTGTGCGTGTGTGTGTGTGTGTGTGTGTGTGTGTGTGCAGGTGGGTATACTCACAGCATAGGCTACAGTTGCATGATGGAGTTGTGCTGCTTGTCTTTGCAGGTTTCTCCTAATGAATGCCTCATCCTTAAACGCATGGAAGCTGCACAAGAAGACAAGATTAAGTACATGTACTGTATAACACAGTACAACGAACAACTGACACCATGTACACATACTGTAGGTTGAGTATCTAGAGTCAAATGTATGATCACAAGCACATTACACAAATGCAAAATAAAATGCTCAGTAATTAATTAATTAATTAATTGTTTACGAGTGTTTCCTCCATCTTACAGCATTCATAGTACACCACATTGTATGTATGTATATAATTCAAAGGACTCGCTGCACCAAAGAGCAATCATCCAATGTTTGTTTACTTGTGTCCTTACTTTTTCTGCATGATGGCCACCTTCAGTTCTGACGTCCTCCCAGCACCATCAACCTCTGCCTGCAATCTTGCAATCTCCTTCTTTTGATAGCCCTCAATCTTCCTCAGCCTCTCCAGTTCAGAGAGCAAGCCAGTGTCCTCGACAGGCTCCACCACCATGTTGGCCCTCTCTTCCCTTTCTCGTGCCAACTGCTCCTCCAAAGCTTTCCTTCGAGCACGTTCTTGCTCATCCTTTGCTAGTTCTCTCATGCGCTGCAGTTCAGCTTCTCTTTCAGCCTTCTTCTTGCTCTGGTGGGGAGGGGAGAGAGAGAGGTTGCAGTGTAGAGTTAAGAGTATGTATGTTCACTATCTCCAGCAACCCACAGACTAGTGCTTCAGTGCTGATGAAGGTGGATGGGCACTAGCTAATGTTCCTAGGGGCGGCTATTGAGCAGCTGAAAACTCACATCTTCCATCATTTTAGACATCTGATCCTTCATCTGCTTCTCCAGCGCCTCCTTCTGGTCCCTAGCCTGTATGATATGTACAGTGTTGTACGTATGAGTGAATACGTGCATAGTACGTGCAATACGAATGTACTGTATGTCAAAAGCAATAAAAGTGCTTCTCAAATCTACAATATGTACTTACCATTGCTTCAGCCTTCTCCTTGTCTGCCCTTGCTTTCACTCGACTGACATCTAGATCCTTCTTCAACTGAAAGACACAAAATGTACAATACACACAGAGTGCATGTCATAAGGCTTTAGCTACACAACATGTAATAGACGTACATGTAAAATCTGGGCTTATGTACATACATACATACGTACGTACATACAGCATAGAGCATGCACAATACCTGCTGTGCCCGCCGTCTCTCGTCCTCAACATCCTTCACAAGCTCCTTCACTTGCTGGCCTGTGTGAGGCGAAGTGCACAGACATCTGAAGGTATGTAATAACTGTATACGTATACCTCACTACACGCTACAGTCCTAGGGACATTCGTGCTGCTGCTCAGTGCTGACTCACTAAGCTTTGCATTGTTGGTTTCTACTCTTCCCAGGTTTACCCGGGTGGTAGTGAGCTCCTCCTTCAATTCACTAATGGTCAGTCGCAGCTCCTCAGCCTCCTCCTCGCTGATCCCAGTGATGGGGGGCGGAGTCACAGGTGATGGCTGAATATACATACATACATATTTATGCACGTAGTCAATAGACAGGATTGGCATATTTTAAAAATAAATGGTGGAAGGGTCTTGCTACATTTGTATGTACATATGTATGTATGTATGTATGTGTGTGTGTACCTACAGACATACATACGTATGTACATGTATGCACACACACATACTATACGCACACACACACACACACACACACACACACACACACACACACATACACACACACACACACACACACACACACACGCAAACACACACACACACACACATGCACGCATGCACACACACACACACAAATTACTGTAGTGCCTCCTGCCAGCTGGGGGGCTGCATGTACATGTACTAGATCAAACATGCAAAGCAGCAAACACTTCAATACATACATACAGTACTGTACATCACAAACACTTCAATGTACTTCAAATACATGTAAGTACTGTACATCAGGAGGCCAACATGTGGCTGACTGGCTTACTGTTCGGATTAGTGAACTCTCTGCGGCTGCTGCCAGCTTTTCTTTCTCCAGAACAGACACATGCTTGTTTAGAGAGTCAATGGTGCCTTCTTGCTCCTACAGGACACCAGAGGTGTACAGTGATGCAGCCTCTGGAGCGTACATAGTTATGTTTGCATAAGTGTGTGTGTGTGTGTGTGTGTGTGTGCGGGTGTGCATGCATGTGTGTGTGTACTGTATGTGCATGCATGTGTGAGTAATGTTGGAGGAGAGAGGGTTATCACATACCTGTGTGAGAGTTTCCAATTCAATCACCCTGTAGATAAACACATGGAAAGGACACTCCGATGTATGTCAATATACGTATGTATGACGTAAGTACTGTACGTATTATACTGTACAGTGTATAATTATAATAGTGAATCCTGTCTATGATAGCCACCTGTGGGCCAGTTACGCACAACAGGCCATTATGGAGAGGTGGCTGTACTACAGAAGTATGTAGGCTGCAATGTTTACTATTACAGTGTATGTATCAATGCTAGTGCTATTTGGTCAGGGAGGCTGGCTGGTTCTAGGGAGTGGCTGCCTTATACAGTGACCATTTTAGACAGGTTCCATTGTACAGTACTTTATTGAACTATGTACGTAGGTACATACACATACAGTACAGTCAAAGGTGTGTGTGTTTGGTGTGTGTGTAGTGTATGCGTGTGTGTTTGGTGTGTGTGTGTCGTGTGTGTGTGTGTGTGCGTGCGTGTGTGTGAGCGTGTGTGTGTGTTCGTGGGTGTGTGTGTCCATGTGTGTAGGTATAGTTGATTGAGGTACGTATTTCTGACATGTGTACGTGATACAGGGTAAAGGAGATGACACCATGATCACATGATACACATCTGCAGCTACACGTGTGCATGTACAGTGTACCTTTCTTTCAACTGCTTTATAATGAGGTCATGTCTACCAGTCTTCCCAGAGAGAAGGGCCTCGTAGTAATCCTGTAAGCACACACACAGATATACACAGATACAGAGTGTAGTTTACACACAGTTTATATACGTAGATGTGCACAGGTGTACGTACATATGGATGTACATACATATGTACGCAATAACAAAGTCAAATAATGTGCCACTTGTACTGGTAAAACTGTGTATGAGAACACACTGAAATACTGGTACAGCTGGAAAATATGGTACTATACGGATGCAGTTTTCAACTTGGCGTCAGCACCAGCATGTACGTACACACAGGTTTGTATCGTGTATAGAGGTGCGCACACACACACACACACACACACACACACACACACACACACACACACACACACACACTACGCACGTACACACAGGTTTGTATGGTGTATAGAGGTGCACACACACACACACACACACACACACACACACACACACACACACACACACACACTACGCACGTACACACAGGTTTGTATGGTGTATAGAGGTGCACACACACACACACACACACACACACACACACACACACACACACACACACACTACGCACGTACACACAGGTTTGTACACACACATGCAGCAGGTATGTACATGTGAGTATGCACATGTATGTATACTTACCTTATACTCTCCACATATTCTCTTGACTGCATTGTTCAGTAGAACGTGATAGCTTTTACGAACTTTCTCCAGTTTCTGGGTGAACCATACAATGCAACACACAATACAAACCAACACTGTATACTATACATATGTACGTATGTACATACGTATATACTGCATATACTGTATATACAGAAGTAGAGGTGCAGAGATACAGTCGTATGTACAGTAAATACAGATGTAGAGACACAGAGATACAGTATATAATACACACATGCTCAAAGACAACATCACCTGTATTCACATACATGTATACACATACCTCTTTGTGCTCCTTCTCAATGTCTGCTATTCTGGTACCAGCTGAGTGATGTCTGGAGCAGACGAGAAGACACAACACTGCCATGGACAACTGGAAGTGCATACATGTTGCTACAAACATGCATGAACGTATCATGTATGCACTTTTCTTGTGAGAAGTGACTCTGGCTCACAGTTCAATAGCTCGCTGCATTAGCTTGCTTTCATATTCCGCTTTCATCACACTCTGAGCAAAGTTGAGGTCTCTTTGAAGGCTACCCACACTCTGCAATAGAGAAGGACTGAGTAACAACACTGAAAGTAGAATGTGGCGGAAGACACATACGTAGAAACCAGGAGAAATGACTATTGCTGTCTGTGCTCTTGCCATGAAGGCTCTCCTTCTTAGGTTAAGTTAAACGCGGTGAAGCCAATTCTAGCTCACACTGGTTAACATGTATATCCAATATTGCAAGTGAACATTCAGCCACATTCTGGTGCTCTGCTTCCATTGACAGGAAAATAAACCTAGCATACATGTTAGTGCATGTTTGTGTGCATATTGCACAATGTGCTGACTTTACATCTGGTCCAAGGGCTGCACAGGAGTACAACTGCATGTTACTTACAAAACCATTAATAACTGTTTGGTAATAACTTACTTACATAACTAGCTACAGTAGGTAAGCTGTTGCTCTGGAGACGTGCATACTAAACTACCAGGACAATACACTTGTTTTTACAACCGAGTTTATCCTACTGCACACCTCCAGTAGCTCGTCCAGGACACGCGCCACTTCCTTGACTTCTCCTAGCTCCGTCTCATCCGTCTGGGTGGGCCGGTCGGCAGTGTAGGTCCTCACCCGGCTCGGGCCCTCCTCGCTACTATCCGCCTCGAGACGAACTGCATCCCAGTTCACCGGGTCAAGTTTCAATTCCACTGTAGGGATAACTGCTTTGGGTAGATTGGGAAGGTGCTCGAAGGGGAGTGTCGCCACTCTGGAGGCAGACATTTTTTGTCAACCACTCCTAATTAGCATATTCATCTGCTTGCAATCTGTTGCCACTGGCAACAGCTCAAGTCCCCATAGATACCGATAAACAGCAATACAAATGGGAGGGGCATTGGGTTAAGCTCCACCCACAAGATGCAGTCTGCATTGGACGGAGGAAAATGGCATGCAGCTTGCATGTAGAGAATACTCGGAATTGAAGAGACATACGTGTTGAGGACGGCAGAGGCGAAAATGTACTACCTGACAATGCTGCTACTCGCTCTGCTTGCAGTCCTGTCTCGCTCGGAGGGCGCTAGCCCCGTCTTTCTGGAGCTGAATGTATCCACCACTGCAGTGATCGAAGAGGACCAGAACTTGACTATACCAGCTCTCTCGCACTTCATAGACAGCCAAGAAGTCCTGACGGGAGCAGCGATTCGTATCGTGACCGATCCCGAGTTCGGCGCAGTGACGATGGACCCCGCTACGGGCAACATTACCTACCTCAGTGCTACGAACGATTACGGAAGTCGTTCGTTCTCCTACCAGGCCTGCAACTCGGACAATAATTGCACGGAGCCGGTGAATTTCACAGTTATTATCACTTCCGTCAACGATCCACCAGTCATCCAGACCACTGGGGGCCCCTTTACTGTGATGGAAGACGCAGTGCTGGACATTGCCATTTTGGTCACTGACATTGAAGACCGCTCTCTCGTCGAGTTTGGTGTGCTGTTGGCTGGAAATGGACTAGCGGAGTTTAACACATCTTCTGCCAACTTGTCCATCAATACTGCTACAGACACACTTGAGCAAACACTGCTTATAACCTACACCCCAAATCTGAACTTTTATGGTGATGATGTGGTGGTTGTCTATGCACGAGACTCTGAGGGTGGCTATGCTGAGGCAAACATCTCAGTGACTGTTGAGGGTGTCAATGACCGTCCTGTGTTTGGTGTTGTGAACTTGACAGTTTTAGAGGACGAAACTCTCACTCTCCGGCTGCCACAGGGACTGGAGGTGGTGGACCCAGAGGAGAACCTGACTGCTTCTTCATTCTCTGTTATCAGATCACCTGCAACTGGCAGTCTCTCCTATGACTACGCAAACACCAACCCGCCTCCCTCATTTGGGACACTGGTGTACACTCCCATCAACAGTTACTTCACGGTTGAAGGAGAGCCTGAAACCCTTGTCATCATGGCTTGTGACAGTGATGTAATAGACCAGCACTGTGTCAACCAGACTATTTTCATTGCCATCACTGCAGTCAGAGAAGGCTCTGTCAGTCCAGTTGTCCCACCTGTGCCCAAGTTTGATGGTGAGTGTCTCAGCCAGTGTGTATGTTAAGGTGTGTTCACACTGCCTTGATCTGTGGATGCTTTTAGGTTAATGCCAGACTGATCCACACACAGGTGTGTAACCTGATGTGAATTGTGTGTGCGCGTGTGTGTGTTGTGCATACATACGTATGTGTAGTTTGAATCTTTGTGTCGGGACCTACTGTATTAGATTTGAATACAAACCCGGCACACAAACACGTGTACAATCATGCATGCATGTGTGTACCAAAGTGCAAGAATGCCATGATATCTCTCTGTTTCCCCTGAATGCATATGTGTAACCCTTTGTGTGCTTGTCTCCTGCCCCAGGTCTGGACAACAGTGGCATGGAGTTCTTCATAGCCTTCTTTGACACTGTCTCCAGTCCAGTGCCAACCCTGTTTGTGACCACCAGGGAGAGCGAACCTGTTCTCTTCCAAACAACCACTGAAGGATTCAACTTCACTGCCGCAGTAGTGTCGGGTGAAATGACAGAAGTGGTCCTCCCTACGTCAACCCTTTTGACGGACAGCAATCAGAGAAACAAGGGTGTTTATGTAAAGGCTCTGGGTGGGAAGAACATCAGTGTATCTGCAGTCAATGTTGCTACACTACAAACTGAGGCATTTCTTGCACTACCACCTGCTAGTACGTCAGGGCTATCTACATATACGTACATGGCTGTGTCAAGGAGTGACCAAGGAGGTTTATTTCCGGCACTGTCAGCGATTGCCATTGTTGCTGGAGAGGACGGTACCCAGGTGGACATAACTCCAACGCAGAATGTTGACATTGGCGGCACCACTGTTTCTGCAGGAGCCACACATCGATTGACTCTGAATAGGCTAGAGACCCTTTTGTTTCAACACGAGCAGGACTTGACGGGCACTGTAGTTGTGACAGACAAGCCTGTGTCATTCACGTCGGGCCATCAGTGTGGATTTATTCGCGGCTTCCTTACGTGTGATCCACAGATTCACCAGGTACCACCCGTTGAATACTGGGGGAATCGTTTTGCTGTGGCTCCACTGGCGTCGCTCACTTCCGAGACTGTTGACTACCGCATTGTGTCCGGGAGAGAGTGCACAACAGTTCATGTCAGCTGTGTCTCCGCTAATGGGAGCATCACTTTGTCCACGTCATACTCTGTCAATGTCACAGAGTATGTGGACATTGCAACAAACGTCACAGATTATTGTTGGTTTGAAGCGTACTACCCCATCCTCGTCACCCAGTACATGCTGGGGGAGGTGTCCACTCTAGTTCCTCCAGTCAACCAGTACTCCAACTCCTATACGCTTGGCCTCTCCATCTCAGCTGGCCAAGACCTCGTGACCGATGTGGTTGTGTTGATTCCTGCAGAGTTTTATGACCCAGATCAGATTTATTTCGAAGGTGCGACCTTGAGATTTCATGGAGCACAATTTACCACAATTGTGTTCGAGGGAGTTGTAAAGGCATATGCGACCGAGTTGAGGCTCACAGCGAACAGTGCTACACTCTATCATGCTGACCCCAATGCACAGATTGGTGTGCTAGTGTACGGGCGTAGCCTCCAGGTGTCTTATGGGCAGCAAGGAGGACTTTACCCACAGCTCTTTGGTGAGTATGGGTGTGTGTGTGTGTGTGTGTGTGTGTGTGTGCATGTGTGTGTGTGTGTGTGTGTGTGTGCATGTGTGTGTGTGTGTGTGTGTGTGTGTGTGTGTGTGTGTGTGTGTGTGTCTGTGTCTGTGTGTTTTTGAGAGCGTGTGTGCGGTGAATTCATGTGTGCTTACTTCATTGCACCTACTCATCTGCTGCAGTGCCTGAGGATCTCTTCATGTTCAACATCACCAACCTTGATGAACGCTTGGTAGAGGTAACTTGGAGGAAGGTACATGAAACAGCAGTCGGCTATAGAGTGAGGCTTCTTCTCGTAGATGGAACCATTGTGGGCGAGCAGTCAGTGAACAAGACCAGGGCCTTCTTTGAGGAACTGAAGGCTTACACCACTCATGTCCTGGAGGTGGAGGCGCTGGTCAGTAGCCCACTCAAGTTGCCTCTTGTGAGCAGCATCACTTTCAGGACAGGTATGTACGTACGTATGTATGTGCCAGACTGTGTCCAACCGTCCAACCACCAACACAACTGCAAATGTACGCGCATTGATAGGTGTGCGGTTTAATGCAGTACTGTCATGCCCAATTTGGCCCCCCACAAATTAGGCCCCTAGAACCAATACAGTAACCAAATTTGGTTGCTGAATTTTGCCTCCCTGGTCATTTTAGTTCTCCCCTCAGACCTGCACACAATAGCTAACACCAGGAGATCATAATGTGCTCCTGCTAACACGCGCAATTGGTGAAATGAAAGTAGCTTGGTTGTGCTATTGTTTGAAGTGTTGTAAATCCCGTAGACATATCATTATACATGGGGTATCGGCCATTTCATATGGGATATCAGCTATAGCATTGTGTGTGTGTACGCATGTGTGCACGTGTTCTCTCTGGTATTGAGTGTTTTCAATCTTCATTTCTTAACCACAGATCCATGCCCAAACCCATTGGACATCATCTTCCTCCTTGATGGCTCAAGCAATGTTGGAGATGCTGAATTTGAACTTATGAAAGATTTTGTTGTCAATGTTAGCCGCTCGCTGCCAATCGGAGAGAACCGCACTCGTGTTGGTGTAATCACCTTTGGTGAAACTGTACAGTCAGAGATCCCCTTGGATCAGAACTTTGACTCTTCATCCTTTCAAACTGCTGTCCAGTCGCTGTCTCCTGTTGGGACAGCGGCGAACATGCTTGTGGCCTTTAACCGTGTGATTGATGCTTTTCTTACCAGTGACTTTGGTGCAAGACCTGCAGTGGCTAATCGTATTGTCATCCTCCTGGCTGCCTCACCAGCAGACAACGTAGCTGATGTGGCCATTACAGCCAAGAACAACTGGATCACCGTCCACACTGTGGGCATTAATGTCACATTGGCCGAAGTGAACAGTACAACCGATAGCGACGAAACCCGTATTGATGTCATAGACACTTTTGAAGGCTTGTCCACTCTGGTTCCTACCTACAGTACCACGTTCTGCAGCTGCCGTGAGTGCTGTGTTCTTGGTGCGTGCCTAATGGTTAAGTTAAAGCGTATACGGTATTTTGGTGTGCAACTGCTGATCTGTAAGGTTTTGTACTCACGTTGTGTGTGGGACACTTTGTACATAATTATGTATAAAATTAATAATATTATATATGTATGTTTGTTGTACATACCTGTCTTACATTGTCCTATGTTGTGTGTACATTGCAGTGTGCAGCCCTCCCTGTATCAATGGAGGAACATGCTTCAGGAGCTCGCATTGTGTCTGTCCAGACGGCTGGACCGGGGTGGCCTGCCATACTTGTAAGCAAATGGAGCAAGGGTTGATTTGTTTCCTCTCCTCTTTCCCTTCTGACTGAATGAAGTACTGGTAGTTGGGGCATGAAAGCGTGGTAGTGAGGCTTTCCACTGCACTGTTTGTTAGTGTAAGCACCAGGCCCCACTTCTCATTATTGTGCAAGGGCAGAAGAAATCCCCTCTCGTGATAATGGGAAGTGTGGCTAACAGCCCGACTAGTGGCTGTGTTTTGTGTTGTTTGTTTTGCACATTATGTTGTCAACTGATGCAGTAAACACATTGTTTATCCGCTCTCCACATGCAGTGGACCCAACCATCTTCCGAATTCAGAAGGGGTCTGAACCCAGCGTTCTCCCCGAAGGACAGCAGGGAACGTTCATTGTGCGGTTAAACCGTCAGATCCAGTCAGACGTCTATCTGGATGTTATGAACATAGACCAGTACACTGATGTGCTGAACACGCGATTCTTGTTCAACTCCACCAATTGGAATGTGCCTCAGGAGATGGCTGTCTTGGGGGTAGATGACAATGTTGACCGGGAGGATGTATATTCAAGTTTGATTCGTATCACCACCACGAGCATCAACCCTCTCTACACCCAGCAGGACTTTGTTCTGCTGGCTGTCCGTGACACAGATGAACGTAAGGAACCATACTGTGTGTTCTTACTTTGGAATGGAAACTACCATTCTGCTGTTAGCAATGGTGTTTGTAGTTTAGTTTGCATGCCCCCCTCCCTGCCGAATTGGTTCTAACTCAATAGCTACTTCTCTATGTACTTAGCTGCATGCTTGTGTCATTGCATCTGTGTACATGTATCTCTTCCCCTTTACCTGCAGCTGGTGTCATTGTGAGGTTCACTGAGTCTTATCCCAGTCCAAGTAACATCCCCGAAGGGAGATGGAGGGCGTATGACATCTCCCTCCCCAATCGCCCAAACAGCACAGTTGTTGTTGTCTTCTTTCCCATAAACACTACCTTCATCAGCATCTACCCTGCCTACATGATCTTCGAGCCAGATGCTTGGAACTCTCCCCAAATACTGGTTGTCACGGCCACCAATGATGATGTCAACAGGGATTCTCCCTACTTTGCTTCATTTGGCATGACTTTGTTTAGTTTGGATGAGAATTTCCACAGTGCAGCAGTACCAGAGGTTAACCTTGCCATTGAGGACAATGACCAAGGTATAAGGTTGCATTGACATGCGTAGATAGATCTGTACACACAGAGAGATACACATTCTACACACATACATACACTCAACATCACACACACCACACACACACAGCACACATAAATGCACACATGCACACGCACACACAACACACACTCACACACACATGCACACACACACACACACACACACACACACACACACACACACACACACACACACACACACACACACACACACACACACACACACACACACACACACACACACACACACACACACACATGCACACACACAGATGCACACACACAAATGCACACACATACATGCACATACAAGAACACACACAATGCACACACACACATAATGACTTCATTATGTCCTTTTCGGCTCTGCTTCCACAAGGCAACGCTGTTCTCTCTGGTAACCTGGTGTGGCAGAAGATCACTTCTGCAAGACGGACTACTGCCCAGTTCATCCTTACTCTAACCCTTTCACTTGACCACTACCGTGGTGCGACATCAATGGACTCCATCACTGTCCCAGGCACCTTCTACTATGGGGATGACAGCTCTGAGACCAGCCTCTCACTAGAGATCGTGGAAGTGGCTAACGATAGGGGCTACCTCATTGCAAGGGGCGTGCTCAGCCATGAGTATCCCAGTGCAATTAGTAGGACTGGCCCATGGAGGGCTACTTTTGAGTATTGCTGCCGAAGGGTGGATCTTAGCAACAACAAGGGCACAAGGTGTGTACATAACATATGTATGACTACGGTAGGGTATTGGATAGAGCTCAGCTGTGAGACCTTTTATGCGTTTGTTGGTCTTGTGCCATTTTGCACATGTCACTCTTTTGACATTTTTGTGTTTGTCACTCTTGTAACATTTGCATGTACTTGTCCCTCTTTTAGCAAGGGTAATTCTTTCTGTTGTGCCATCCTTCTCATTGTTACAAAGTTATGTGGTTGGTCACTTGTATACTTGGTACACAATTGGTGTGATTGTCCCTCCCTTTGTCCCTCATGATACAAGTGCCATTACTTGTGACTGTTGATCTTCCCATCAACAGACTGGTCCTCTCTGCTCTGGTGAACCTCAACTATCAAGCATCTCCTGTGCTGCCGGTCCTACCAATTGTGGACCTGCAGGTGAACCAGGACAGGAACCAGACCTTTTTCTATCCAGCCTGGTCTAAGGGGAACCCCCTGGTGTATTCCCTTGGACAGCCTTGTAAGTCACATCCCGGGTCGTGTTGTTTATGTCTGTGGTAGTACATTTGTCTATGTTCCATGAATCAATAGTGAGTTATACTATTCATAAATTCTGTATAGCTGTGCAAGTACTAATGTACGCATTATGCAGAGCATGCAGCATGCTCCCCTTTTGTGAACCTTCCCTATCTGTCCTCATCTTGTGCAGTTGACTACCAGTCCAGTCAGGCAAACCATCCTCAAGGGCTTGACATCGACCCAGTTTCAGGGAAGATCTCTTGGAACACCTCCCTCATCAGCCCTGGGAGCTACAGCGCCCAGCTAGTGATACAAGATGTCTTCTCTGACGTCAATGTGAGAATGGCTGTGGCATAATACGCTTGTTGCTTGCACATTTTAGTGCAGAGTGACTACATCCTTGTTCTAAGCCATTGTGTGAACAAGTCATGATATCCATACATGCTGTGCTCTGTACTTGTTGCTGTTTTTCAATCTTGAAGATCAATTTTCCAGTTTTGACTAAGAGAGTTGTACTTATGTTTGTATACACATGTAGATCTAAAAAACTAAGACGTCTGTGTTGCAGTATTGACCGTGTTACACTGTTTATGTTTTATGCACATGTTACATACGTAGCACAGCAGTAGTCCAATTTTGTCTTTTCTTTCACTTCAGGTCACCACTGAGTTGTTCATTCGAGTGCAGGTTGCTGCTGGCAACCCTCTCAGATCCGCCCCTTTCTTCACCTCTGCCCTTGAGCCTCTCCCACTTCCCATCTTCCTTTTAAGCACTAACTCTTCGTTTTCTGTTGAGTTTGCAGCCATTATAGAGGATGCCTTTGATGAGGATTCTACCATTTTGCCCCTCACCCTTGCACCTGATGGTGCTCAGTTGGTTGCCATGGAAGCAGAATGGGTGCTAGCTGGGGGCATAGTCATGGATGGGAATTCCACCAATGCTACAAACATGACCACTTCTAATACATCTCTAACCTCCCCTTATGGTGAGCACTGTTCAGTGTTATGTAAATATTCCTGCTGCATGTGTGGGATGACTGCATGTATGTAAATGCTCTGGATGCTGTGCTTCTGACAAATTTGATACACTTTTTGAAGCACACACTTACCTACCAATGCGAATGCAGCACACAATACAGAGAAATTTCTACATACACATACTTATACAGCAAGTTACAGTACTTTACATATGTACGCACATATGTACGTACATATGTGTATTGTGAATAAAGCATGCTCTTTGCAGTAACACTGGACATTATAGTATTGTCCTTTCTGTGTATGTATCTACACTGTGATAAGTTCTTGTAAGGATGTCTTATAATCCAGGCCTAAGATTGTAATTAATTGGCTAATAACATAACACCCCTTTTACCTTCTCCTCCAGGTGGTAATGTCACAGTCATTAGGACCACCTTTGACTGGGTCCCTTCTGCTTCACAGCTGGGAGATCACTTCCTTTGTGCAGTGGCCGTCAACTCACATGATGTCTACTCAGCACCACTTTGCGCCATTTTCAGAGTCTTTGGAGTTCCAGTGCTGGTGAGTGGGCTTTGATCAGTACATGCTGCATACATTCATACTTATGTACATGTTCATTCATACGTAACTAGTATAAAACTCATAACTCCGCTTAGCATACATGTACGTAGCTCCTGTGTAATACTATTGATATTCTCCATTATTCCCTTTTGTATGTATTTTCACTAGGCACCTGGAATTGATTTCTATGGCAACGGGGTAGTTCCGCAGGTGTTCTCCCAGACATACACTGCAGGTGAGGTCTCGTCAGTGGCAGCGTTTCCATCATCAGCTACCATCAGGGTCTATTCCATGCCGATCATCGAGCACATGGAAGTTAGTGTTGTTGGTGCAGCAGATGGGCACCACGAAGTGCTGTCTGTGAGTAATGCTGGAGCCCATCCACTACTCAGCCTCAGTGTGTGGTCTGTTCCAGGGCATGCCAATGTGCTTGTGTTTAGAGGTAGAGCATCAGCTGCTGTGTACACGTCAGCACTGCGAAGCATCAGCTATTCGAACCGACATAGCTCTCCCAGTGTGGGTGTTAGGTATATTGTGGTTTCTGTCTATGACGGGATTAGCACCAGTAATCTTCAGTGGGGTTACACTGAACTAAGAGTACGTGTTGCCAACCAGCCACCCACCATCAGTACCAGTGGTTCAGCCAACAGTTACCAGACCACTTTCTTTCCTCGTATGGATCCAATTCCAGTAATGGATCCAGGAAGGTCGTATGTGAGAGACGCTGACAGCCCCCTACTCTCTGGAGCCACCATGATCCTTGGTAGAACTGCAGATGGCATTGATGAACAGCTGCGTGTCACATACAGTACTCCAGAGTCACTTTCCACTCCAGTGGTGGCGCAGGCAAGTGAAATTAACACTGCATTTGGGCGTTTACTGAATGGAGAACTGGTTTCTGTTATTTCAAACTCCATCTTTGTTAACTTCACTCCTGGCATTGTTGGCGATGTTGAGATAGTCATTGACATTCGTCATTCGTGGGTGGGTGATGTTAAGCTGGAACTGGAACATGCAGGTCGCAGGGAATTGCTAGCTCGGAGCCCTGGAGGCTTGCACTGTGCTAGAGACGACATCTATCGAACTGTTTTTGACGATCAGACGAGCTGTAGTCTGCATACAGAACAAAAAAGCAGCTCTCCTGGAGTCTGTCGTTTCAGGACAGAAGGTGTCTTCACTCCTTTTGGCAGTCTGAGTGGCTTTGTAGGTCTGCCTATTGAAGGGGAATGGAAGCTCATTGTGACTGACTTGGTGCTGGAAAGTGACAATGGTCGCCTTGCCAACTGGGCTGTGGTTATCCAACCAATGGAGTCGCACCTCCTTCTGACCACTCCCCCTGTTGTTCCACTGTTGGTGGTAGGCGATGGCAACCATGTGCTGGAGCATCACAGAAAGTGGGTTGAAAGCACGGGCAGAATCACCAACCTTGCTGTTCAGGTGCAGCTGGCCTATCCTTACACAAGTGAGCTCCTATTCACTCCAACCCTGATTCTGAAGCACCCAGATGGGACGGAGGTGAGGCTCTCCAGTGAAGCAGACACCTTCTGTGCATATGGCAACTACACTTACCTGGTATTTGATGACCAAGCTAGTGTGTTGGAGAAGTACCAGTACATTCAAGCTTGTCCTCAGGAGCAAAATGGGACTCAGAATGGTACCACTCTGGGAAATGTCCAATCTCCCTTATTGGGTACTGCAGGTTCCATTTCGGATCCTCTAATGGGAATGAGGTCGGTCAACTCTTCAGCTATATTGGATTCTTTCAATCTCAGTTTCAATGAAACTGCCTCACCTCCATCGTACCCTGTGAAGAGCTCTCTTGTGGATATTATTGCTCCAATCGAAGCTTTGTCACTTCTCCATGGCAAGATGGCCCAGGGAGAGTGGTCCTTATCCATCTCTTCTACTACAACAGAAGCAACTCTCCTTGGATGGTCTCTTCGAATTGCACGAGAACCAAACATTGATCATTCTTATGATACTGGGAGTCAGACCTTGTCATTTGCTGGCTTGGATTCACCTTCCAACTACGAGGCTGTCCTGAAGAGTGTGGTGTATGAGAACAGGAATCTAGAGCCATCTATTGAATCTGTGAGAACAGTAGAGGTAGCAGTAAGTGATGGAGACATGTTGTCTAACACTTCTCTGCCTTCTTCACTCACGCTAATCCTCATCCACCACATCGAGATTGACCTTGACCCAAGAAACCTCACTAATGCATCATTCCCACACAATATGGTCACTTTCCATGAGATGGGCTCTCCAGTTCATGTAGCTGACAGTGAAAATGTCATCCTTAGTGACCCCTCCTTCCTCAGCAGTGTTTACAGGCTTACATTCATCCTTTACAACTATTCAAACTTTGATATGGAAGGCATCACTGTCGATTTGGGAATGGGTATTGGTGAATTTGTGTCTCTTAATCTGACCAACAACTCGATATCTGGAGAATACCGCTTGGTTGTGACAGCAAGAGAAGAGGTTCCTATTCAGGTCTTTGAAGAGGTTCTCAGATCTGCTGAGTATTACAACAATGCAGAGGAGCTTGAAGGAGCGAGTCGTGTGGTTGAAGTCCTGGTGGAAGACTTGCTCCATGGGAGTTACTTTGTCAGCTTGGTTGCACGTACTGAGATTAGCTTCACTATGATCAACGATGCACCAGTTTTGATTTTGAATTCTCTTCTTCATTCAGACTCATTTTCCAACATGGTCAACTTCTTTGAGGGACAAGGACCAGTGCTTCTGGCTGACCAAGAGAATCTGATCTTGTATGACAATGACAATGGCTATCTCCAGCAAGTGACTGTCACAATCGAAACTGCATATGATGGCAGCAATGAAGTTCTATCTGCTGTTACTGCAGGGAGTAATATTGGGGCAGAATACAACTTCGCCAATAACCAGCTTCTCCTATTTGGTCACGACTCTCTGATGAACTATAGAATGGTGATTGCTAGTGTTACATACGACAATTTACTCTCACTTCCTGGTAACCCAGATACACAGCCCAGACGGGTCATTTTTGTCCCAGATGATGGTTCTGCAAAGGGCCTGCCCGCTATTGCTATTGTCACTTTTGGTGGCATCAATGACCCAACAGTTGTAGACCTGAATGGCCCTGCACTAGGAGGTAACTATTCAACTGTGTTCATTGAAGAAGAAGGGCCCATTGCAGCTGTCAGTCCAGATGCATTTTTGTTTGACATTGACAACCAATCCCTCAGCTTCATTGAGGTGACTCTGATGAATGCATATGATGGGGCTCTTGAAGAGCTCACTGTTGAAAATGTGTCTGTTACCATGGTTACAAGCCCAACCCTCATCCAACAATTTCACATCCTCCACTTCTCCACCTATGACCCTACCACTGGTACTCTTCACATTGATATGGGTGGACGGAACACCATTAGTGACTACCAATCCATTCTGCGTACACTCAAGTACAATAACCATGCCGACGAACCCACAGTGGCTTTGAGAATCTTACGCATCATTGCCAATGATGGCATTGTGAACAGTTCCCCTGCCTATGTGTACATCGAGGTCGAACCTGTGAATGATTCCCCGTACTTTCAGCCAGATGCACTGGGTTCCTTCAGACCTCAAATGCTCGAAGACGAGGATGACTTTGTCAATGATGGATTTGCTCTCACTAACATCACAAGACTGATTGGTGATGATGATGTGAATTCATTGAGAGGCCTGGCTGTGGTGGGTGTGAGCACACAAAATGGAAGCTGGGAGTACCTTCTGGATGGTAGAACATGGGAAATTATACCATCTAATGTCAGCATAAGTTGGGCACTGCTTATCAGTAACACCGAGGGCAACAGGATTCGATTCATCCCCAACTTACACTTTAATGGTGAAACCAGCATCACATTTGTGGCTTGGGATGCAAGCAACACAGACAGCATGCTACCAGCTGAGGCAGTCGAGAGGAACGCTACCAACAACACAGCAGTTGACATCCTTCTCTTCAATCTCACCTCTCTTGATGGAGAGTTTGCCAATGCAGAGTCTAAATCTCTGAATGATCCGTACAGCAACACAACTTTGACTGTCACTTTGCAGGTGCTGCCAGTGAATGATGCTCCAATCCTGCCGCTTACACCCATCAGTCTCACCACAATTCTTGAGGATGACTACACTTCTCAGGGTGATCCTGTGTCTGTACTTTTGCAGTTCACAGAAGATGTCGATGAAATGGATGAGAGAGGTGTAGCCATCATTGATGCTGATCAAGAGAACGGTACCTGGGAGTTTTCAGAGAATGGTGGAATGACGTGGCAGTTTTTTGCCAGTCCTTCTTCAGATATGGCCCTGGTGATCGCCTCTCAGCCTGCCGACCAGTTCAGGGTGCGATTTGTGCCTGATGTCAATTTCAACGGTGTGGCTTGTTTCACTTATCTGGCATGGGACATGACAGACTCAGTTCTGTCTGGGACATACACAGTGAACCTCACTGCATTCGATGGTGGTATGAGTTCGTACAGTAACCAGAGCAACACAGCTGTGTTGGTGGTTCAGCCAGTGAACGACTCACCCACAATTTCAGGTAACATGACTCTTGACAGCATTCATGAAGACACATCATTGACAGTTAATCATGGCACACTTGTGAGAGATATTGTTGAAAGTGGCTTCTACATGGACATTGATGCTGAGCCTGAAGTTGGTGTTGCTGTCATTGGAGCAGACAACCGATTTGGTGTGTGGCAATATACGTGTGACTCCGGCCCCCAATTCAAGTGGGAGAATTTCATTGGAGATTTTATCTACAACACTATTCTTCCACTCTTACCTACACCAGAAAAGGCCACTCTTCTCAATGATTCTTGTAGGGTCAGATTCCTTCCAGAGCCTAACTTTAACACTGAATATGATTATGATGGCTACCCAAGGCCGTCTTCTGATAGACCATATTTGGAGGTAAGGGGTTGGGACAACACTGGGCGGACTGCTGGACTAGTAGGTTCCTATGGAATTGATGCTACGTACGCAGAGTTATCCAACACCAATGAGTTCAGTTCAGGTATTGAAATGGTACACATTTCCATCACGTCAATCAATGATGTTCCTCGACTTACTCTGTACAATGCCACTGTAGCTGAATATTCAACGATGTTCACAGAAGACCTTTCTTCAGTAGCTGTTGTGGGGAGTGGACTTACAGTTGTGGATGTCGATCATGCTCGCTTGACTGAAGCTAACATTACCATATATGGCAGCTATGGGACACCAGACAGTTTTCTCCTTCCAGGCAACGGAAGCACTGCTCTACAACAGCCAGTGTCATCTATGAGTGGAAATGATTCAGACCCTCCTGATAGCCCTGCACGGGTCTTCAATGAGAGCTACCTTGACGCCTACTGCAACGGAAGTATTGAGAGGAGGGAGGAGCTCCTTCTTGATGTCAGCAACACCGATTTGGCTGCTGAGATTGCATCGTGGTGTCCTTTCAGCATTCGTATCTATCCTAGTGAGGCATCAGGTCTCAGCACTATCCACAAGAATCAGTTTCAAAAGGTTCTGCGTACTGTTCAGTACAACAACGATATTGAGGAACCTGTTGAAGGACTGAGGGTGATTGAATTTGTGCTGTCAGATGGAGTTGGGATTAGTGAGATTGTGACGTCCACTGTCACGGTTGAAATAGTGAATGACGCTCCACAGTTGGACTTGAATAGTTTTACACCAGATTTGAATAACTATGCTGTTTTCACTGAAGGTCTGGGTCCTGTGCTTCTTGCCAACACCACGGGACTGTCACTCGTGGACCATGACAACAACTACCTTCAGTATGCTCGCATTGAACTAATAAACCGCCCGGATGGGGTACATGAGGTGTTGACAGCGGACACAAATGGAACGGACATCACTGCCACTTATGTGAATTACACCCTCTCTCTGACTGGAAGAAGTACACTAGAAGTGTATAAGGACGTATTACGAACAGTCTCCTATGAGAATACCTATGTAGCTCCAGGAAGACCAAATGAATCAGTCAGGGTGGTCCACTTCTATGTCAGTGATGGTGATAAAGAGAGCTATGTGGCAGTTGCAAATGTCTCCTTTGTTGGAACCAATGATGTACCTTATTTGGACATCAACGGTGAGGCAGTAGGTCAGAACAATGTGGTTGAGTTCAGAGAGGAGGAAGACCCAGCTCTATTAGTGGATGCCAACCTTATCGTGCGCGACGAAGACAATGACACCCTTGCATCCATCACTGTGCAAATTATGAACATTGAAGACCCAGGCAAAGAGTTTTTGGCAGTTCAAAATGTAACACTTGAAGCAGAGGGTACGCAGAGTATTCCCAGTGTTGTACAACTTCGAAGCATCTTTCCATTGGTCTCTTATAACCTGTCAACTGGAACTCTGATCATTTCTGGACTAGCTACAGTTGATGACTATGAAACTGTCCTACGTACAGTCACTTATGAGAATACAGCTGATGAACCTGTTTTGGCTGATAGGACTATTTTGTTCACCTTAAATGATGGTGATCTGATGAGTTCTCCTGTATTTGCTACAGTGAAGATGATACCCATCAATGATTCACCACGATTCAATAACATCTCGGTCATCCAGCCAACCATTGATGAAGACCAAGTGAACAATCCAGGAATGACTGTACATGAGATGGCTTTTAATCTGATTGAAGATGATGATGAGAATGCAATACGTGGAATTGCCATAATTGACGTAGACTCGTCCAATGGTTGGTGGCAGTACACCACAAACACTGGAGCTGATACTCCTTGGCACCACATCCACAGTGATCTTGACATCAGTCATGCAGTTCTCCTCAGAGCCAGCCTTAACAACTCTGTACGCTTTGTCCCTAGTGACGATTTCCATGGCAACACTACTGTCATGTTTGTAGCTTGGGATGCTTCAGATGGTCTTCCTGATGGTACAGATAAGGTAGCTATCTCCACTAATGACACAGATCCCTTCAGTACTGAATTCAGAACAATCACTGTGCAAGTGCTGCCTATCAATGATGCCCCTGTACTGAATAGATCAGTTGAACCTCGTATGATGTCCATCTTGGAAGATTCTGTTGCTGAATGGCCAACTGATGGGGATGATGTGTCACTTTTCATCACTGTTCTCATCATGGATGTGGACATCTATCCAGCTACTGATGACATTGGTATTGCTATCACAGAGGCTGATTCTACGAATGGAGTTTGGCAGTTCTCTGTGGATGGAGGTAGCACATGGATCAACATTTCTGATTCAACAAGTGAGTCCAGTGCAGTTGTTTTGACAAGCCAGCCTGCTGGAGCCAATCGGGTCAGGTTCTTTCCACAGTTGAATTTCAATGGGGAAACAACTTTTAATTTCAAACTTTGGGATTTGACAAGTGGTGAGGCTTCTGGAACAATTGGAGTTGACACCCAAACTGACCCTGTTACCGGACCTTTTAGTGTTAACTCCACAACTGCTCATCTCACTGTGGAGCCTGTCAACGACTCACCTGTACTTATAGGGAACACCAGCTTGAGTGACATCAGAGAGGACCTCAACCCAGGGGAAAACCCAGGGACTTTTGTACAGGACATACTGCGTGGAGTTGGAGTGTACACTGATGTGGATGATAACTCTGAAATGGGTTTAGCTGTAGTTGAAATTGATTTGAGATTTGGAACATGGGAGTACACATGTGATTTGGGTTCAAACTCTGGGTGGCTGAAGTTTATTGGGGATGATGTGTTTGGGCAGACAGCTCCAAGGACCCCTCGAGCAGAGAGAGCCACTCTTCTTCTTGCAACGTGCCGAATTCGATTCAATCCCAATTCCAACTTCAACTCAGAATATGATCTAAGTGGATTCCCCCGCCCACCCACTGATACCCCCTACATCAAAATTAGAGCATGGGACAACACTGGAGAAACCAGAGGTATGAACTTTCGTTTTGGCATAGACACAACCAGTTCACCAGATGACCATACCAACTCATTCAGTAAAGACATTGTCTATGCCCAAATCAATGTCCGACCTATCAATGATGGGCCAATCCTGCAGCTAAGTGGCAGTGACATTGTATTCTATGAGCCTGTACCTCCAGAGCGAACTGTCAATCCTGTCCCCATTGCAGCCATGGGGACATTCTTGCTCACTGATGCAGACAATTCCCAGCTTCTCTCCCTGACAGTTTCTTTCACCAGGTATGACGCAGGCAGTGAGTATCTCACTTTGGATACATCTGGAACATTCCTCAACTACACTGTGTCTATGCAAACAAATGGGGAATATTCTATTCTAGTCTCTTCCAATCGCTCAGAGTTAGCCACCATTGAGGACTACAGGACAGTTCTGTCTTCTTTCCTTTATTGGAATGAGGCAGAGGAACCCGACCCAAGAGACAGGAACATCTCAGTATCTGTAACAGATGCTGGAAGAGGTGGTGTTAGTGTGGAATCAGCTGAAGCACTCACAGTTGTTCACATTGAGCTTGTGAATGATCCTCCAGAATTGGATTTGGATGGCACCCGTCCAGACACATACGCCTTCGTGACTTACACTGAAGGACAGCCAGAGCCTGCATTGTTGGTGAATCCGAACAACTCCCTCATTGACTATGACAACCTTGTTCTGCAAAGAGCAGTGATCACTCTGCAAGAAGTTCCAGACATGGAGGCAGAGATTTTAAGTGCAAATGTCAGTGGCACCAGCATTAATTCCACCTATTCTCATGGGCGGCTGGTTTTAACTGGGCCTGCCTCTGTGGAGGAGTTTGCTCGTGTTGTGTCATCAGTCACATACATGAACACACTCTCTGACCCTGGAAACCCAACTGACAGCGTGAGAACTGTTATGTTTGTTGTAAATGATGGCCAAAACGATAGCATTCCTGCCTACTCGCGTATCTATTTCACTACTACCAACAACCAGCCATTTTTGGATGTGAATGGAAATGCACATGGTACCTCCTTTACAACAACTTTCAGGGAGGAAGAAGGCCCTGTTGCAGTGGTAGACCAGAACCTTGTAATTGAGGATGTTGATAACTCATCACTGGCTTACATTGAGGTCACCATCAATGACGCTGTTGATGGAGAGCTCGAGAGTCTTTCTGTGTCCGAGGTGGAGCAGAGAGTAGGCAGTGCACATCATTATATGGTGTGGATATTCAGACCAGTCTGGGAATACAATGTTTCCACAGCAACTCTTCGTATCAGTGGCTTGAACTCAACCTTCGAATACCAGGAAGTGCTGAAGACTCTGATGTATAACAACCTAGCTGATGAACCAGTGAACACAACTCGTAACATCAGCTTTTCTGTGTCAGATGGGCTCCTCCTTAGTGAACCTGTGTACACTGTTCTTCAGACTGTAAACATCAACGACTCACCCTACTTTGTTGAGCCTGGTTTAGTTGTCAATGAGACCATTAGAGAAGATGTTACATCTGACAACAACCCTGGTTTCTCTTTGGAAGACATAGCAGGCAATCTGATTATGGATGATGACAGAGATGCATTGAAGGGGATAGCCATTGTGTTGGCTGACAACAGCAATGGAAGGTGGGAGTATACCACTGACTTTGAGAGTATCACCTACACCATATCCTCTGACAATGAAACCACAAATGATACAAAACCAGCCATGGTAGGCAACAGTACCCAGATTGAAGTGATCGGCACAAATGAGTCAGAGTCAGTCACTTTCTTTGCTGCCACTTGGGTCCCTATTAATGGCACTGTTTCAACAACAGAAGCACTTGTCCTTCACCTCAACTCTTCTTTCACCAGAGTACGGTTTGTACCAGATAGGAACTTTGCAGGTGAGACCTCTCTTACTTTCATAGCATGGGATGCATCTGTTGATCTGGAAGATGGATCCATCACTGATGCAACTGACCGCTCATTGACTGACCCCTTCAGCAACTCATCGCAAACTTTCACGGTAATGGTGGTCATGGAAAATGATGCTCCAGTGGCCTTCGGCAGGACAGTGAACTTAACCACAATTCTGGAAGACAATGTGCAATCTACAGGTGATGCAGTTGAAGATCTCATAGCTGGTACATCCGACATCGATCAGATGGGCCCTGTAGAAGGTATTGCAATCACTGGAGCAAATGAAGCTTATGGGATCTGGCAGTTTTCCATCAACGGTGGAACTAGCTGGACCTCCATTGTGAGGCCATCAGATGAGAGTGCTGTTGTTCTCAGCTCCAACCCACCTGGCCAGAATCGCATTAGATTTGTTCCCATTGCCAATTTCAATGGTTTTTCCAGCATCACATTCCGGAGTTGGGACCTCTCCTCTGGCCACCCTTCAGGGACAACTCATGTGAACGTTGTGCTAGCAGATCAACGAACAGGGGCTTTTAGTGTGAATGAAACCATGGCAACAATTTTTGTTGAACCTGTAAATGATTCTCCAGAGTTTGTGGAAGAGCTCAGTCTGACAGATATTCTTGAAGATACCTCGGCTGATGAGAACAATGGCACAAGAGTGGGTGACATTGTGGATGGTTCTTTCTTTGACATTGACAGGGACCCTTCTCTGAACTACCAGCCCTTCTCTTACGTAGGAGTAGCAGTAGTGGGAGTGGATGTGCGTTATGGTACTTGGCAGTGGTGGTGTCCCCTGGAAGCAGAGTGGAACACCTTCATTGGTGATGTTGTGTATGGTGTGGTGGTCCCACTGCACCCGAGAGTGGAGAAAGCTACTCTTCTCTTGTCCGAGTGCCGTATTCGTTTTATTCCGGGCTCTGTTCACTTCAATACCCTCAAATACACTACAGGTGAGACCCGGCCCACAAGTGACACTCCCTCCATTGCACTACGAGCATGGGACAACACTGGTGTAACCACAGGACTGTCCAGCATGTATGCACAGGACACTACAAAAGAGAGTTCCACTAACGCTTTCAGTTCTGGCATTGTCAATGCAACCCAAGAGGTGATCTCTGTGAATGACCTCACTGTGATCACCATTAGCACCACTGATGAAGGTCTCATCTTTGTCACTGAGTTTGTTGAAGATGCCCCCTACACCCGTATTGTGGATCCTTCTGCCCTTGCACTCTCTGACTCTGACCACGCACGCTTGGAGTCCATCACTGTTGCGCTTAACGAAACCCTGGATGCAAACAGTGAGATTATTGATATCATTCCTCAAACTGACATTCCTTTTGGCATAGAGATCAACAGCTCCTTGGTAACCGTCACTATGGATGATAAAGTGTATCACTTTCAACTGGTTTATGAGACATATGCCGGAGAAGATGGACCAGCCACTTCTAGCCTGATCATCATGGCTGCTCCCGGCAGTCCAAATGTGGAGATCGAGGGATACCAAGCACTCCTTTCGCAAATTGTGTACATGAACACACATCCCGAGCCTCACAATGACACTCGGGTTATTGTGTTCTACGTCAATGACAGTGAAGATGTGAACAATTTGGCCCACGCAATTGTGACAGTCAGACTTCGTGCTGAGAATCACCCCGTGCTAGTGACTGGTGTGGACGATATACCTTACACCGAAGGTGATCCCTCCCCTGTGCCACTTGTCAGCCCAACATTGAACCTCACCGACCGTGATCACAACCAATACTTCTTTATCAGCAGTGCCACTTTCACTTTCACTGTCCTTCCTTCTTCTGCACTGGAGAGCTTGTCTGTGAACCTCAGTGTTCTTGCTCCAACAAGTTCCATTCAACAGAGCTACAACCCAATGGAAGGAGCCCTCACCATCACTGGAACTGCTCCCATTGGTGACTACCAGTCACTCTTGCGTACTGCAGTGTACCACAACACTGAAGAAGAGCCACGTCCTGGTATGCAACAAGTCCAAATTGTGGTGACAGATGCAAATGGGTTACACAGCAGGATGGAGAATATAACTATATTCATTACTGTCATCAATGACCAAGCACCTGTGGTATCAGCTCCAGTCGAACCTTATACATTTTTGGAAGAATCTTTGTTTGTCCTTCTCAGTGACATCACTGTATCTGATTCAGACAGTGGAGATTTCCTTCTTCACTCATTCACAGCTCAGATACTCAATCCATTTGATGAGGAAGAGGAAGAATTGACAGCACAGCCATTTGGACCAGTCTCTGTTGGTTTTGACAACTTCACTCTCACCTTGAATGGCCCCGCATCTATCAGTGATTTCCAACAAGTGCTTAACACTGTGAGGTACTCAAATCGAGCTGAAGAACCCAACTCAGATCCTCGTATGATCGAACTGTTAGCAGAAGATGACGATTTTGTTTCAGATTCTGTAATTATCTTGGTCGATTTCTCCCTTGTCAATGATAGACCAAAGATTGACTTGAATGGCCCTCTAGTCCCAGATATTGACATAATGGTCAATTACATTGAGGGATCTGGCCCACAGCCAATTGTGGATCCACTGATGCTTACAGTGGTTGATGTTGATCACGAGTACCTAACCAATGTGACAGTTGAACTGACCAATCCCTTGGATGCTCCTCAGGAGGTCTTGCAAGCCAATGCCAGTGGCAACATCACTGTAGAATTTGACAGAACGACTGGTACCCTTAGTCTACAAGGGATTGCAAGCATAGCTGAGTATGAGAGTGCACTGAGATCTGTCACCTACAACAACCTTAAAGCTATGCCAGGATTTCCGGCCACTGACCCAAGAATTGTAATCTTCACAGCTTATGATGGTGACCGAAGCAGTCTTCCTGCCACTTCCACTGTTACTTTTGAGTCTGTGAATGATCCTCCCAGCTTTGATCTTAATGGTGACAGATTTGGCCATAATTTCATGACTTTGTTTGTTGAGGAGGGCACAGCAGTTTCACTGACGGACCCAAATGCAACTCTTATAGATGTTGATAACACTTCACTTGCAAGCGTCTCAATAACCATTACCAACTTGTTAGATGAAGACTTTGAGTTTCTTTTCCTTGCTGAGGACTTCTCTACTAATACAAGCAGTGCCTCATTCAGTTTTGAGAATAGCACGCTCCTCATCACTGGGCTGGGTGAGGTGTCACAGTTTCAGGAAGCAGTAAGATCTGTGGTCTACCAGAACCTTGCAGATGAACCGGATTTCACCCCGAGAGTGATTGCCTTTGTGGCAAATGATGGCTTGCTGGACAGTCTCACTTTCAACACCACTGTCTCCCTTCAGCCTGTCAATGACCCACCCAGGCTGCAGATTGCCTCAGAGCTGGTTGACTTTGAAGAGCTACCTCTTCTGGACCCATCACAATCAAATGATTCCAACATAACCAATGCATCCAGTCAGCAGACGGATATACCATACAGTCCATCTTCTTTCTTCACTAGCTTTGTTGAAAACTCAGATGCAGTGAGACTGGTCAACCCAGTTGCTGTTGTGGTGCAGGATGACGATGACTCCTTCCTTGTTACTATCACCGTCTCTGTGGACGGTGTACTGGATGAAGGTTTTGAAGCTGTCTTCTTTCATGAAGACTACCTTTCTCAGGAGCTGTCTGCAAAACTAGAGCCATACAATTACCGCATGTGTCCAGATGTGGGGGAGGAGTTCTACACCTCATTCACTGTGAGGGGCCGCTTTCACCTGAGTGAAGTTGCCGATGCAGTGAGGTCGCTGCATTACTGCAATGCTGATGAACACTCACTTAGTGGACTCCGAAATGCCACCATTACCGTTGAAGACAGTAGTGGTGGGCAGAGTGACCCTCAGGTTGTCTTCATCAATGTGACAGCTGTCAACGATGCTCCCCAGTTACGGCCTGATGCTAACATCACTGAGATGGTCAGCATTGATGAAGATCACAACTACACCTTGCCAGCTCTCTCCTACTTCTTTGACCATGAAGAGGACTTGACTGCTTCTGCTATCCAAATTGTACAGCAGCCAGAGATGGGAAGAGCAGTGGTTGACAACAGCTCTGGGTCCATTCACTTCATCAGTGCACTAAATGACTTTGGGACGCGAATGTTCCAGTATCGAGCTTGTGATTCTGGGGGGCGCTGCTCCATAGTGCTAAATTTCACTGTGAACATCCAGTCAATTAATGATCCTCCATTTCCTATTCCGCCACTGGAGCTCCGTGTGACAGAGGATGTTCCCATTTCCGTGGCCCTGACCAAATTCTTTGGGGATGTGGAGGATGACCTGATACCTAACAACACCTATCCATATGTGAGGGAACTCACTCCACCCACTGGTGGGAACTGGATGGCTGCAGATCTTACAGTCTTCACTTACGTGCCTACCAAAGATAGGGTTGAAGATGATCAATTTGCCTTTACTGTGTGTGATAGCAGAAACGCCTGCATCAACATCACCGTGAGGATCACCATCCTTCCTGTGAACGACCTTCCAACGATCTCTGTTTCATATCCATCAACCTCACCCACCACTTTCGTCACTCAAGAAGATATGCTTGTAGCCCTGCCCATACGAGTTGGAGATGTGGAGGACAGGAGTTTTCTAGACGTTGGTGTTGTTGCTGCTGGCAATGGTCAAGCCGATGTGAACCTTGATTCTTTGATTGCTCAAGGTGTTGATACTAACAACGTGTTTTACCAGACTGTGAGCTTCATGTATCAACCCAATAGGAACTTCTTCGGTGATGATGTGGTGGTTGTCTATGCTCAAGACTCTGAGGGTGGCTATACCGAGGCAAACATCTCAGTGAGAGTGGAGCACATCAATGACCCTCCTGTGTTTGGCATTGTGAACCTGACAGTTCTGGAGGATACAGTTGTCACTCTCCAACTACCACGGGACCTAAATGTCGTGGACCCAGAGGGGCCTCTGAATGCAGCCTCCTTCTCCATTGTCAGTCTGCCGGCATTTGGCAACCTCTCCTACAGCTATGTCGAGTCTGATCCACCTCCAGCCTTTGGCACACTGGTATACACACCTGTTGAACACAACTACACAACTGATGACACTCCAGTGACATTTGTCATCCAGGCATGTGACAGTGACTCCACAAATCCACTCTGTACAAATGAAACCATCTCTATCACCTTTGAACCAGTGAATGATGCCCCTCTCTTGCCTCCACTAACACTTGAAACCTACGAAGATCGTGTGGCTGAATTTGACCTCATCAGCATGATCTCTGATGTGGAAGAGGTAACTGTTGCTCCACATAGGGTAATGATCCTGCACCCCAGACCACAGCATGGGGTGGTGACCTATGTCAATTCCACCGGCTTGCTGATGTACGCTCCAGACCAAAACTATTTTGGAGATGACGTAATCTACTACAAGGCATGTGATTCATTCAATGTCTGCAGAAGTAGTGGCATTGTGAATGTGACCATCCTGCCTGTCAACGACCCACCACAAATTGAAGCATTCACTGCAAATGTGACAGAGGATGAATATGACTTGGTTGCCATTTATCAGCACATTTCTGATGTAGAGACGACTCAAGCCCAACTCAATGACCACTTGAAGCTACACATAGTGGACCCTGTCACCCGTGAATACCTTGATCGCTGGATCTCCCCCAATAATGCCATTCTTCGTGTGTTTGATGCACATGGAATTATTGGCTACGAGCCCACCAGCCAATTTGTTGGTATTGATAGCTTCACGTATGCAGTTTGCGACATCTGCGACAGTGTGAGAAATGAAGAGTTGGGGAGAGTGGTGCTTCCACCTGAGTGCTTGCGGCAGATTGAGGAGAGTGTGAATGGCAGTGCAGTGATTAACGGCACCCGTATCACTTGTAAAGAGGCAGATGTGCGTGTAGTTGTGCAGAATGTTGATGATGTGCCTGTGGTTTCTGACATCTCCGCTTCAACACCTTTGGGAGAGACTGTCACACTGTCACCATTTGGTGAGTCCAGAGTCTCCTTCAATGCCAGCACTGATGGTTACCTGTATATAAATCAAACTGTGCCTGTATTTGAATATGACGACCTACAGCTGTCTGTTGCCACTGCCATGGGCCTGGACCTAGCAGAGCTGTTGCTGCATTCAGACACTGACATCGACGAGACCATGCTGCTCGTATTGACCCCTCCCCAAAGTGGAATTGCATCAGTAGATGTTAGCGGTGCCTATCCTGTCTTGAGGTACAAGCCAAACAACAACTTCCGGGGATATGACTCTTTTGAGTATGAAGTGTGTGATCGGACACGTGGTGGAGAGGCTGTTGTCCACTGTGCTAAGGCGACTGCATATGTATTTGTGTATGGAATAGGACCAAGCATTTCATCAGTGCAAGCTAACAGTTCTCGTAGTTCAGCTGGACTGCACAGGGACTCCAAGCTGTCAGCAGATGACACTATACACATTACCTTTGCTGAAGCAACCAACACCCCACCCTCAGATATACCCATGGGAGAGGAAATCAGTCGTAGTGATGTAGATCAGATCCTCCAGTTTGACCCTCCTTTCATTCTTCAGCAGATCACTCCACTTGGCTACACTGGCCGATGGGTGTCGGAGCAAGAGTTTGAGCTGAGGATTGTGGATGAAGGGTACCCCCAGCCTGAGATACCTATTGGGGGTTGGGGCATTAGAGTGGCTGACAATCCAGGTGCCTGTGGCGGGTTTGACCCAATCACAAGAGCCCCGGTGACATCAAACAAGTACTGTTTGCAGAATTCGGACAGCACCAGCTTCCATTCTACGGCTGTTTCTGGTCCAATCACTGGGAATTTTGGCTTAAAACTGCCAGAAATATCAGATGTGAAGATCATTCTTGATGTACCTGGTAACAGACAAGAACAGGACAAGATCATTTTTGCGAATTCTCAGATTGTCATCTACCTGAGTGAGCCTCTATCCCACTTCCAGCTTCAGGACTACTGTCAACAAACTCCTGAAGACCTCCTCAATCCAAAGGCCTTTGGTGAGGGTGCAAGAATCACTCTCTCAGGCTGTCGTAACCTACTGCCCAGCTCCCAAGATGCCAGCATGGTATACACTGACAATATTGCTCTGTACACTGCCACCTATCTCTCAGGACAGAGGAGGAGGAGAGAGGTGGAGAGAACCAAGCGACAGACTGAAACTGCTGCTGTTACAGTGCAACCCGTGTACTCTGAGATAACATTCAAGATCACGGAACTGAGAACATCAAGTAACTCACCAATTGTGAACCCAGGTGGATTCACTTCGGGCATCAAAGACAATTTTAACTATGCCACCCTCGCAGATGTGGTGTCAAGGACCTCTAATATCACAGCTCAGGACTATCTTAACTACAGAACAACTGGTGTTGATACGGCTGCTACACGCTTACAGATAGAGCACTCAGATCTGACTACACCAAGTATCACCAACGTCACAGTTGTATCTGACGATGAACTCTTTAACAATGGTGATAAATTGACCATTGTATTTGATCGTGACACCGACACACCCATTGTCAATGCCAAAGCTGACATTGATTTGATTTTCAACTTCAATCCATCTCTTGGTAACAATTATGGTGGAGAATGGATCACACCTAGTATGCTACAGATCACCATTATCACTGGTAGTGATCAATTGATCGAAAGGAGAAACTTTGAGGTCACCTTCACACCAAATTATCTTGATGAGAATACTCCATTGGAACTTACCAACCCCTTGTTTCCAGTGGAGAAGCCATGGTGTGTAGGTATCAGTGTATGTGGTCGGTCAGCCAACCCTCTTTCCGTTGGAGTCTGTGACAGTTTTGGGCTGTCCTGTAGGGCCTTTGAACCGTGGGTTGGCATCACCATAGTGACTGAGGTTGCTGTAGTTGTTCCGACCAACATTGCAGCCATCGTCGCCCCCATAGTTGTTGTCTTCTTTCTCATCATCCTTGCAATTGTGATTGGAATTTTGATCTACTTGGCCTATCGTTACTATGCCAAGAAGCAACAGCGCAAGGAAGCCCTTCGAGTTGTGCAACAATGGAGAAAGGACAAATTTGCTCCTGGAAAGGATGATAAGGAGGGACCAAAGCAGTGGTCCCGCCCACCAGACGTCCCTGTGATGAGGGATAACCCAGACCCCTTCAGTACTGGCCGTGACGATCCACAGGCAGGGCCGGCTGCTGGCCCAGACCCCTTCCGGAACCTACCAGAAATCCGGCCACCCACTGCTCTACCATCAGAGAACCTCCCACCTATCCCTCCCAACCAGTTTATGCCACGCTCAAGCCCTCGCATACATGATGGGGTTGAAGGCCTCACAATGCCCCCAAGACCTGGTGCTACACCACTGGTGAGTGCAGTAGAAAATGCACACATCACATTAGACTTTCCACAGCTTGTACTGTAACTAGCTATCCCATGTGTCTGTTTGAGGTTGCAGACCGTAAGGTCATGCTGTCTATTAGCAGACAACTTGTCTGACTTGTCTTACATATCCCCATTTGTGATCTCTTACGTACATACGTATATTGCAAACCATTCCTACATAGTATTGTGTATATAATCAATATTGTAGTTGTACTAGTGCAAATATACAGTGTAACCTGTAAGTGACACTACCTAATGTCCTATACAACTAGAGCTGTGTACAGTGCTGTATCACAATTTGATATATAGGGCAGACAGGTGGCCCCAATGATGTCTGCCATTGAAAGGTTACACTGTAGTAGTAAGCCTTTCCAAAGTAGGCACAACTACCATTTCATGCAGTGGGTTTGTTCTTAAATACAACTACTGTCTCTAATCTCTCTACCATCATCTCTGTTTGACCATCATTTTTGGTTGTCTTTTCAAATTTGTCTCTTCCCTCCACCCATCTTTCAGGGACTCCCCCCACTGGCTCGCTCCCCTACCAGACAGCCACCTCGTATGATGCTCCCCCCCTTAAAGGGCAACCTTGGTGGTGCTGCTCGCAGAGCCCTCGGATCCAGTGACTCTGAGACATCTGGAGTGGCCATGCCTGGTGCTTTGCGGCCTGCAAGATTGCCCTCACTTGGCTCCACTGCCCAAGCTGCTCCAGCCCTAGCACCTGCTCCATTTGGTAAGCAGCCGCAAGTCACACTGGAGGAGAGGGGAAAGGGGCCCAGCAATGGGAAGGCTGCTATAAAGAAGGTGTCACCTGAGGCCACAACTGAGGAGGAGACACAGGAGAGTGGTTCCGACAAGGGAGAATCCCCCAAGCAGCCCTCCTCCCCCATTTCACCTCCAACCAGTCGTCCCCCACCCATGCTGCCAGGGATCCCTCGGCAACCTCCACCAATGGGAGGTCCTCGTCAGCTCCCCCGCCTTCCATCAATCACGCCATCATCAGAAACAATGATGTCCCCAAGGAGGAGCTTTGCTGATCCTTTTGCAGCAATGCCGCTTGCCAAGGATGGTGGGAGAGGGGAAAGGAAGCCTTCCTTTGTGCGCCCTAGCTCCAAGGCTGATGCCAAACCAACTGAGAAGAAACAGGAATAATGTGTATCGCCACTGCTGACACTTTTGACCTTTTATAACCTTACTAAGCTTATTCTGTAAGTCCTTTTGTATGCTTTGTAGCATCAGTGTAGTTTGATGATAATGACATTCATTACAGGTAATGAATTTAATTAACTCGCAACAAAATGGCCGCTGGAAAGCTGAGTCGTGAGAAAGAAAAGTAAGCACGTATTATAACTTTGTCCTTGCGTGTCCGAGGACTTGTGGTATGTAAAGGAAAATATATAATTATATAATGTAAAATATAGATGTACAATGATTTGTTCGTGTATCTAAATTATGGATGTGAATTCAAGTTTAAGTGTGATTGTCCTTTGTCTTTCTAATGAACGAATTGCTTAGCAATACAATCATGCAGAAGTACCACAATTAATTATTATTATATTCATTACATGTATATAGCTATTATAGTCTATACGGTGTGCCCATTCTAGATAGCAATGATAAAATGATTACTTTCATGACCTTTGTCACAGCATATCTGTGTGGCTATATTGCTATATGACTTCCTTATTTATATATACCCTTATACACAATGGTGCTGTGGCACAGCCATAATAATTCTAATGTATATATTGTTTGTTGATTATGCCTGTAATTTGTTCCAGCCACTCTACATGTATGCATACGTACATGTGTGCTTAGCTCTCTCTCTCTCAAGACATTCTCTCTGGCCCCAAATGAGAACAGCGGCTTCTTAGTAGCCTACAGTATATGATAATGATGAAACATTATTGCTCAAGCTGTGATGCATTATTATAGATATCAACGACAATGATCAATCTAAGCTGAGTACATGTGCTCAATTGTATGTTCCCATAGACATTTGTCTATTGCAAGCCTGTGTAGTTCTTCTAGCCCAATCTTGCTTCTAGATCTAGTCTGGCTCTCTCAACTCTTAAGGCACTCAGTAAGCACTATAGGGGTTTCTCCCATCTGCCTTTATATATTACCATAACCCTGTCTGCTATAGTAGCTGCCCATGCATTAATTATAGGTCACTTGCAGGTGTTTTAAGTTGGGTGATCACTGGATATTATGCCAACCAGCCTTCTACACCAATGATGTTACGGGTGGTTAGGGGCCTGCAGGTGTTTCTTGTACTAAAGTTTGCAATGTTTCAGTAAACAAGTACAAATTTATTTTGTGCAACATGTAACAAGGAACAGCTGCAAACGTACCTGACAGCTGTTAAATTTTAAACTAGATTCAACAGGTTGTAGCATTTAGTTTTGTATCATTCTTTGAAGATGTACACATATGCATGCTTTAACCACAGTATGCGTTGATGGCGGTTGTTTCTGCTTACACAGTGAGGTACGCAGTGTCGCGCAACATCGTGTTGAGTGTGAGCGCAGAGCTTTCAATGTGGTAGTGAAACTAGTGGAGAGCAGCTCTGCAGCAGACGAGGAGCTGGAGGAGGTGGTACGTATGTGCAGCACAGCGTGTTGACGGTATACGTAGGTAGCAGCTACATACGTTTCAGCTTGCTTGGTTGGCTATGCATAGTGCATATGGTATCATGTATTGTATTAAAACTGTTTATAATTTTATCAGGATTGCACAGTAACCCCCTATTCAAGCCCCTGTGAGCAGGGCTGAGTAAACACAGATTTCAGGACCCTTGTAGGAGTCACCCAGTACAGGCCAATGTGGACTTGTGAAGAGCTTAGCAATGTGAAGCTGTATAGCTATTCCCCATGTCTGAAACTGCCTTGAGAAGTTTTAATATTTTCTGGCAACCTGTTGCAGCACAGAAATGTGTACATGCATATATGGGGGGGTGTTCTCACCAGGTTTTAGACCCAAAGAATACAGCTCTTTCAATTTGGGAGAAAGTTAATTGGAAATTGTTTTACAGGGGCCATGCACATCTGAGGACAGAAGTAACTTAATGCTTATGTATGCTGGTGAAGCTGTGTGCAACAGCCTTAGGTGTGAGAGAGGGTTGTTCTTCAAATACCAGCTGGAGACATTTGGAGCCTTATATACCAAACTTTTAAGACACTTTGGTCTCATTCAGGGCAATTGGAGACTAGAGCATCTGGTCAGAACATCAGCTAATTCCAACCCTGTTGTTAAAGAACAGGGTCAGTCCTCTCATTACCAACTTATCAACATGGGTTTGAAAACCTTGCCAAGGTTACCTTGTTTGATAAGCTGGTAATTGGAGAACTAACCCCTTTCTCATGCCTACACTAGCTGAGAAGCCCTCACTTCATTCGTACCTGTTGCTAAAGCTGGTATTTGGAGACCTACCCTTTCTCATACCAGAGCCAGCTGAGAAATCCTCACTTCACCCCACTGTCCATTCCTTAATGCCTGCAGGCCTGCTACCTGACACCTGATCACTATTCTGATGTTGTTGAGGAGAGATCCATCAGTAGTGTGTGTGGTTACCCCCTCTGCCCCAATCCGCTTAAAGATGTGCCTACACAAAAGTACCACATCTCTGTACAGCAAAAGCAGATATTTGACATTACTGAGCGCAAGGTAGGCAGCCGTGCATGGGAGAGTAGAGTGGAACAGCATGCAATGCGTATACGAGGCAGGTGGCAGGTTGAGGCATTCTATACTGTACCCTCTATAGGCACTGATGTACAGTACAGTTGGTTTCATGGGGTTGGGTGCAATGTTATGGGTGTATGGAATACAGTAGGGGCTGGCAGTGTTGGTCCTATCCACGCATGCAGGCACACAGTTTAAAGATATTAGCAGCTAAATGCCGATCTACATGTATCTGTGGTGTTTTTCCCCATCTTTGTTTCTGATTGTGAATTATGCAGAAGTTCTGTTCGTCCCTCTGCTACAAAGCCTCAGTGTACTACAGCTCACAGCTCTCGGACACCCCACTTTGGCTACGTGAACAGGAAAGGTACGTGCATGCATGCTGACCATTCTTCACCTTCAACAACATGCACACATGGTGTACAGGCTGTATGCTGCAGCATGCTATGGTGATGGCAGCGATTTTGTTGAGTTCTTATAGTTTGCATTTTAGGAATCATTATTTTACTTCCTGGTATGTCTATAGCCTGCTTGTATCAATTACTCACACTTCATAGGCCGGTGACAGTCACACTAATGGACCACAGACAGAGGTCTCAAGAGCGTTTGTCTAGCAGCTCTGATGTGGTGCCCAACAAGCCCACCTCTGATGCCAGCACTGATGGTCTTGCCCAAACAGTGAAAGAGAAGCTATTCATAGAAACACACTCTAATCCCTCACATTTTGTGCAAGACGGAGGAAGTACAGATGGAGGGGATGGGGAGGTGCTGAGCTCCCATTCATATTCTCTTGTCTCCAGTACTTCAGCCTCCAGTACTTCAGCCTCCAGTACTTCAGCCTCCAGTACTTCAGCCTCCAGTACTTCAGCCTCCAATACTTCAGCCTCCAGTACTTCAGCCTCCAGTACTTCAGCCTCCAATATTTCAACTAATGTGCATATACCAGAGGACACTCAAGTGGACTGTGGTGGTAGGGACGTGCAACTAGGACGACAAAAAGTTCAGGATGCTGCTTCTTCCACATCTTTGAAATCAAAACCACATAGTGGAACCTCAGCGAAGGAGAAGAGCTCATGGCATCGTGCTCCTTCTTCACAAGGGGACAACCCCATCCTGCATGCATACAGGGTGCTGTCTGAGTGGTGTCAGCCTGAGACATGCCGACTGCTAGGGGAGGGATGGAGTGAGAGGGATGCTTCACAGCTGAGTTATTCTGAGGCAGACTTGATTGAACGGCAACAAAAGGATCGTATTGTGCAGTACAATGCTCACACCAGTGACTCTTCTCAGCCACGAGGTAGTATACAAGAAGCCCAGCATCTACCAGTAAGACTTCTTCTTCATGTATATTGAACTTTTCCTTATTTCTTGTGCTATAGATTGATTGGCCTTCTTTGCATGCTATGCTTTTCATACAATGTGATGCTACTCTAATTTTTGACTTGGTTGAGGTCACTTGCATGCATGGAGAAGGAATGTGTGTACATGTATATATTGTGTGCCTACAGCACCATGCATGCGTCCATGGACACAATACTAATAATTCTATACGTACTAACACCACAGCATGCATATGCACTATCTTACACACATGCAGGATCCAGTACTTCCTCCTGTTGATAGTGCCTCACAGATCCTGGTTAGAAGACGGATCGTCTTGCAGAAAATGTAAGTGTGAAAAATCTGTACTTAAAACAAGCAGATGTACATTCTCTCTACATAACATTAGTGAGACTATGTGCTGCATGTTATAATGTGTGCATTTCAGCAGTAAACTACATGCATTCATGTAAGTTGTTAAAGAAAGCACTTAGTGAAAGTTGCTGGTTTATGGATGTATGCTCTTGCCTATCCTTACACACGCACACACGCACACATACAGCCTTCCTCTAGCACAGAGCCTGACCAAGCTAGCACCTCACCAAATCAACTCTGATTTAACTGCACTGGTGAGGACATTTCGGTGAGTATGCCTTGTGACACTCTATAGAACTGCATCCTATGTGTGTGGCAGTGTTTCATACAATTATAGGGTAGCGTTAGATTATCGTTCACAACATTGCATTGATTGTGCATCAGGTTGAAGGCGGACAATATTACTTTGGGTTCACTGGAGTGGATGCTGGTGACAGTTGTTTTGTTATTCTGGTACGTATATTAATTATGTACGTATAATTGATGTATTTTATGGTCTGTATTTGAACATGCATGCATGCACAGCATGTGTGAACTAGTATGATGTCATCATAGTTATCATGTGGTTGTGAACCTTTATGGCACATGCTTGTACTTTGTATGTGAATGGTACATACGTACAGTGGAACCTGTCTGAGATGATCACTGTATTAGGCAGCAACCTCTCTAAAACAGCCAGCCTCCCTGGACCCAAATACAGGTAAAGCATTGCAATCTACCTCTGTAGAGCAGCCACCTCTCTATAAAGATTCAGTTAGAGCTGGCCCACAGGTGGCTGTCTTAGACAGGTTCCACTGTATACATCTACATACTGTACAGCTGTACGTGTGTGTGTATTTGTGATGAACTGGTGTCATATGTTTACTTGACATTGTGTGTGTAGCTATGTGTAAGTCTGTGTAAGTCTGAACTGTGTACTAGTGAACCATTAGTGGTGTTGCAGCTGTGTAACAGTCCTATATAAGTCCTTGCAGCTGTTGTATTGTTTGGTTGCTGCTATTATTGAAGTGTTCAGTCACGTTGCTAGTGCGAACAGCGTTTCTCGTCTGGATGCAGTCTTCACAGTATTCCTTTACCTTTTAGCATGGAAGTGCTGTCAGTGTAGCTAGCGATGGTGGTCGTTGTTTGTATGCTGTAATGCAACCAAGCACAATTGTGCTTTTATACCTTGCTTGCACAACACACAGTTTGGCAAAGAGGAATGAAGCTATTGGAGAAGTGCTAAAGCAAGACCACTTCATTGCACTTCTGCGCAGGTTAAAACTAACAGAGGAGGCATTGACACCTTTGATCAATGTGTTTGACAGCCAGTAACATTGAGTATTACAATGCAGCACATGTACATGCATGTTAATATAGCTCATGCATGCATGCGTACCATCATATTCTCACAGATGCTTTGTTCATGTTCATCCTGCTGACCAAAATGCATGCAGGCATGGGTTGCAGGACCTTGAAAATTTTGCTATAAAATCTTGCCATTGTATTGTAAGCTACAAAGGCATGCATCATGCAGTTGAATGCTCGTGCATGAGCTTAAGCGCTATATAGCTAGCACTTAGATCTTCATGCAGCTGCATAATGTGATGTTTAATTAATTCAGTACGTTGGAGATATAAAAAAATATAATGTAGCAGAGCTATTATAGGATAAAATGCAATTAGGTAGCTGTCAATGCAAATTGCATGCACGCACATACATAAGGTGCTATAGAACTGTATACCTGGCCTGTGCGTGCACATGTACGTGTTACAAAGATTACCATGATGCTGTATATCACCTAAATCTACAGTGCATGTACGTGTGAGTGTATAGTCAGTAATCTGTGCATATATCTAGGTCCTAGTCTCTTGCCCTGAGAGCCAATAGTGTGCCACTCAGCTAGAAGATTGTGCACTGCTGGTACCAACAACTCCAGGTTTGCGGCGATTGATCTTCCACCTTCTGAGGTAGTGATCTTGAGGCACCTTTGCGTGGTACGGCACTGCCATGGAGTGCACTGGAACCAACTCACCATCCTTCAGAGTGATAGCAGGGGGGTGCTTGCAAAACATCTCGTCAAACGAAAAGGTAGCCTTGAAACTCTTGGCACTAGGTAGATGTCTTGTTGAGACCGGCAGGGTTGGCCTTGGTTCCGTGGAGGAGCTCCCAGCTACAGGTACAGGTGCAGCCCTATTAGAGCTATGTATACTGTTAGTAGACACGTTGTCTGCAGACGATGGAGAAGAACTGGCAGGAGCAGTTGAATCTTCCCCAGTGGTAGGCATAGCTGGCTCTTTGTTCCGCTTTTCTGCAGTCCTTTGTGTCCGTTTTGGCCGGCTTCGTGCACTGGATTGATCTGCAACCGCACTATACTTGTGCCCACTCTGCAGCAAAGAGGTTGTGGAAACCTTCGGCAGTCTGACTGTGGGTGTTTGAGCAGTTTTTCCTCGAGGGTTGCGGGACAGGTTGACTTCATTGATAACCTTACTAACTGCTGCAGCTGTGCGTGTAGGGCTGACGGGGATTGGTGTTCCAGCAAAAGAGTTGCTGGTAGATTCCTTTCTTGGGCTGTACCAGACGTCATCTTGTGTTCTATTTCGCACATGCAGGGCAGCCATTTCTACAGTGGTCATAGAACTGAAGAGAATCTCCACCTCGCTCTTTTTCGGCTTCTTCTTCATTGTTACCTTTGCCTCATGACCTACAGTCTCCTTCGAAGGAGAAGGGTTGGTAGATGCTTCCATCACCGACTCCTCCTCACACCGATCCTTATCTTCTTCTTCTTCGTCTTCCTCACGAATGGGTGGGACAACATTGGCTGACTTCTCTTGTGTTTCCATCACATGTGGAGGAGAAGGAGCGGGAGTAGAGTGTTGGGACACTTCCCCTAAGTCAGCCAACAAACTTAAGCTCTTGTTAGGGCGTAGTTGCTTCCGTCTCTTCCGTGAGCTTGTCAGAGGGGTCCCCTGCGGGTTAGAGATGCCTCGGCCTGGTGCAGCGACATCAGACGAATCAGCAGAGTCATTCGGATCCACAACCGCGCAGGGCACAGGGCGAGACATACCTATCGAATCTGCGCATCTATATAATCCATGAGAGATATCAATGTCAATAGAGTAGCCTGGATTGCCAATTATTCGAGAAGTTTCTTTCTCGCCGCCCTTTTCGCCGGCCATCTTGAATCAACCTGATTACAGACTATTGCGTCATATCGAAACTACGTACAACGTGACCACCCGCCCACCAATTTTATCAGTGGATAATTTCACATCGGTATGCATATGGGCGCATCCATTTAAGATGATCGATAGCACTTTCTCGGTTAGTGCAGGAGTGTACGGGTGTGGCCTATAGCTAACAGCTATACAGTGGAGTTAGCTTCTGCATGGTCATTTGTGGAGCACTGTCTTCAGAGCACCTATAGCTAGCCAGCTAGGGGCAGGATGAAATGAGTTATATACAGTAAGACATTTAAGCGCAAAAGTGAGATCAAAGTTCGAATTCTATCTGAGGTGAATCCTGAGATGGTGATATTCATTTCACAACAGCAGTAGCCATTTTGCTAGCTAAGTAGTGCAATATGCGCATATAGTTAAACTGAAGTTAAAATAATATATTCACTCGATCTCTCCAATCCCCAGCCCTCATGAGCTCATGCATGTACAGTGTGTGTCCATTTCATTTTAATTATTTGATATGTACTATGATTATAGCTTGTCATAATCTTACCTGACACACATTATCCTAATCATGTGCTCACTCAGCTGCCAATGGATCCCTGCACTGCATGATATATGATTAAATTATATTTATTATGAATTAATGGTCGTATTAATACATATAACACAGCATTGTCATGTGCGCACGCACACTCATGAAATTTGATTGAACTAATATAACTATATAGTTCAATACATGCCATTCACTGCAGTAATATATCAAGGTATTGATATTTTATAAACCTGTACACACTGGTACTCAACATCTTCCTGTTAGTATATTGCAGAGTTCACACAGCAAGATTAAGCTAGAACCTACTGTAAGCAACTTTAGCCTAAAAGAAAATATAGAGCACACATCTAGTATCAAGCAATTCCTCTTCTGTGCTTCCAAGCACTGGTCTAGAGTTCCTTGTACTTATCAGCTGCCTCTACCAGTTTGGCCTCAATGTCTACTTCAGTGGAGCTGTGCCCGGCATTGCCAATGATGTGCAGCTCAGCTTCAGGCCATCTCTGTAGTGAGCAA
>OZ025880.1:1833812-2171312 GCA_964019415.1 Ianthella basta
GTCGGAATATCTTAGCCAAATGAATGCACATGCACGTTAAGATACCGTCTACATGTACAGTGTACATCTACCCCACTCCAAGGCAGAGGACAATGGAATGTTAGCACCAATCAAATGAATCTTTAACAATGACGTGTGTACACATGTCCAGAATGCTAACGTACCAGTAATCCCATTAACTCACGCGGAGAACTCACAGGTAGATGACTGGGTTGCCGTCTTCCTTGCCCATTTCCATGAAGTGAATCTCGTGCAGATCTGACACTCTCAGCCATCCTTCGTTGAAGGGCTTTCCAACTCCATACACCTTCCTCGGTTTGGGCTCGGCCGCCACCTGGGGGAGGGCTTCCTGCAGTTCGCCTACCTTCAAAGGTTCTGTCGCCATTTTATTTCACGTGACACACGCCCTAAAACGTGGCCATTTTATACTAGAGCGAGCTGAGAGCAAGCACACATGCCATTATATATATAACGCGCGCGGCCCGCCTGGCGTTGCTGAACGCAGCATGCATATACATCTCCAGTCCAAATACAGCGTATATTTGTGCACTATTATAGCTGTGCACAGTCAGCATATGCATATACTGAGAAAATTCAAAGGTGTATGTAGTAACAATTGGCTGATTGTGAAAGGTACAAGTTAGACCTACGTATATAAGGTATACAATGTCACACATTTACATATACACACGCTCATTCAAAGGAAAATTGCACAAAATGTCAGTCGTTAAGCACTTGCTCAGTGACACCGGAATTGGCATTAACAGCCTCATCCTCATTCTCTGGATGTCGACTTGCTGCTTCTGCTCTCTTTTGAGCCACACGACTCAGTCCCACCTTCACCCACTTACTGGCATAGGGCCTGCAGGTGGTAAGGGAATGCCACAAAATAGCTACTGACTGCTCACTACAGTTACAGAATACAAAGAACCTGATTGTAGTAGCCACTGTAAGTATGAGACATTAGGCACAAAAATAATGCTACCTTCCTAAAAGGAGCCAGGATGCGTATAAATAGGATTCAAAGAAGCCATCATTAAACAGCATTTCTGTAGGCAGTCGGAATAGATAGAATCCGTTGTAGCTCCAACCAGCCAAAGAGTTGTTCTATGTTTGTACTACACTCACACAGTTACCTGCAGGCAAGCTGCGTTGGCCTCTATTGATAGGTGGAAACAGTACATTACAGGGTGGGCTGCAATACTTCGGTGATATTTATGTTGCCTTTTCTCTCGCAAACTTGACCAACCCTACCATCAATTCATTAGAGGATTTCTGAACCTCTGCAAAGACTGTACATCAAGGCTTGAACTGAACACTAACATCCAGCAATTCTTTCCAAGGACAGCCAGCCAACTTCTGCAGACTCCAGACACCAGGAATTTCATGAAGTTACCCTGTCCCTGCCCATGGGGTGGGTTGGACAAGGTCACATGCACTCAACTATGGCCGACTGCATAATGTACCTATACCACTTAAGAGCAGAAACATTGCAAGGAATATGTTGCATCACTTTCTTAGCTTAGAGTAATAAATAGTTGGGCGAAGACATCAGAAAACTGACCATGCCCCACCGTGCCCCTACTGTATATCTAGGTAGCCATTGCAAGTATTTTGCAACCCAAGTCTATGAGCATTCGGTGATGCAGTCTACGAGATAGGTTGAGCCCAATTCGGAGTACTGAGGAAGTGCTGCTGTAGAAGTGACTTCTCTGAAGCTGGTAGTGAGCCCTCATTGACCACTTCTAGACTGCAAGACAGATACGTAAGTTGACTGCTTCTGCCGTGAATGGAAGGGCAACTGGCAGCCATGTCCATTGATTTGTTCTGTACCTGCACACCTGCTATAGCCAGCTGGGATGACAGGAGTAGCTAAAGTATCGCAGTGTGTCTCCAAGAAATGTTGCCATTTGTGAAAACAATCAACAGCTAAGGACAATCCGTCGACTGGCTCCTTGACTATGTATGTGGGTGCCATACCAAGGGCTCAAAGTAAATACAAGGCATTAGCATGGCTCAAGGCAGACACACCTGGCCTTGAAGCACAACAAGCTAATACATGGGGGCAGGATTATGGTTGCTTTGATACTGCTTAATCTCAGCACCCTCTCCTCCAGTCTCTGCCCTACCCAATTCATTTCAGTCAAGATTATGTTTGCTTCAGTACTGGTATATGTATAGATGCTAGTAGTTATACAGCAGATTAATGTTGCTCATTATCAATTGCCAGAAATACACAGCGATAAACTACGTAAGTTACAGTTTCACAGAATTGCCGTAATCGTTCCGACCTTACTAATGCAGAAAGGGCCAACTCTGCTCCAAGCCCGTGCATCACGTTAGATTTGCCTGTCCATATGATGGGCCAAGAAGCACGGCAAACTGCTTCCGTGTGACGGAGAACAGGTCTGAACCCTGCAGCTTCCCCGTAACATCCATATTCGTGACTGCGATTTAACGCGTTGCCATATATAAATGCGTACATTAGTACGGGGCCTGAGGCGTAGCCTGTTTACGGACCGCAGCATACAATTATTTTATTCTTCTTCTAGTTTCAGTGAACTACGTACAATCTACTTGATGGCAGGGGAGCCCATGATTCCAGAAAAGGTCCGCCAAGTGTTCAATAACGAATTCCAGAATGATGAAATTGTGAGACCAGATGAGGCAAGGAGATTAGTATGGGCACTCCATCGTGCTGGTATAGGATACAGGTTTGTGTATGAGGCGATCCGTGAGCATCAGCAAAATTTCTCCGAGTGGCTGAATCACCCTGGCAAGAGGATTAGAACCGGAAACAGAGTGATTGAGTGGGCTAATATTCTCAGACAACAGATTTTAGCCGAAGAGAATGATGGCAATAATACGGATGATGAAAGCGAAGGTGATGATGAAGAGGATGAAAGTGATAATACGGGTGATGAGAGCCAAGGTGCTGATGGAGGGGAGGATGGCAATGATACAGGTGATGAGAGCCAAGGTGCTGATGGAGGAGAGGATGGCAATGATACGGGTGATGAGAGCCAAGGTGCTGATGGAGGGGAGGATGGCAATGATATGGGTGATGAGGAAGGGATGCCGGTGGGTAGTGGTGGGGAAGGGGGTGCTGATGAAGAGGATGAATGCAGTATGGATGAGTTAGAAGACTGGGAAGACTACCGGAGTGACAGTGATGGAGGGGTGAATCCGAATGACATAGATACCAAATATGTGATCAAGAGAGTTCCCCCACAGAACGCTGATGGCTATGTGTACATTTTCACGGATGGTCACCAAACGAATGGAGAAGATAGATTCAAGGTGGGATCATCAAAATATCCATCACGTCGATTGAAACAATTTCGGACTGGTAATCTGGATATCAGACATGTCAAAATGTTCAATGTCCATCGGCGTTTGAGTGCTGAAGCAGCAGCTCATGCTGCTCTTAGAGATAGACATATCGCTGGAGAGTGGTTTAGAGGAACCTCTCATGACATAACCAGGATAGTTGAAGATGCAGTAAAAGATTACCGGATTGAAGCACAGCAATGAAGCACAGCAACAGTGTAGTTAGGCAATTGTGTGAATATGACATGGTGTCAGGTGACTGTTTTGAAAAGTGTATTTTGCTGGGAAATACATTGCTGAACATTATTATGTAAATACACTGTGATATTATACTTAATTTATACCTAATGATTTTATAGTACAAGGCATTATTATGACACTGTCAGAAACCTGCAGCCCAGGACATGCTTCAGCCAGGCAAATCTTCAAACTGCCCAATGATACATATAACCAATACCATACTCGTCACTGTGGTAGCCCATTTACAAGTGATTACTCAGAGAGGTTCCTTTTAACCCCTTCAGCTAGCAAATCTACTGAATTCACTAAAAGAAAGCATGAATTAATTGTGTTGCAGTCATAGTGTCATACATACATGCATGTCAGCATGCTCATACACTCCGAACGAGAGCTACCATGCAAAATGGATCATGTAGTTTAGCAAATCACTTGATCGCAGTCTATAGTTCATCTATGTGAAATGTATGTACATAAGGACACATCAGATACTGTCCACGTTCTTCTGTGAGACATTTAAGCGCATATTTGTTCACTTGCTGAATTTACACATAATTCATTCATTAGCTAATATGCACTTTCTTAGAACACAGTGCAGCATCTTTTCACTGTGGTTCAGCTTCTTAGTACAAGCAATGGCAGTAAGTGGGACTTAGAACTTCCCTAAAATTAATGCCGATGGGAAGTGTCAAATACAGTACTTCTTCATGCGCAGTGAGCTTGAGTGGTTGTTGCAATGCACCGAATAGCATTTATTGCAGTTTGCTTACAAACTGAAAGACACCAAGAGCACTAGTTCACCACAGGCCAAGGGACAGGCCTTGGCAGCGATCGGTCCACATAATCATGAGCCCTAAAGCATTGAAATCAACTCGGTAACAGCAAGATTAGGCAGTGTGTTGCCACCTAGAAGAAACTGCACTTTATACTTACAACTGTCTCGTTTGACACAACTTTGGAGCCAGCTTCTTGATGTTGTCCCAACCTGCAGCCACCAGACTCGCTAAAGAACTGATCTGTCTTCACCAGTTTGTCTTACCTTCACAACCAGATTCCTTTCAATCAGCTCACCCTTTCTTAAAATACCCTCTTTCTCCCCATGTTGTACTGTTGAGCGTTTGTCATGACTATTCCTCCTGCTTGCTGCCAACTTTCTTGAGGATGTGTCCAGATCTGTCATTGGTATTCCTGCTCATTATTGCCAGATTCAGCTTCTGAATGTGACAGTACTACTTCTAATGGATGCTTCATTACAGTAAAGAACATTCTGTTGTTGTATGGGGACTAGTTTCTTGAAACAGATCACATTTTGTTCACACCAATACTGAAACGAAGTTCTTGAATCTGTCTTGCTGGTTATGCAGCCATGGTACAGGTTAGACATTATTGTTTATGCGTTATTTTCAAATGAACCCTCAAATGTTCAGCATGTTTCTCAAAACTTGTCCATTTTTTAAATATCCCCACATACGTATGTGCACACACTAGTGCACACACCCACACCCACACACCCACACCCCCCCCACACACACTTACCACACTAAGTAAATGGCAATGCTCACAACAGCCACAATTGGAGGAATGTAGTAAAATGGAAGGAGGAGCCAAGACAGGTTGGTGATGCCGGGGAGGTAATCCCCACAGACACCCTGCACTGTCGAGCCCATGGCAGTATCCGAGAAGCGAAACAGCGACTCAACAATGTAGGTGTTGCCAGACAGCACAATGAGGAGGGAGAGAGTGCCAATGAGGAAGACCTCCAGTAAGCTGGAGAAGCGATCTTTAAAGGGTTTGCAGTAGCCATAAGCTGCAGCGATGATCACGAGCACAATCAGAGGAGCAATCTGCAAGGACACAGAGGTGGCCACATTTAGTTAACTAGTCGCGGCACAAAACAACTCAACGGACAGACAATACACTGTTAGTCCATTTTTTTGGTTGGGGGGGGGGGGGAGGTGGGGGGGGGGTGAACTGAAGAAATGAAGAATGGAATGAAGTGAAGCCTGTCTAGGATGGTCACTGTGCTACGCAGCCACTCTCTGAACCAGACAGCGTCCCTGGACACAAGTCGTACTAAAACATTGCAATCTACCTCTTTAGAGCAGCCACCTCTCTATAAAGGTCAGTTAGAACTGGCCTACAGGTGGTTGTTGTAGACAGTTTTCGCTGTATACATAATGCACCCATGCATAGTAATTATGTAATATGATGATGAATATGATGACAGAACTTATACATGGCTATGATACTTCATCTATGACAATCAGACGAACTGCTTACACTTGATCTTGGGAATATGATGATCACAGATATGAAGGCCACCTGGCGTAGGAAGTCCACCAGCAGCCACCATCTGTACTTGTCCCTAAAGTAGTTTTCAGTCAATGTGGGCTTCAGCTCTCTGATCACCTTCTTATTCAAAATAGACTATGCAAAGAAATGCACATGTGTTTGTTAGTGCTCTTTAAGTATAGAAGTACCAAGATAGTAGTACTGAGCACAAGGAACCTGTCCAAAAGCTATATCTCTACACACACACACAAAGAGAGAAAATTTCTGAACACAAAATGTATCAGACAATAATATCAGAAACAGGAAGCTCTGGCCATGGGGCTCTTTAATGCCTGCTAAAGACCAAAGGTTAGTCTTTGGCAGCCGACAAAAGCCTTCAAGGCTAATACGGCCTGTTTTAGATTACTGTTTGCTGCTCAAAAACTCTCTCTCCGTCAGTATACTATGCAGCAATGAGCCTCAACAGCATTACATACAAATGCACACATTGCATACATTATAGTATTATTATATAAAATGCACGTGCACATACATACATCTGTATGTATGCATACACACCAAAACACTCTCTCCTTCCTTTTTGAAGATGACACAATCCTTTTTGAGGATGACACAATTCTTTTTGGAGATGACACAATCTTCTTTGAAGATGATGATGACAGCGATAGCAACAAAGAGGGCAAGACAGCCAAACAGCACTGCGATTGCAAGTAGCGCGAGGGGTGCATGGCCGCCATGGAAACACTTCTGGTCGCCATTATTGTACCATCGCTGAAACACAAACAGCACAACAACAAGACAATTAAAGCTCTGTAGCTATTTCGCTATCACTAAACCACTGGATGCTAGTGGAGACACACATCTACTTTCATCCTCTTCAAAAGATAGCAATAAATACATTGCCATCATCAGTTTGTGCATCCTAAGTCATCATAATTATGAGCAAATTTTCCACACTTCATTCTTTCATGCTTTCAATGATCAGCAAAAATGGGAGAGTTTCAAAACATGTAAGTCCCCAAAATGTGTGTGTGTGTGTGTGAGAGAGAGAGAGAGAAGGTCCCTCCACTCCTCCCCCAACACTCACAGGTAGAAAGAGTCCTTCACTGTCCACTATCCAAGGACAGTTGAGTATCTCCATCGAGGTGTGCACCACATGGCTCAGCAGCAAGGCAGCCAGTGACACAGTGCCTTCCCAGAGGTACTTTTTCTTCATCCACTTCATACTGGCAACAGATGAAATGAAAGGTGGAAGTAAATCTATCTACATAGCTACTGTCTCAAATTTCCAACACAATTTCACAATATTTTTTAATGAGGAGCTAAACTTGTGCAGTTGAAGTAACAGAGTCTAGCTAGAAGTCCGGCTCGGGAGAGGCAATTGTGTAGCATACAGTGAGAACACCAGCAGTGGATCTACACAGTTACACATCACACATTAAGACACATTCGCACATGACACTTTATGCAGTAACGGGGTTCACAGTGTTACTATCCACTCTTACTATTGCATACTCACATGGGCCAAGTGATGGGCCACACCACTAGAGCAACATAGAGTGGGAGGTAGCGGGCGGCAAAGGATCCCAGTGCACCAGAGGTGGGCATACACATGTCATAGGGGATGTAGAGACTGAAGAGGTTGCTGAGAAAGTACAGCTGAGGGATGGGAGGGAGCAGGAGGGAGAAGGGAGGAGGAAGGGGGAAGGGAGGAGGGAGGAGAGAGGTGAGGGGAGGATGAAAGAGGGTGAGGAAGGAGGAGGAGGGAAGAGGAGAGAGGAGGGAAGAGGAGGAGGGAGGAGGAAGGAGAGGGGAGTAGGGGGGAGGAGGGGGAAGGGAGGAGGAGGGGGGAGGGGGAGGGGAGAGGAGGAGGAGGAGGGAGGAGGGGGGAGGAAGGAGGGGGGAAGATGAGGGAGGAGGGAGGAGGAGGAGGAGGGAAGAGGAGGGAGGAGGGAGGAGGGAGGAGGGAGGGGGAGGGGGAAGGAGGGGGGAGGAGGGAGGAGGGGAAGGAGGGGGAAGGAGAGGGGAGGAGAGAGGAGGAGGGAGGAAGGAGAGGAGAGGAGGGAGGAGGGAGGAAGGGGAGGAGGGGGAGAAGGGGGAGGAGGGGAAGGAGGGAGGAAGGGTGGAGGAGGGTGTGCAGCAACTAATGAATTTGTAAGCAAGGCAACTCTCATTCCGTTAGTAATGCAGACGCTTTGTTCAGCGCATCAGTGAGTCAAAGTGGTGTGTCCTTCACACTTACATAGCGACCAATGGGTTCAAAGGTAGGAGGAAAGTAGTAGCCAGCGTATGAAGCCATCTACATACAGATGATTCAAGATCATTTCATGAAACACAAGCGCATTGTTGAAGATCTGAGTAACCACTACAACTTTAAAGCATGCCAAAAACAACATACGTATAATTGCATACATATATGTAACACTTACTGTCGTGTATTAGTACATACAGTGTACAGAATATAATGATTGTCAGGAGGGAGTGCTCTACATGTGAGCGGCATGTGTGTCTGTATATGCATGTACATATAATATGTGTGTACATATGTACAAATGTACGTATGTACACTTGCATGCACAGTACAAGCATGTGTGTACATGTACAGTACTGCATACGTACAAGCACAGCACATGACTGTGTGTGTATATCCCTTACCCGAATGTAGAACAAGAGACCAAACATCCAAGGTGGCAGCTTCACGTTGAACACAAGGATCAGTACCATAGCAACAGCAGCAAACACCACTGTAGGAAGATTGATGTGTGGTGTAGAAAGAGTCGGTTGTGCATGTGTGCGCACGTGTGTGTGTGTGCATGTGGAGGTCCCTTACCAACGCCAATAAAGACCACTCCCACTGCGGGGTGGCACTTCTCACAGTGGGAATAAATGGCAGTCGCGCTGGTCCCCTCCACACAGCTACCACACATCACACCTGCAGGTCAATGCAAGAGGCACAGCACAGGTCTCCAGACAGTTCTCAAACCACCGCTCCTGTTTAGACAGACTGCCACGTGATCTGCACAGGCACCCCAGGTGGACTGTTTAGACAGGTACCCCAGGTGGACTGTTTAGACAGGTACCCCAGGCAATCTGTTTTTACAGGTACCACAGGTGGACTGTTTAGACAGGTACCCCAGGCAATCTGTTTTTACAGGTTCCCCAGACAATCTGTTTATACAGGTACCACAGGTGCACTGTTTAGACTATATAGTTCCCCAGGTGATCAACTTAGACAGGTTCCACTTATGACCCAGTCAGACTGGTTTGCCAGGTGGCCCATTTAGACAGGTTTCTCAGGTGGCAAGCTTAGACAGGTCCCACTGTGCTATGTATGTTCACACATTGTTCACACCGCATTACACCCCACATTCTCTGTTACCTTGACGATTGCACACACACTGGTCCTCTGGTGTGGAGTCATTGTATAGTGGATAACAGGTGATGCTTCGAAACGGAGCAAAGTCATACACATTACACCTTGGGTGGGAGACAAGAGGAAAGGAATGGGCAAGATGGAAAGCATGCTAAGACAGCCACTGCACTGACTGAGATGTGGTCTGAAGAATCAGACAATGCATTGAGATTGACTTATGCTTGCAAAGCCATGATTTTTTGTGATTTCATCAAACACAAGTGTTTCTCTGGTTCATATCAGCTGTTTCCGCATTGACTATTACACATTTGACATCAAGTGAATACAGTACGAATGCATCACAAAGAGTCTTTGCACAATAAGTCATTTATACAGCTTTTGCATAGTGTAGAACACTTAGCACACAAGAACATGCCGTTTCAGATTCACAGACCCAATTCTTCCAACCAAACTAGGAAGTTCAGAGTGTTTGCATGATACAATGCACACCACACACATCACATACGTAACATACAGTGAATGCCTCACATGTACGTATGTATGTATGTATGTATGTAGCACACCTCACCTGCAGAAACCAGGCGGGCAGCTGTAGCCGCGGAGTACATTTCCAGTGTAGACAGCCCAGAAACCCAGCTGCAGGGAGTGTAGAGGATAGAAGACAAGTGTTACAAAGTGGCCCTGTATCCCCTTCTCCCTTCATCTAACCCCCTCCACTCCCTCCCTCCCTCCCTCCATTACCACCTCCTACTTCATCCTAGGATTAGAGGGTAAGGAAGGAGTACCCTGACATGAATCTACATCCCCTACATTACTTGGTCAGTACTACACCAGTTGACAGGAACTGTGCTAATGTACCTTTAGAATGACAAACTCTCCATCTTCATCACAGAAGACCACATGGTTGAGGGCATCATTATTACACTGGCAGGTCATTCTAACAGGGCCAGAGGAAGTTGAGCTGGAGCTGACTCGCTGGAGGGATTGTCCCGGTGGGCAGGCCATCATGGTGAGGTTGACTGTGTCTGGGGCAACCTGGTGGGGGAGGGGGAGGGAATGAGGGACATAATGATGGAGGAAGGGAGGGGAGGAAGAGAGGAAGGGCGGCATGGGAAATTGAAGGATTAGTCAAGAAAGGATGGATTGAGGGGTAAAAAGGGTACAGAGGGAAGGGGGGGGGGGGGGGTGAGCTTAAACAGCATGCAATGACAAATAAGTAGGAATAAGTAGACATACGTAGCAAGCCTACCACTTCTGCTGCACGCAGCAAGGTCCAACCCCCAGTTATGTACTGCAGCTCACCCCACTTCTGTCAAGGTCCAGGGCAGTTAGAGTGCCCTGGATGTCCTCACTGGAAACACCTCCTGCGCTGGAGCTGGGCACTGTTACAACGAAGGAGACTCTAGAGGAGTCATTGGGTCTCACCAGCAACACAGAGGGTTCTGACTGCACACTGTATGGAGGCTGTGGATGGAGAGGAGGAATGTGTGATGGCGATGATGTACGTACTGTACGTACGTACATAGGGTGGAGTGGAGCGATGAACATGGCGAGCACGACAGAAGCTGTGTGCATGTACTGTATGTACAAACAAGGGGATACACACATCACACTCGTACACACGTACATACATACACACACAGTACATACACTGCTTGGGTTGTACATCAACTCTAGTGTCCCCACTGTGTCTCTACCCAGCTGGTCACTCAGTCGAGGACCAAGGGAAATGCTACGTCCTGGGACAGCAGTAATCTCTGACATCTGACAAGGTGAGAAAGAGGAGAGAGGAGGGAGAGGAGGGGAGGGGAGGGGAGGGGAGGGGAGGGGAGGGGAGGGGAGGGGAGGGGAGGTAAGGTAAGAAGAGGGGAGGGGATGGGACAGGAAGGAATGGTAAAGGAGGGGAGGAAGGAAGGAATGGGATAGGAAAGAAATGATTGCACACAACAATGATAAAAGAAGTCCACAGACTTTAGCTTTGTGTTCAAACTTTTCCAAACAACAAGCAATTTTATGTAACAATGAACTAAGCGACTACACACTATGCTTGCCTTGAGCATATAAGTAGCTACAGACAACACAGGCCGTAACACTGCACAAAAGCACCTTGCAGTAGGGCATCTGTATCTGATGTACTCACATTCATTTCAGCAGTTAGTGCAACTGAGATGGGGTCAGTTTGGTAATCGATGTCCTCACCGCTGTGGGGTAAGAACAAACAAACGCCATAATGAACAGCATTGTTTATAAATAAACAACAAACATGTTTATTCCAACAAAACACAACAAATCCATTCAGTAAATGTAAAAAGTGTTTACAACTTGTGGTGTTTGAGTTTTAAAATAATCAATCAAGCCATCCAAACATTTTAACATGTACTGTACATATTAAATGTAAATGTCTTTGCTAATAAACTTACCCAAACACTGCCCAATCCCTCAGACGGTCCACTCCAAAGAAAGGAGCAGTGAAGCTGAACCAGGAGCAAGTGTTGAGGGACGTAGCGTAGATGTCAGCTCCCACTAAAGCTGCATTCCCACTGAAGTTGATGTACACCTAAAGCATACAAGGATTGCCTGTGAAACACACTTGGGGCCCTTCACAAACCTAAACACATCACATATACAACACAACACACAAGTACAGAACACACACACACACACACACACACACACACACACACACACACACACACACACACACACACACACACACACACACACACACACACACACACACACACACACACACACCATCTTCATTTTATTCTCTCCCCACTCCTCCCCTCCCTCCATCCTGTACAATTCCCTCCTCTCCCACCATCTTTCCATCTCTCCCCACAACTCCCTCCACTCCCCTCCCCTCCACTCTCCCCTCCAGGCCTTCCCTCCCCTCCAGGCCTCCACTCTCCTCTCCTCCACCCTCCCCCCCAGGCCTCCACTCTCCTCTCCTCCACCCTCCCCTCCAGGCCTCCACCTTCACTCTCTCTACTACTGCTCACATCAGTCCAATTCACTGGGGGAGCCTGCTCATCGTCGTACAGGAGGAAGCATTGCGGGTTGAAGAGGAGTTCAGAGTATGTGAAGGAAGTACCCTGGGTATCCACATAGATGGCAGCTCCAATACTGAACATGTACATTGGTTGTGTGTGTGTGTGTGTGTGTGTGTGTGTGTGTGTGTGTGTGTGTGTGTGTGTGTGTGTGTGTGTGTGTGAGCGTGTGTGTGTGTGTGCACGCGTGTGAGTGTGCATGTGTTTGTGTGTGCGAGTGTGTGTGTGTGTGTGTGTAAGGTACAAGGAAGAAGAAATCATTCAATAAAATCTAACAAAAGGGGGAACATTTCAGTATGCATAGAACACACAAACAGCCACACACACAGTGACATACACATGCACACGCACACGCACACACACACACGCGCACACACACACACACACACGCGCGCGCACACACCTCCCTGTGTTATTCACAAAGTTCATCCCAGAGGGACGGTTCATCCTGAGCTGTCCAAAGGAGGAAATGTGCACAGCTGCTCCTCCATTTGCTTCAGCATTGTTCCCAACAAACTCAATCTCTCCCGCCACCGTAACCACAGCACTGATCACCTGCACAGCAGCATACAAACCACATTCTTACACAAACACAATGTTATACCAACCCATAGACAACTTCACGTGCTTAGTAAGGTCAACTGGTCACTGTTGTTAGCAGTCAAGTAGTTACACCCTTGAGCAGGAAATATGCTTCTGTAGAGCGACTGGATGTAGCATCAGAACAAAGTTGTCACCGGACGTTTTGAGCCTTGATGGCCCTTATCAGCAGTAGAACTCATTTGATGTACATAGGCCTTTGGGGGTGAATGTCCAGTGACAACTTTGTTCTGATGCTAGTCACTCGACAGAACCCATTCCTTGCTCATTCCATTACGTAGGAATGAGCTTCTATGGCATCAATTAAATAGTTACCTATTCCTTGTTACACTGTGCACTTTTGTACAAGAAAGAGCTGAAAATTTGGACAGGTGTCCACTAAGGCTTTACTATCCAATAACAGGGTTGTGTCAGTACATACTCCTCTTGGTTAGAGTGAGCACACATACTATGCACATACTGCAAGCCCACACGCTGAACTGTTACCAAATGCCCAGTATCTACATACAAAGCTTCAGCTCTGACTAATATTGTACATTCATGACAGAATCATACGTAGTTAGGGCTCCATTCTGAAGTGACACCTGTGGGCGGGTCTACGTATGCATGTACATACAGCAGTAACCATAGTGAAGTAACCATGGTGATACCACCCAGTATGTGATAGCCTTACTGCATATATATATATATGCATATGCATACATAGTACTACATGCATAGCACCCTCTACTGTACAGCCACAGCCTTGTCTCACCCTCAGAGCTGATCCAATGTTATGCTCAAATCGAATTGTTCCGCTCAGTGTGATGGGGAGATAGGCCACTCCTAGAATGCCATGTGGGCCACTGTTGTTAGTAAAAGAGCTACAGACAAGTAAAGAAGAAATGAAGCATTACTAAGGTGTACGGCACGCACACACACACACACACACACACACACACACACACACACACACACACACACACACACACACACACACACACACACACACACACACACACACACACACACACACACACACACACACACACACACACACACACACACACACAAACATAACACAGTTTGCTGCCAGCTGAAAGTGAAGAACTAAGTACTTTGACATCTTTGAGACTACTTTCAATTACACCCTTTCATGCTAGAGACATGAGTCTCCACCCAGGTAATGTGTGGGGCCTTATAAGCACATTATGAAACCATATACAAATTGTACACATCAAGAACAAGAGTATGTTGTAAACAGTAGAACCTTGCTATCCAAACTGTAGGGCATCACACTTGTCTCACTACACAAAACTCAAAGTGGCAGTTGAAGAAGAGCATGCTTCCACAACCACACACATGGGACAAACAGACCGTACGCAAGTACAGTGATATTCTTTAGCTGTTCTCATTGTCTCACCCAAATCTGCTTACCAGTTGATGACTTGGTGGTCGGGGATGGAGACCCTTTCAGAGAAGGTGTTGAACACTGCAAACCTCAAAGCGCCACCAAACCCGGCAGCACTGTTGCGATTAAACGTGCAGTTCTCCAGCACGACATTCACTCCCGCTCCAGTGGTGACATCTGCTGGGATAACACCCACACCTCCTCCGCTGCTTGCATTATTGCCAACAAATTCACAGTCAACTATACGCGCCATCATTGGTGCCTTGGGATTGCCAGATGTTAGGAAAGCAAGAATAATCCCACCTCCCCTCCCACCTGAATTGTTATCTTCAAAGTGTGACTGAGAAACCGTTGCAATGTGGTTCACTTTCTCCCCATCAAAGGCGAAATAGAGACCTGCACCGGAACGCAAGCTTGTGTTGTTCTGAAATGTGCATCCCGCGATTCTTGCAGAGATCCGATTGTTGCTATCTCCCATGAATATGCCCATTCCCGCTCCCCTTCCCTTGTACGACCGCGAGTTAAGGACGCTAGTAGAAGTAGCCTTCAGAGTATTAGAAACATTGGCGATGTTGTTTATAAAATTGGAATCTGTGACTGTCACTAGAAGAGGGGGGATGACTGTGCTGCTCAGGTTGTAGTAACCGATGGAAACAGCTCCTGTGTTGCCACGGTTAGGAGCATCGACCAATCCCTGCCCAGTATTGTCAGCAAAAGTGGAGCTGTCAATGTGTACCTCATTGCAATTGAAAATGTCGAAAACAGCATTAGAAAAGCCCCTACAGTGAGGCGAAAACACAGTGACCACTTGATAGAAACAGAAACAGTCTATAGCAATGACAGACAATGTATGTACATCATTATATACGGGTAGCACAATCGAAAAATGGTGTGCGCATGTGTGTGTGTGTGTGTGTGTGTGTGTGTGTGTGTGTGTGTGTGTGTGTGTGTGCGCACGAGTGTGTGTGTATGTGCGCGTGTGTGTGCATGCGTGTGTGTGTGTGTGTGTGTGTGTGTGTGTGTGTGTGTGTCGCCTGTGCATGGACGTGCACTACTGTGTACTTGGGTTCACAACCTCCCACAACTGTACAAGACCACAGCAATGTAAAGTATGTGTGTACCTGAACTTGCTATTGACAATGTCCACTTGAGTTGCGCCCTCAATGGACAATGGACCGGGGCAGTTCTCCATGCTAACACCTTTAACATACACTTGATCACTTCCTGTGAAACCCCACACACATGGTAGGAAACCAGACGTATTTGGAAAGAAGGGGTTGCAGAAGGGCGGCAGTTCGGTCTGAGAGAAGTTACACCGTAGAGTAGGCGCGGAGTCAGGAGTGTTGCAACGACCGCCCAAACCGATGAGTCGAAGGCTCTTATTCCCAAAATACAAGTCCTTCGTGATAAGGTGCTCAGTCTGCGGGATGTACACGGCGCAGCAGGTTTCGTTCCCACCGGTACAACCTCGATCGTTGGCAAAATCTTCAAGAATCTCCTCTAGAGTTCTGTTTCCACCCCCTGTGCAGTTCACCGCGCATGTGCCGTTGAGGTCGCACTGCTGACAGGACCGTACTACTGGGTAGGTACTCTCTGCGGTGCGAATACACTGCAAGATGTTAGCACTAAACAAGAAAAACAAAGCCAAGCGCGACCTCCCTCCACTCCAGGTAGCCATCTTTGCTATCGATTACCGGATGTGCGTAATTGTAAAAGCAATTATTTGCTACATGTACACAATCATATCTATCGCTTCTGTACGCATATATTAGACTTAGAAAAGTATAAATATGCAGCAGGTGTTGAAAAAGGGGGATGCGGTAATCAGCTTTGGTTTTGCTAAAACTATAGAAACTAGAGACATAAGTTTGAGGAATTTAAAGAGATGGTAAGCTGAAACAGCATTGAAGCAAGTAACATCTCATTTCTGTGGAGGCTACTCTGTGTTCCACAATTGGGGGTATATAAGCCCATCAGAATTGCAATTGGATTGCTATACGAACAGTTCATATGGTATATATTAGTGGTAATCATGTACATTGGGGCCAGCAATACAGGAGATTTTGGAATGCAGAATGAACTCATCCACAGGAATAACTATAAGGTGTGTCCAGGTGTCAAGTTACTGTTACTTGTCCCTATGCATTACAGCTTGCATTCCTAAGACCATTCTAATTTTAGGAAAATCAATTTTACTTTACATAAGAGAGTGTATGCTACGTAAGTTTGAACATTAGGCAGTTGTGTACCTGTACTATAGCAATTGATTGCAACAGTTGTAGTCATGCAGAGCTATAGTTATGCACATTCAATATAAAACTTATTGCAACGTAATGGATGCAGTATAGTTGGGAATAACAGTTAGTCTGAGTCAGTAGGCGCATTTACTCCGCAGTGCATGCATGGCATGCATGCATTTTCAGGTCACACCTTATGCCATGGAAATACGTAATCTATAGATGCATATGGACCATGCAGGATAGTGAGTAGAATAAATTATTTACATAGGATATAATATTATACTAGTTACGTGTAGGTTGGTAGTCACTGTGGGCACTGTCAGTGACTGAGTGAGGCACCTGATGACTGGATAACAGCAAGTGCACTGCAATGTACATGACCATGGTCATGTCAGGCAGTTGACTATGCAGGGTGCAAGTGTTTCAAATGTCAGGTATTCATACGGGGGGCTCCCTGGCGATAGTATGGGAACTTACATAGTAAGAATTTGTCACCCCCCCCTCCTCGGCATTCAGGGTGCGCGTTATATAGTACGCTGCATTACGTCATATGATCCATTCGATACCACGTGCCCATTCCGCTCGCCGCAAGGTGCTGGACTATAAAAGCAGACAATCCCGTTTTCGGCTGTTTCACTCTGGATTGACACTGACCATTACAAGCAAAGATGAACGAAGACCACGATAGGAAGCCTCTTCTGAACCAACTGGGCAGTGAAACTGCGCCTCCTTCCTACGAAAGCGCAGCTCAGCCCACAGCAGCTGCTCCTTCAGGTAGGTGCATGCAATGATTCTTATCCTAGTACAGTTCAATGACACCTCTCTATTCTGGGGTGCACCTTTCGAGCGGTTTGTGTAGGGACCCCGTCCTAATAATAATAGAGAGGTGGCTGTTTAATTTTTTATAGTGGTATTGCATGCACACACCACTATGTAGCTAGCAGCTAGCTATTTAGCTTGTCTGGATAGTGTGTAGGCACCTCCATCAGTAAACATGTAGCTAGCTATAGCCTTCCTGAATTTATACCATCCATTGTAAGGGCCAGGGTCTGGTCTACAGGTAGAGTAGTGAAGAGTCTATATATTATAATCATCACTCAATGTCATGACATATATGTATATGTATACATAATTATACATAATTATTTATGATGTTCAATGCATGATGCATATAGCATATGCTATAATTATGTTATGTATTTCATTCATCATGGCATCCTTAAGCTTGCGTGCAGCTCATGGCAATGATGTGCATGGTGCTGTGGACTTATAGCTCTTCATTCTGTTGCACATGCACACAAGGTTGTATGGGCTGATCACACAAACGATTAGGGACCACTTCCTGTAAAACATTGAGCAGAGTGTATACCACATCCTCTGTAATTTGTAAGCCTACTGTGTGCAGTGCATGGGTTGGGACTACCACAAGAAGTCCCCAGAAGCCACATATTGCATATAGTTTAGACTTCTTTAGCACTTTCTAAAACTATAGGGGAGTCCCTTTTATTATGTGAGATGTTTCAACTACAAGTGTCTTCATACAGTCACTATTTGTTCAGTGACTGAATTGTTCGTCAGTGACTGATGAAGACCTTTGTGGTTGAACCAGCTAACTAATTGACCTACTTTGCTACCTACATGACTGCTTAAGATGAACCTCTTTCCTGATCATGTCTAAACATTACGTGTGTCTGATCATGGGCTGGGCTACATCCTCCATCCACACCCCACGCAGGCAATGACTGCTAGTTCCCGCCGTCCATATACATGAGGGGAATGAGGCCAAACACTGCAGTGTGTCTGTGATGAATGCTAGCAGTTTCATGATTGTGCCACAATGTTAAAAATGAAATACTGTAGGTGTTTGTATTGAAATTACACTAAATTCCGAGTTAACAACAGTCTGATGATCATGACAACTCTTTCGACTTCACCGTCAGTATGCAGAACATGATAGATTGGGACGTTATTTCTAATTGAAATAATTTCTACATATATAAATGATTAAACATATACTAACTAGCTGTTCAGGCACCAGACAAGCCTTTCCCAAGAAGTCATGCTCCTGTCTTTGCTTCTGTAAGTGTTACTGACCATGGTCAAGTACTTCTTCTTGAATAAACAATATAACTATGCATGCACTGAGAAGCCAAGCTGAAGTGATCATATCCTGTCCATATGCATCTTGTTGCAAATGCTGCTGACACTGATCATGATTGCGAGCTTTGAATTCACTTCCAACCTAAACCTTGCTCATTTTGATCTCAATTTGTTGATGTGGGTAGGAGGAGCTCACACCTAACCATTTCACACTTCTCTTCATAAGTAAAGATATAGTATTATAGCAATTGTGATATTGCATATATCATATAATACCTGCATATGCATGATATGTACATTAACTGCCGAATGTGTACATAAGCCTGTCTATATGTGTCCACTGCAAGTGGCCCAACTCCGTCTTATCCCGTCACAGGCTACCAGCCAGCACCAGACATTTTTGGCACTCTACTGGTAGTAAGACGGGTATGTTCAAATGAATGTAGTGTATTATATATAGGACAACATGCACAACTGCCATTGCTCTATACAATGGCAAAGTGTGCAGATGAAGAATGTTAATCTCAATTGCAGAGGATTTGGTGGGAAAGCTAATGTGATACTTGCATGCTTGAGGATGCAAGAATCTCACTCATTGTGCAAGGGAAATGATGCATTCCAAGCCAACTTAAGCTGGCTAAATAGAGATTATATATATATCCACTTAATTTATTATGCATGCATGGTCGCCTTTTGGACAGGTCACTTGGGTCCATTCATGTCTATGTCATTCAAATGTCACCCTCCACACATCTCCCTCCACACACCTCTCTCCACAGGGTGCCCTCATTTAGAGGTATAGTTTTGTAGTCTAAGATACCTCTTTGTATTTGGAATATCGCCAGAATTTCACACACTGTACAGAAGAATTCAATAGTTATGTATCCTTTAATGTCCAAATGCCTTGAACTAAAGTGTATAATGCTTTATTGCCTGTTCAGCATGGGTAAAATCTCACAACCCGGACTCTTGTTTATCTCCTCTATCTTCGTCCCTCTCCCAATTCTTCTTCAACATTTCAATGCCACACATTCTTTTCCCTACTCCCATTCCTACTCGTTTCATCTTCCATCCACTCACTTCAATTTCTCTCCCTTTCTTTCCCTTTACAGGTGGTGACCACTCAGCCCAGCTCTGCTCCCCGTCCCCGATCTCCTCCCACCACCTGGATTGTCTGGTCCTTCCTCTCTTGCTTGTTCTGTGCTTGGCCATGTGGCCCTGCGGCTATAATGTACAGCTTGAAGGTGAATTGTTGTATGGTTGAATTGATACGTATGAATGCCTATATTTAATTCAGTATCATGCAAGTTCCTATCTAGCTACCATCCCCTCATAGCATACATTACCTATGGATTGGAATTATCTTAAAGCATGTTTGGGCTGCATTGAACCACGGCAGTCAATCTGTAATTAACAGTTAATTCATGTACTTATAAGATGAGAGAAGGTTAATGGTCATCACTAGCTATATAGCTATACAGGTTTAGTGATTCGATTGGCTGAAACTACATGATACAGCATGCAGCTCGGCACAGGGAAGCTGCAGCTGTTTTGCCATTTCCTCCTCTTGCCTAGCCCATGCCATGTAGCTGTAATTGTCCTGCTTCCAACTAGAGCTTATAGCTGCAATGTATTAATACATTCATTGTGATTATTTGCTATGTCATGTGTGTGTCTAAATCAGTTCCCACAAAAATCTGTAATCTAAATTAAGGTATACGTAGATTTTAGTGACTACTTTTACAATGATTTAAATTACAAGCATATCTTGCTATGCAGTTTACATTGGTTTATGTGCTGTAGTATATTTTCAGTGTCACTCTGATGAAGGTCAACAAATTGTGGCCGAAACGTTAGTAATCCTTCTTGAATTATCTTGCATGGTTGGAATCGAGTGTAGTGTATTTGCTATCTATTTGGCAATGCCTTCAACAGATATTACATCCATCCTGTGAGATTTTCACTACATCTCACTACAAATATGGTAAACTACTTTTAGGATTTGAGTATACATAGTACACGGCATACCACCTTGCGGGATAGTTTGTGGGTGATCGATGGCATCCGGATCCCTGCAAAAATTGGGCATCTGGTGCCCCAGTGAACTTCACCAGGGAATACGGCATCCCCTGCAAACATTGGGCATCTGGTGCCCCAGTGAACTTAATTCTGGGAAATTTGGCATCCCCTGCAAACAGTGGGCATCTGGTGCCCCAATGAACTTCACTGGGGAATACTGCATCCCTTGCAAACATTGGGCATCTGGTGCCCCAATGAACTTCACCGGGGAATACTGCATTCCCTACAAACATTGGACATCTGGTGCCCCAATGAACTTCACTGGGGAATACGGCGTCCCCTGCAAACATTGGGCACCTGGTGCCCCAATGAACTTCACCAGGGAATACGGCATCACCCACAAACATTGGGCATCTGGTGCCCCAATGAACTTCACCAGGGAATACGGCATCACCCACAAACATTGGGCATCTGGTGCCCCAGTGAACTTCATCGGGGAATACGGCATCACCCACAAACATTGGGCATCTGGTGCCCCAGTGAACTTCATTGGGGAATACAGCATCCCCTGCAAACATTGGGCATCTGGTGCCCCAATGAACTTCACTGGAGAATACTGCATCCCCTGCAAACATTGGGCACCTAGTGCCCATTGAACTTAACCGGGAAATACGGCATGCCCTGCAACACAAAGTACCTAATAGTACAATTAAAATGCACAAATGACCATACTTAGTTTGAGGAGGTCCTCCCATTGCACACAACATATACCATCAGGCATAGCTGTGTACTGGGTAGCTATGTACTTAGATAGATTGTATGGGATTCCAAATAAACTCTTGTCATCTTTAATTTTGGTTATGAATTTTTTCAAAGTCTCTTAATCTATTAGAAAATACATGACAGTGTGGATACTGGTATATATTTGTCACAGGCAGATTGCATGTGTGCCTTATTGTAATCACTAAATTGATGAGCATATGATGAAAAATACTAGTGTCAGTGTGAACATCACACTAAATCAATGGTGTGACTGAGCACACCCTTGGTGTGAGCACTGAATGGTGTGATGGTCACACCATATTTGTAACAGCTGCAGTGATCTTGTGTGAATTGCTCCAAAAGTAAAACCTTTTCATTCACGTATGATGCAACAATGAGCCTCTACAATATCATAATTATATGTATTACAGTGCATTACCTCTGTAAAATTCATGACATTGTGCATATTCCCTGTTATCCCCTTACCTCTCCATATGCCCTCCTTATTCTTATAGACTACTGACTACTGCTATGCTGGCCAGTATGACTCTGCTGTGTCAGCTTCTCGGATGGCACTGATTTGTAATCTTGTGTCTACAGTGGTGGGCATTTGTGTCTATACTGTCCTTGGTGTCACCATAGGCTTGGCGTATAATGGTACAATATAATAGGAGGGTATGCTGATGTTACCACTAATCCACCTTATGTCTAGCCATGGAGTCAGTGCAGTGTGAACCTGTTCAAGCCCAGCTCACATGTGTCAACATTTAATGAAGGGCCAAAATAGGTCATTACAGGTTCTTAGGCCTTAACATTATTATTAACATGATTCTGACAGTGAATTAATTGCAAATTCAAGAAGTAGACGCATGATACAACATGGAGGTAAAAATATGGTGAAGTAAGCCATTGACAGTACCTACTCGACACTATATATGGCATGTATGTATGCAAATGTAAAGCACTGAAGTTTAAAGCACCCTAACAATACAGGCTGTACGAAGTGCACCATGAAGGATGTTCATCCCAGCTCACTGACTTAAGGATCAGTTCTTCATCCTGAGATCGTGTGTCTCCATAGCAAGAGACCGCTTTCAGGAGTTGTGCATACTGTATTGTGTACACCAATGCATGGGGATCTCATTTGTACACATGCATCTACATACATATAGTAGCCTCCTGAATAAGCATAGAACAAGTGACAGTAACTCAGCACTCTGACTAGCCTCACTTCTGTGGAGCTCACTCTACATATTCCAAATCAATTGTAAGTCCCTCATGATCAGAGTGATATACAATTAGTCTAAAGCTATATATATATACATGTACATATTGTTACTGTATTGTACAAGTTTCCGCAATTGAACTTAGAGCATTGGGGTTACACTTTAGCGTCTGCTGCTGGACGGTGAAAACTGTGCCTCCTCTTCATGCCGGTGCACCTCACCCCCTGCCTGGACACTCGGCTGCTTCCTTCAGGATGTTTGTGCAGCCATTCATTCCTTGAACAGTTCAGTGACACCTTTATATTCTGGACACTTTGGGATGGTTTGGGTAGGGTGTCTGCTAAATGTGGTAGCACTGTACACATTTCCATGTATGAGCTATAGCTAGCTGGGATGCGCCATATGGCGTTCAATACATGATGCATATTTTGAGTAGAATTGTAGCTGTATATAACTGTGTGTGTATTTCATGCATCATAGCATCATTGCATGCATGCCGCTCATGGCAGTGCTATGGTGAACTTATAGCTCTTCATTTTGTTGCACACAAGAGGTTGTATGGGCTGACCACAGGAACAATTATATAGACCACTTCCTGTACCACCATACCCCTATAGCAAAGTGTATATACTACACATTCTGTTGATGTAATTTGTACATAACTCATATATACCCTTACGTTAACCTTTTGATGCCTTGCGCACTGAACCAGGACTGCCACAAGAATTCCCCAGATACCATACTTTACATAAGGGAGTGCTAAGACTCGCAACACTAGGCAATTTCGTATACGTAGCTACATAGATTGCTATCATTGTAGTCTGACACTGCTAGCCATGCATGCACATTTAATATAAAACTTATTGCAGTACTACATTACAGCTGCAGTATAGTTAGGAATAACAGTCACTCACTAAGCACTACTCTGCACTGCATAGCATGCATGCATTTTCAGGTCACGGCTTATACCATATGGCAATGTGTAATCTATACACAGGTTATATACTTGTAGGTTGATAGTCACTGTGTGCACTGTCTGCATGTGGGGCACCTGGTGACTGGGCAGCAGCAACTGCACTGCAGTGTACATGACCATGGCCAGGTGATCGAGGCATGCAGCTGACCAGGCCTATAGGGTGCAAGTGTTTCATATGTCATCTTATCTTTTTATATGGGGGCTCCCTTACCATGGTATATGGGAACTTTTGAAGTTTCTCGTTATTTCGTGGGGCCGAATAATTTGTTCTCTCTCCCTTCGAGCTCCTTCACCCCCGGGGTGCGTCACGCTGAACTACCGGATCACACTCATACGTACGTCACATGATCCAGTTCGACGTCACCCACTGTTCGCTGCAAATAAGCTGATTGACTATCCAGTTCTCGGCTCTTTCCCTGCGGATTGAAACTGACCGTTACAATCAACGATGAACGAAGACCACGACACGAAGCCTCTTCAGCAGCTGGACAGTGAAACTGCCCCTCCTCCCTACGTCGGCAGCGCTCAGCCCCCGTCCGGACACTCAGCTGCTTCTTCCAGTAAGTTGACCTGCAAATATTTCATTCTAGAACAGTTCAGTGACACCTTTCTTTTGTGGGCATGCACCCTTGGGCCAGTTTGGATAGGGCCTCAGTCCTAATGATAATATAGAGAGGTATCTGTTTTTCGTGGTGGTGTTGCGCACATCTCTATGTAGCAACTATAGCTAGCGGATGATGTGCATAGGCACAACCACCAGTAAGCACGTATAGGTAGGCATAGTAGTGAAGATCGCGAGTCTGTATAAATAATTATTATAATTATATAGCTAATAGCCATAACTATCAGACCTGTAGCTGTAACTGTACATGGGTTTCATTCATCATGCAGCTCATGGCAGTGCTATGGTGAACTTATAGCTCTTCATTTTGCTCCCACTAGTGGTTGTGTGGGCTTACCACATATGAATGATTATGCACCACTTCCTGTATCACACCCATAGCAGAGTGTATACCACATCCCTGTTGGTGTAATTTGCGGCTTAACCTAGCCTTGTAAGGCTACCGTGGGCAGTGGGCCGGGACTACCACAAGAAGTCCCCATGCAGCAGTCATGAAATACAATGTCATGCATATTTAATCTATAGACTTCTTTTGCACTTCCCTAAACTAGGGGAGTCCCTTTTATTATGTGAAGCATTTTGACTGCAAGTCTGACTCTTCATACAGTCACTGATTTGTTCAGTGACTGAATTAACTTCTGTGACTGATGAAGTCAAAGCCTTGCGGTCGAAAAATCTGAGCAGTTCAGAGACTAATTAATACCTCCCTGTTTGAAGCATCTCACTAATTGGCCTACCTTGCTGTCTGATTCAACATGATTGCACAAGACGAATCTCATGCCTTCCTGCATGATAATGTCTAAGCATATCATGGGTACTTCATCCAACCACACCCCAGGCAATGGCAGCTAGCTGAAGCCTGCATGCCTTCAGCGGGCTCCTCTGATCCAGAGCCTGATGACGGCAAGTCTGATGCCAGCTATAGTGTTCCCACCACCCATACATGCATGGGGAAATGAGGACACACTGTATGCATGTGATGCATGCATTATGTTAACATTTTCATGATTGTGCTACACCATTAACAATGAGATATTATAGGTGTTGGTGATGTAATGACATGCACTTCCAAGTTTGTAATATCATGCATGACAAGTTTTAGATTTCAGTGTCATTATGCAAAACACGATAGATAGGGACATTACTATGTAAACATTTCTAATGGAAATATTACTTTCTACGTACTTACATTATTAAACATACTATAACTAGCGGTTCCAGCACCAGACAAGCTTGCCTCAAGCAATCTTGCCTTCTTGTTGTAAGCGTTGCTGACCATAGTCAGATGCTTCCTCCGAAGACACAATGCATAGCCACCATGAAGCCAACCTGGAGTGATTATGTCTCTGTCCATCAACTTTGCAAATGCTGCATACACTGATTGTGAGCTTCACTCTCAGATTATCTAGCTCAGTTTGGTCTCGAGTCATTGGCACTGTTTGGAACAGTTTGAGCATAACCGTTTTGCACTCCTAGATTAGTATAACAATCAAAATATTGCAATTGCATTTGTCATAATACTTGCATGATCTGTGCACACGTTTACTGCAGAATGTACTATATAATAGCTGCAGGAAGTTTACGCATGTGTACATAAGCCTGTCTATATGTGTCTACTGCAGGTGGCCCAACTCTGTCCTATCCCTTCACTGAAGGCTACCAGCCAGCATCAGCCAATCTTGGCAGAAACACAGCAATCACGGTAGGATCACTTTGTGTTCAAATGAGCGTAGTGTAATAACCCTATATACAATGACATTCACAAAGTGTGCAGATGAGGAATGTACATGTCTCATTGCCAATGCCAGGGATTTAACTAAATGCTAATACCTATATTATGTTAGAGGGTGCAACAATCTCACTCATTGTGCAAGGAAAATGATGCTATATTTCATTCCAAGCTGAATTTAGCTAGGTAAACAGAGATACCAATAATTTGCGTTCATAATGGTCGCCTTTTGGACAGGCCATGCACTTAGGAAACGTTATTGAAAGGCACTGTGCAGCATAAGAATTCAATATCAGTATGTGTTCTTTAATATCTAAATTGGCTCCATGCAGTGTATAATACTTCATTGCCCATTCAGCCTTGGTAATCTTTAGTAACCCGGAGTCCTGTTTGGATCCTCTATCTTTGCCCCTCTCTTATTTCTTCTTTCAACTTTTCAATGTTACACACTTTTCCCCCTGTACTTTCTTTTCCTACTCATTTCTTCCTCCTTCCTCTTCTTCTTCCACTCACTTTAAATTCTCTCCCTCCCTCTTCCCATTGCAGGTTGTGACCACCCAGCCCACCTCTAGCTCTCCCCTATCACCTCCCACCACCTGGATTGTCTGGTCCTTCCTCTCTTGCCTGTTCTGTGCCTGGCCATGTGGCCTTGTGGCTATCATGTACAGCAGGAAGGTGAATTGCTGCATGTTTGAGTGCATTTTAGCATTAAAGGTATATATATCAGCATTGCCTGTAGAAATCACACTTTAGGGCCAATCAGCATTTTTGAAAAATGGTCACCGAAAATTATCAACTTTTAATAATATCAATGAGTTGTATAGAGATACTTGAATTGCTGGCTGATTAGTATTACATTATAATAATTATGCATTTCTATTTAGCCATGCACGACCCCCTCACAGTACGTTGCTTATAAATCAGTATTATTAAGTCAATCTTGGCTGTAATTATTTGGTGTACCCATGTACAGAGTTGATAAGTGCATTAGTGATTCTTGATCTATGTAGCAGCTAGAACAATGCATTTGTTGGACATTTTGACAAAAAGGTCTTTTTTAGATCTAATATGTAAAACTAAAGACCTATCAGCGATTCACACTGGAAGATACAAAATCATGAATGATGAAGATCTTCGTTCATGATCAAAGCATCTGTCCAACATTAATTGCATTGTTCCACCAGTTTCCCTCCAGAATCATTTGCTTCCCCCTCCTTATTCTTACAGACTACTGACTACTACAATGCTGGCCAGTATGACTCTGCTGTGTCAGCTTCTCGGATGGCACTGATTTGGAATATTGTGTCTACGGTGGTTGGCATTTGTGCCTATATAGCCATTGGCATCATCATGGGTGTGATGTTAGGTGGTGGATACGGAGGGTATGCTGATGTTACCACTAATCCACCTTACAACTAGCCATGGAGTCAGTGCCTGTTCAGGAACAGCTAATTTGTGTCAACATTTAATGCAACATTTAGTGCCAACATTAGGTCATTATAGACTCTTAGGCCTTAACATTATTAACGTGATTCTTACAGTGACTTGCAAAGTTGTAAACGTAGATTCATGACACAAAATGGAATTTTGTCACCGACAGTACCTGCCCAGCACTACGGTAGCTATAATATATATGTATCAGAATACAAAGCACTCAGTGTTAAAGCACCCAAACAAGCACAGGCTGTGCAAAATTCACCCATGAACAATATGCGTCTTGCTGATTTGAGAATCAGTTCTTTGTCCTGAGATCACATGTCTAGATCTCATAGCAAGAGACTGCTTTCAGGAGTTGTGTACATTGTATTGTGTGCTCCAGTACATGGGGCCGGGATCTCATTTGTACACATGCATTCACATACGTACATTTAAGAATGACCACCTAAAGAAGTATGGACACAAGTAGCTCACTCTGCATATTCCAAATCCCTTGCTTGTAAATCTAGTAGAGTTTCAATTAACCTTAAGATATACACATACACATTCTTACAACAGTGTGCAAGTTTCTGGTATTATACGTAGTGCATTTAATGTTGTGCGCATGTTGTTAAGAATTTTAATTCACATGTTGTGAAATTGTAATATTACAAGTAATATAGTCATTATCATTCAAGCACATTTGGGCCAGATGCAGTGGTGGGAGAAGGAAGATGGATCACCTTTACAGCTGGACCAATTTGCTGTGCAATTTGCAATCGTGTATGGTTTACCAATATTGCTTGAAGATTTGGTGGCATTTTGTAGCTATATATACTTGCATGGAGAAACAGTAAAAATTAATATATAGGTGACATGTGGACAGACACACATACTCAGGAATGTGTGCGTAGCGAAATGTAGTATGATTCATAGGAGTGTGATAATATTAATGGCACTGTATATTAATTATATTTGTTTACATCTATCCTTAGGCCTAGCGTAACATGACATCATGTTTGAATGATGATTTGGAAATTAGCGGAATTCCTATATAAGCGTACTATAGCCACCAATATTAGTAATACTGTGGAACCTGTATAAAACAACCACATGTGGGGGCAGCCCCCTATAGCCCCCTCCCCCACCCCTGTTCTGCTGTCCTAGGCCCTCAGTAGAGTGTTGCTGCAGTTTCTCCTGACTCATCTTATAGAAAAGTACTTGTAGCTAGCTATGCAGTATACTTGAAATGCAAACTCCTGAAAATGCAAAAGTTGGCTATAATATTATACGGTATGTATGTGAAAAACAGGCATCCTGCATTTGATTTATCATTGCCAGTTTAAAACTGTAATATAGTTTTTTCAAATTATGTAAATTGGAGATTAGCTAGCACAATTCATGCAACACCAATGAATGGCAGAGACTACTTCACCCAGCATGAATGCAGGAATAACACAATAATGTGCAATAAAAATCGTGCCTGGTGTTTAGTTCCGTGTGGTCCCCATATATACACTGTTAAAACTGGGGTGTTACCACAACACCCCACAAACACAAAACAAATTTGGGGTGTTACCACTGCACCCACAGGGGTGCCATGGTTACCACCTTAGCACCCCTGTGGGTGTAGTATACTAGTACTTTGAGCTTTGCAACTTGCATGCCCCAAGTGTCCATAGCTCTGCTTACCCATAACTGTATTCTATACATCCTGCAGCTGAGTAGCTAGCTAGCTAATAGCTATGCGGGCATCTTGGAGTAACAGCAATCTAGCTACTGCTTCAACACGCTGTCAGATAGTCCATGTGGTGGGAGCATCATTCTAACTGGCACAATGCTGAAGGTGCTAGTACTGAGTGTGTAATGCAAAACTTTACTCCTTGAATAGTAGCTACGTTCATAGCAGCTATAGCTATATTTATATGTGTTCATGAAGTGTTGACTGGCTTTGAGCTAATCAGTGAATTCTTATGTAATAAAATATGTTGTGTGCGCTGCAGTCTTATACTTCTGCATTTCTAGAAAACGAGGAAGCATTCGAGTAAGATTATATCACCACTTGCAGTGGTGGATCCAGGGTGGTGCCTGAGATGCTCAGGCACCACCCTTGACATTCGCAGTAGCAGAAATTGTTAAGTTATTAGAGCCTTGTCTCAGACTGGTAACAGCTATTATTCCACTTACTAGCCAAGACCAAAGAGCACAACTAGTTATACTATATATGTAAGTGCTTCCAAAGTAGCATGTTTGAGTTCAAAACATATTCCACCATCTGTATGTAGTGGGCGCCATTTTATAATAACATCATCAGTACGTTGCGCAATTATATATTTCCATAATATTAAATAGAGCAATGTAATCTTATTAGTGTCCAATGAATACTTTTTTAGAGCTCTTCCTGGGCAGAGGTTGCATGTTATAAACAGCTGTACACTAGAATGAAATCTACAGCCAGCCAGTTAATTAGCTAGCTGCAGAAGACAAAACTCACCAGAGAGCGATGAGCCATTTACTGTGCTAAAATCTCATACGCAGTGGGTGGATATCCACTGAAATCTTTTAATCAGAATGTCCCACTTTGGTGCACCATATAGAAAGTCACTATCAAGATCATTAGAGACTCTTAGCTACAACATGTAGTATCAATTGTTCAATTTGTTTAATTTCTGTGTGCTCAAAGACTGTGAAATGGCCAAATTATCCAGTTGACTCTTCAGCATGCATGATGTACTACAGAGTACATTTCTGTGATGTCATGGAGCTATAGCTATCTCTTGGTAATCTATAAGTGATCTATATACTGCATATATTCTTTTGATTAAAATACTACTACTACCATGGCCATACAGTCCATGCCTGTTAGCTATACCACCGCCCGGATCAGTGAATCCTGACTAAGCCAATCACCTATAGGCCAGATCTAACTGAAATGTATAAAGAGATGGCTGCTCTGCAGAGACCGTAATGTTGTAGTGCTATTTGGGGCTAGGGAGGCTGGCTGTTTTAGAGGAGTGACTGCCTAACACACTGACCAGTTTAGACTGGTTTCACTGTACAAAGTAATATATGATAAGATAGGTGTGCAATTAATGTAGAAACGGCAACTGCAACTGCTTTAAAATCACAATGATGTTCATACATTATACCACACATATGCTGGCATTTCAGAGAGTCCTTATTAGGCAATTGCATGCAAAGAGCCTGATTTTCCAAAAGGGAGTATGACAAGAAAGTCATGCAAAGTGTATACATGTACAGTTGGTAGTCAACCTGCATGCATGGTCTTCATGAAGTGGATCGACTTGGCTGCATTACCATGTTGATGATGACAGCGTATTTGGCACAACAACAACCAGAAACCAAACTAACTAGTACTCAAAACGTGTCTGTTAGTGTGTGTAACTTAATTTGTCAACATGTATTGATCACTTATACAAATTTCTGTTTCTGTTGGTGTTGTTGTACCTTGTGAAACATTCAGTGATAGCTGCTGCTATTGTTACAACACAGTCAATTTCAACATGGTTGGTCAGGATTGGATTGGATGTCAGTATTAATTTTACGGCTTGCCACCACGTCACACCGATTGTCCTGTATTGTCATTCGTTATGACGTCACTCCATTTGCCATTTAGTTTTAAATTTGGACAACTAATCTGAAATAGGCTGCGTTACTATATTAATAACTGTACAGATTATCACCTCACGTGATGCTTAAGGGTCTGTACCATTGACAGTATCATATGGTGCTAACCCACACTAGACAACTACCGCACAGTAAGCAGAACATGCTGCAAACAGTAGTTGCCTTAGGCCTGATTAGCTTTCTAAAAGTTGCTTCTTTTGATCCTGTGCAGTGTGGTGGTAATGCTATCAATTACCAGCTATGTACTAGCTATAGCTGGTATGGCCCATGATTTAAGCATCTTAGTTTCAAAATCATATGATATCCATGTGCATGCAGTGATGCGCATATCAGAAATGTCATGATAGCACTTTAAGTTTTCGAAATCCGCACACTACTTCTGACAGTAGATGATCCCTTGCCAGAGAGCACCTCGTTTTAGAATAAAGTCCTGTTTTTGTTTGTATTATTATTACAGCTGTTGTTGTATGTGTGCACATGGGGATACTTGTGAGAGCTTGCAATTGATCGGCAAGAGGAAACAGGCTCTTACGAGTACCTGGTGAGTTTGCATGTGCACATCCTGAAACATGTGTGCATGAACGGTCTGTAATCCCGTAGAGGCTCATTGCCATGTCATAGAACTTCAAGAGGGGGAATAGTGCATGAGCAATTTGCATAGAATAAGTTAATCAACAGACTATTATTTTTGTAAAGTATGTATGTACATCTATCAATTTGCTGATTATTGTAATAACTTAAGTATTCTGGTTGGCCGACAATAATGTGAATGTACGTGCCTAAAAGAAATTGCATGCTACACCCATTAGGGTGCTTGTGGAGCACCCCTAGAGGGGTTAGTGAAGCACCCAAAGGGTGTAGCCTGTACTGTTACACCCCTAGGGGTGCTATTTTGGAACATGCGAGGGAGCACCCCTAGGGGTGTAGTGGCTACACCCCATTTCTAACAGTGTATGTAAAATGTATAATGAACAGGGTAACTACGGCTTATTTCATCTTTCTCATTGATTTCACACTTCACGTTCGTGGGACATGCAACCTGATACTGCATATCAGCCTGCCGCACTGCGTATGAGCTTTGGGGTGGCGATCAGGTCAGCTGAAGCGCATGTGGGGTTGACTAGTATATTTATGCAAGCATTCACAATGTGACGCATAGTGAGCGCTTATACGTATAAACGCCAAAGTGTACACATGTAAAGTGCATTCATGCGTGACGCCCATTTCCTACAACTGGCATAGGGTTATCCCACAGGCATGCGACGATCACCCCACGCACTTCTAATATAATATAAAATATTCTACAAGCACGTACCGCTGAGGGCTCTTACTGTGAAACCAGTTAAGAGAACGTTTTTCTTATCTTGGCCTTCGTTTTCCGCGTTGAAGTCTGCCAAAACCTACGAGCAAGATGAACGAAATCGACGGCGTGAAGACCTTTCGGATGCCGGGTGACCCTGAACCTCCTCCCTACGCCGGCCCAGCTCAGCCTCCGTCCGGATACTCAGCTGTTCCCGCAGGTACGTTCATGCAGTGATTCATCCTTGAACAGTTCATGTCAGCATAGCGTCTATGATGTCAGTGACGCTTATCTATTCTGGGATCATACTTGGGACGGTTTGGGTACGGCCCCAATCCCTGACGATATTGGGGAGGCGTCTTTATTTCAGAGGTGGTCTTAGATCGGCTGGGATACTAGGCACTGTCGGCTGTAACCTGTCGTCCTGAATTCGATTCAGGGCGTTCATCATATGGGGAGTCCCAGTCGACAGGCAGTGCAGAGTCTAGCTATATTTAAGCCATGAGATCAATGCTCTTCATCTGCTTGTTTAGTGTGTAATAGCCTCCATCGGTGCATTCTATTTCGATTTGGCCGACGGCCGGGCGAACAGTGTGCGACGGGTATGCATGCAGCCGGTGGATCTCTGTGGCTCAGGATGCTGGCTCTGAATCATATGCTGGATTGACATCTTCAGGTCTTGGTCTGTTTCAGTCGCATGCAGTTCTTTTCTACCCCACTCCCCACTCTTGCCTTCGCAGTGTTGTCGGTTAGCTGGTTGCCTGCTAGGGCATGCCGTAGCTAATTGCCATGGCGTCTTGTGCTGATACATCTTTAGTATCATTCATCTCCAAGTCCCCAGTCACAGTTGAATGTCCACGATAATTATTTATGTGTTAAAGGCCATGCCTATCTTTTGTATGCATTCGTGTTGGTATTTGTATGGACGGTCCACAGAATGGAATGTACCTCATCTATCATGCATGCAGTTCATTGAAAATAGAGCTCTTTAATGTTCTTGTATGCACAAATGGTTGTAGGGCCTAACTGCGCAAACAACGTATTCACCACTTCCTGCTGTACCACACTCTCTTTAGATGTTATTTGTAATCTTAACATTGCAACATGTAAGGCCACCGTGCAGGGAGTCTAAACCATGTGCAAGAAGTCCATCCAAGAAGCCTATGTCAAATGAATGCATGCATAGTCTACTGGGCTGCGCATAGACATCATTCATGTTTCCAGTTACAACACAATGCAGAAGAGTAAGTCTAACTTGATAGACGAATGCATCTAACGTGGACTTAGTTTAGCAACAATTGGAGGTCAACTAATGCTGTTGTGAGTTACTATGTATAATGACAGCTGTCTTGCAATCTCATTTGAACCTGTGTGAGAACATATGTTACGTACCAGCTTGTGTTATTGAGGCTACATGTTCTCATGCAGGTGGGACATGTCCAGTCTGTTTACATAACATGAACCTTGAGGTATTCACACATTGAGGTGTGAAAATTCTGTGTTGCCACGACTACGCCTTCGCTGCATGTGATGTGTGCGTGATTCAAGAGTATTGAGAAATCAAACGTCATATCCGGCGGTGGCAAGAAGCAAAATTTTAGAGGACAAGAAGAAGTTTTGGTAAGAGGCAAACAGAGCTGATGTCTTAGTCATTCTCAAACGTCAAAAGGATCGATGTTTCAAGCCTTTATATGAAGGAATCTCACACTTCGAACTCAGCGAACAATGAATGATGTCATATGCTTGCTTCCGTTTTGTACTCCATATATGGTTAGTTACGAGAACGCCACGTGTTGCGCTCGGTAAAGAGGCTTTCCTGCCACTGCTTTCACAAAGTGCCATTGTCGAAATTGCTGAGAAAATTTCTTGGCCAGATAAAGATTGAAATGGTTAGTCAAGTGAGTTTTCTAACTTTTCCATGAGGGATTATGCAGTGCACCTTTCCTATCTAGAGTTAGGCAACCGAACCTTTTTTGATAAACAAGTACTCGTAGTTTTCTTGCAATACATTCTCAGTAGTTTGGTTGGTCAACTAATCCCTCATGTGAAAGTTAGATAATACCATTGCGCACCCAATGATGCTGTTCTCTACCCGTGTTTACTGCTATTATGCTGGCTTTGTAATTATTGTTCTAACTCGAATTAGCAAAGCATTAACAACAGCTATGACCAGAGTTATAAAAGGGTACTTGGTCTTTACTTTCGTACTTGTCTCGCTCTGATCCAGCTGAGCCTGTAGGAGATATACGTAAGCAATAATACAAAGATTAAAATTGGCCACACGGAAGCCACATTGTTTCATTCCCACATGCACACATAGTCTGACTCTCATTTTGCTCTTAATGTGCCCTTAGGAAGCCCTCTTTTTCTTGAAGGAGTCTCCAGAAGTATGCCATTGATTCCCGTACACCTTATTTGGGTGCATGGTTAACCAATTGCCATGCAGGTGTTCTTTGTGGGTAGATAACCTGGCTCCTGTCAACAGGTTGACATGTGCCCTTCAGTGGACACATGGTGATTGGTTAATCTTGCACCCAAATATATTTTAGCAATTGTCAAAGGTCCAAACTTCTGGAGGACTCCAAAACTCACCAGACCCTCCATGGAAGTGGCTGCAGGAGACTAGAATTACCATAAGATGACCACCAACACTTCATCATCACTTGGCTAAGAACACAAACACCTCTTTATCAATGCACAGAGTACAATTCAATATGAATTCATGCATAACTCTGCAATTCAAGAAAGATACGTATGAGTGAATACTAATAATCAGATGAAATGGAAACAGCGCAGTCAAAATAGAAAATGGTATAGTTGAATTCAGAATCATAGAGTGCTGATGGGTACACTGTCAGTAGAACTGCTGAAAGTATCCTTGCACATGCTGTAAATGCATAAAAGCTACTCATTATATACATCATCCATACACACCTTATAGTTAGGTAGTGGCCAGGTGCCTGTACACAGTTTTAGTAGAACAAATGTGATGTTGCATTCAAGCTATATCAGTTCTGTAAGTTAACTGCAAAATGTACTTCAGGAAGTCTCTACAGAAGTGTGCGTGTGCTTGTTTATGTTTACTGCATACAGGTGGCCCAGCTCCTTCGTATCCCATCACTGGAGGCTACCAGCCAGCACCAGTTAATTTTGGCCAAAACACAAATGTCACGGTAGGAACATGTAACGTATGCATGCACAGGACTGCAATTGCATTTGTTCTTCAAAGTGGCATTGGTAGAGTACAATTTACAGCTGAATGTTAACTTCAGATGCCAGGGGTTAGGTTGAACTGCTCATATTAACTCGGGATCCTTCCCATTGTGCAAAGGTGTAATGAAGTATTCCAAGTAGACTTTTAGCTGGGTAAACAGCTATAACCTTTCGGGTATAGGCCACCTATAGCTCCATCTGTGTGTCTCTCCCTTGGATTCACTCACCTGCTTTTGGCTTCTCCAGTTGTGGCTGAGTCAATATCCCCAACTCTAGCAGTACGTATACATATGAAAATGTTATTACTAATTGTAACTAAGAGCACCGACAGAAGCCATAGCACAACATGGAAAGTATGTGCCATTTTGAAGGTTACTTAGGGCTTTTCTTAAGGCCACTAAGTAACACTTACAATGGCGCTTTTAGCACATCTCATGCATACATTCGCTTGTCTCTAGCTGTCTGGAAGATGAGGGAACAGCCACAGTATCTTCACTGATCAATTTACTCAAAACCACATTATACTTGCTTAGTGGTATGCATGTATGAATAGAAGGTTAATGCTGTTACCTGCTTATGAGAAGCATTTACAGACTAACAATGGAGGTCACTGTAAACGTTAATTGGTAAATTGAATTACAAAATGCTTCTATGCATCATACCATATACTCAGTGTATATGTCCTTCTATACACCCTCTGTCTCCCTGTATACTCATCTGCAGGTGGTGACCACCCAGCCCACCACTGCTGCCCGTCTCCCACCTCCTCCCACCTCCTGGATTGCCTGGTCCTTGTTCTCTTGTTTGTGCTGTGCCTGGCCATGTGGCCTTGTGGCTATCATGTACAGCATGAAGGTGAATTGTTGTATGGTTGGATGCATTTTAGTATTACAGGTGTATATGTCCGACTTACCATGCCACACCAACAGGATCTATAATAAGATGACATCTCTACTGTACATTACCTCTGTATGATTTTGTGCATGTGTACATTCCATTCCATTAAATCGCTCCCTATGCCCTCCTTACTTCCTGTAGTCTTCCGATCACTACAGCAGTGGCCAGTATGACTCTGCTGTGTCAGCTTCTCGGATGGCACTGATCTGGAATGTTGTGTCCACGGTGGTGGGCATTGGTGCCTATATAGCCTCTGGTGCCATCATTGGTATATACTATGGTGCTGCGGGGAGTTTACATGCTACCAACTAGCCAGTCAGTGCAGTGTGGACCAGTTCAAGCGTGGCTCACTCGTGTCTACGTTAAAGTTTAAGTACCAGGAATAGGCCATTAGCTATAGGTTCTTAGGCCGTAGCACCATGCACTTGTTGTAATAGCAACAGTGAACAAGATGGAAAGTTCCTGAATCCTTTTTCTCACACATAAAACATTGTTAATGCAATTGATGCACCAAAATTATTTGTTACAATTTTGTGCGTAATGTACCTACCTGCGGGCAATGAGGTGGAAATGATGATCGATACTCTGCACAATGCATTTAGTAGGACCACGTATTGTCCTAACTATAAAGTGTCATGTAATTCAATCTGAATCACTCCCTGCACAAGTATACACCATGCCTCTTCCTAGCACTTCCTTGTGTAGCTCCAAAGTGATCGATGATAGACTAACAGAAGAACAGACTACCCTACCCTTTGACTACAATGCTGACCAGTATATATGACTCTGCTGTGTCAGCTTCTCGCGAATGGCACTGATTTGTAATATTGTGTCTACAGTGGTGGGCATTTGTGCCTATATTGCAACTGGCATCATCATGGGGATGAGGCTTATTTAATACATACTTAGAATATACGGAGGACATGCCAATTAATGGTACCACCACCTATTCACCTTACTACTAGTCATGCATGGAGTCAGTGCAGTGTGGACCAGTGCAGGCACGGCTCGCTTGTGTCAACCTTAAATTTAAGTGCCAAAATAGCCATTATAGGTTCTTAGACCTTATCATTATGAACATGCTTTTGATTGTGACTTGCAAGTATACTCAGTATACAACATGGAATTAAAAATGGTCAAACCACTGACAATACCTACCCGATACTATATATAGCAGCTATGCGTACAAAGCACGGAGGCTTAAAGCACCCAGACAAGCGTAGCTGTACGAAATTCGCCATGAGCGAGGTGCGTCTCGCTGACTCGAGAATCATGCAGTTCCTCGTCCTGAGATTGCGTGTCTCCGCGGCAAGAGACCGCTTGCACGGATGCACGGAGTTCGTGAAGAATGTGTTGTGTCTAGTGCTTGCCGTATATAGTTACATAGTCGTGGTTTCACCGTACAAATGGGAACACGACCTTCAGATTACTTCTATGATGGCGATCGCGCGATAGTCTTGAGCACACATATATTTGCATGCCGACCATTGTATGGACCATTGAGCAGACAGGAAGGAGCCCCACGCTTCGTGCTATAGTTACAGGACAGGTCCGAAGGTGAGAGAAACAGACGTTCAAGGCTAGCCGCAAGATGAGTGAGAAGGATTTCGAACAGAAGGCCCCTCTGATGAGCGACACTCCTCCCTACATCGCCGAACCTCAGTCTCCAACTGAAAATACAGCATTTCCCTCTGGTACGTTGTTGTGGCTTTACAGCTAGCTCCGAAGGGCTTTAACAGCAGCTATAGAATACGTTATGAGAGCATGATTTGTGTAAGTGCACGCCACGGCTAACTATAGTGCAACATACCCGTGGCTAGTACGTAGCAATGTATGTAGCTAGCTGGCTAGTTAAGTTGGGTTGGAGACAGAGAAATACTTTTATGATTTTGTATGAGTCACTTTGTGCACCTAGCTCAGTCTAATCTGATGAGGATACTTCCATAGGTATATAGGTTGGAGGTATGCGCGTAACATATATATACGTAACAGTTATAGTATATTAAGCTATATTATGTTGCTGCAAGTATATTTGCATGTACATGTAGCTTAACTGCACACAATTCCTGCAAAGCGAAGACAGCTGTGTTAGCAGGAAGTGATTTGAACAGTGATGGGCTGACAGTGTGTGGGTGGACAAGACAAACTAGCCATGCAGGAGCTATTATCTGTGGGAACTGGGTTTGTAGCATTCAAGGCTTGAATGTCATGAATTGCTTTGGGCAAGTGTATGAGTATGCACGTGGTTCACAAACGCATCACTGCTGCAAAATGCTGTGAAGGAAACACATGCACACGTGTGCACACAAATACACGCACCCACTCACATGTGCACCCACACACATGCACACACATGCACACACACATGCACCTATCCACCCACCCACCCACCCACCCACACACATACACACACAACACACACATGTATACGTACATGCACCCAGAGAGACAATTGTGTCATGCACATTGATATGATTGCATGTACACCTCTTCCCTATGTTGTGTGCAGCTGTAAGATGCATTACATTAGCTGACCACATAAACAATGTCTCATTCATAGCTATATACAATATTGGTGCAACCACTTCCTTTACCACGGCTGTGTCGATCGTGTAAAGAATTTGTTGCATGATGAAGTCATATATAATATCAAAGGGCATAATACAAAGCATGCAAAGTCAGGTTCAATGCACTCAATGGTGTGAATTGGCCATTTGCTTTCAAAGAGCCCTTGCAGACAGAACATCCCTGCTATAGACATAGCAAGCAACGTCTACATTACTTCAAGACACAAGCTAGCTAGCTAGCAAGAGAATACACTAAAGTCAACAAAAGACTCGACTCAACTGTATGCAGCAGATTTCTGGTAGGTAGGGGCTTTGAATCCCAGCCTGTGGAAGGCAGCACAAATAAGTTAGCTTTACGTTGTAAGCACAGGACCCCACACGCAGAGCAGTGCTCTATAGCTACTTCTATCTCTCCCAGTGGGAAGGGCAGAAGTAACTAAATGTATAAAAACATGTGGTACTAGGAAGTTTCCAGTATAATACAGCCATGCAGTTACATCATCCATCCACACCATAAACAGTGGCTGCATGTTCACAATAATTATTGTATTTTTATGAATCTATCTGTGATATGATAAGGGTTCATTGCTGTGTGATATGTGATGATTAGGAGAAATTATTGGGCATAAGCATAGCAGTTACTTCATTAAAAGCGACAGAACGTTTTGATCTGTAGATCTTTTTCAGCTGTTATAGATCTTCTTCAGCTGTTGAGCAGCTGAAGAAGATCTATGGATTGAAACGTCCTGTCCACTTTAATGAAGTGACTGCTGCATGTGCTTATGCTCATCAATTTCTCCTAATCACGACTCTATCTGTATATATTAATTCACAATGTACTATAGAAAATATGCACATGCGTGCACATGCCTGCCTATATATATGTCTGCTACAGGTGGCCCAATTGCAACTCTGCCCGATCCTAGCATTGAAGGTTACCAGCCAGCTTCAGCCAACCTTGGCAGAAACACAACTGCAACGGTGGGGCCGCCATGTTCATATATATCACATATAATTATATGCGTGTAAGCAAACCTACGCTTGCAGTGCTCCATACACATGTAATGACATTGGTTGAGTATAAAGCTCAATGTTAACATCCGATGCCAGGTGAATGTTTTACATTGTGCAATGATAATGTATTAGGGCTCCAAAAGCAGTCTTTACACGGATCTCTAACTTAGTATATCAACCAGGCCTAATCTATGTAGCTGCTTAATCCTACTTGTCTTTATCATGATGCACCAATTCAGAAGCAGTATTTGGTGTGCCCATAATGTTTTAAATCATTCAACATTGCTACATGTCTGACATTAATTGTGTTGTTCAGTTTCTTCACATTCATTGATCCTTTTATGTATATGTTATTGCCATCCTTGGTCCTTCTTCCCACCTATGAACCTCAATTGGCACCCATGCATGCATGCATGCATTCTAACCAATGCCACATTTACATGTGGGCCCCATCTATATACCTTCATTCACTCTCATTTCTCAACCTGTTATGTTGTCTTTTAACTCCCTACCAATTTCTTCTACACTCCTTTAATTTACTGCTCTCTTTCTCCCATTTGCAGGTGGTGACCACCCAGCCCATCTCTGCGGCCCATCCCCCTCCTCCTCCCACCACCTGGATTGCTTGGTCCATCTTCTCTTGTTTGTGCTGTGCCTGTCCATGTGGCCTTGTGGCCATCATGTACAGCATGAAGGTGAATTGTTGTGTAGACTGTTCTGAAAATCCAGGTTTCATGATCTTTCTATTATTATTATGCCATTTATACTTGTTCAGTTAACACTATCATACTTATTACCTCTGTATCACACCCTTCCATTGTGAATCTCATAGCAAAGCTATCTAACCTTCTGATGCTGTGCTTGGTGGCTTTATAATGTAGATTTCTTCAGTAATTTATACCTTCTCCATCATCATTGTCTCTCTCTCTCTCTCTCTCTCTCTCTCTGTCTGTCTGTCTCCTACGCATATCTATTTATCCCCTCTTCCTATGTAGGCTTCCGACTATTACAGTGATGGCTACTATGATTCCGCTGCGTCAGCGTCTCGCACTGCGCTGATTTTGAATATCGTGTCCATGGTTGTAGGCATTTGTGCCTATATTGCTGTTGGTATTGCTGCTGGCCTACAATTTACATAATGGAGAGGAAGCATTGACCCCTTAGCCATGCTAGCTGAAGCCAACCTATAGAGTGTAGTCTTGTTCTAGGTCTAGGCTTAATTAATACATATACTTTGAATACGGAGGACATGCCAATTAATGTTACCTCCACCTATTCACCTTACTATTGTTTGTTTGTACTCTAATTTATTCTTGGTTAGCCTTTAGCCCAAAGGGGTTACTATGCTAGGCGCCCAGCAAAGATAATTATACAATAAAAGGCAAGAAGAGCAAATAGTCCAGGTGAATCAAAAGCAACAGTTGGATATGAGAATGACAGCAATTATATACATAGTGTGATGAATGTGAAATGTAGTATTATTCGTAATGTAGTATTTTCAATCACGTTCAAATACTCTGAATCTGTTTATCTCCCTAGCAGATCTGTTTGCCTCCCTAGCAGATTTTGGCAGTGAACTCCAAATTGAGGCACCCCTGAAGCTAAAAGCATGACAAAAAACAGACTTCTTCAGTGGTAGATCAATGTTATTTATCGAATTTCTGGTGTTATGTTGATGGCCAGGGATACTAAGCAACTCCGACTACTAGCTTACTACTAGCCATGCATGGAGTCAGTGCAGTGTGGACCAGTGCAGGCACAGCTCATATGTGTCAATGTTAAATTTAAGTGCCAAGTCATTATATATTATACCTTACCATCCTTAACATAATTTTGATAGTGACTGGCAATGTTCAAGAAGTAGACTCAGGAAACAACATGGATTTAAAAATGGTTAAACCACTGACAATACCTACTCGACACTATATGGTATCTATGATGGTATTATACTGTTTTACATACAAAGCAGTGAGGCTTAAAGCGCCCAGACAGGCGGGCAGGCTGTACGAAATTTGCCATGAGCGATGTACGTCAGGTCTCGCTGACTCGAGAATCTGTTCTTCGTCCTGAGATCGCGTGTCTCCGTGGCAAGAGACCGCTTGCACCGAGTTCGTGAAGAATGTGTTGTGTCTAGTGCATGCCGTATATAGTTACATAGTCGTGGTTTCACCTTACAAATGGGAACACGACCTTGGGATCAGATTACTTTCATGATGGCGATCGCGATAGTTGAACCGGTGTCACAGTTTATTTTACCCCCCGTATAAAGTATCCCCCCGGGTAACCGAAGGTTGGTTAAACGACACAGAAATGCTGATAGAAGCTAGTAAAATGCACCCTGCTGCGGGATGAGACTTACCACTACTAGAAGAGACTGTTAGGTGATGATATCTGCGAACCCTGCACTTCCTTCGCAGTCCTTGCAGAAGACTACATCGATCTTGTTAACTGACGACCGCGGTGAGGTTTTTGTCCTTCTACCATGGCTGGGATGCTTGTATAATCCTCTGGGTTCTCGAAGAATGTCAATAGGGCACTACTACAACGAGCAGAAGTGTTTGAGTAGCAGTACGGCGTGCAGTTTCGCAAACTGGTGGACATCGATGTGCAGGTACATCGACGCTACAGCCTGAGCATGTGAGGGGCATGAAACGGTCTGAATCTTAGCTACTGCTTGTCAAAGCAGGGTTGATGGCTGTCAGAACAACCCCTCGAGGTGAAACACACCAAAAAGAGTTAAGAAATACTCAGAAATTCGAAGTCGGGGGATAAAGTGTCCTAGTTTATTTTACCCGGGGGGATACAAAACTGGGGGGATGGAATAAACCGTGACACCGGCACGCATATTTGCACTCCGACCATTGTATTGAGCAGACAGGAAGGAGCCCCACGCTTCGTGCTATAATTACAGGACAGGTCCGCAGGTGAGTGAAACAGACGTTCAAGGCTAGCCGCAAGATGAGTGAGAACGATTTCGAACAGAAGGCCCCTCTGATGAGTGACACTCCTCCCTACATCGCCGAACCTCAGCCTCCAACTGAAAACACAGCATTTCCCTCTGGTACGTTGATGTGGCTGTACAGCTAGCTATAGGTATCATCAATAATTGTGATTGTAACTCCGAAGGGCTTTGACAGCAGCTATAGAATACGTCATGAGAGCATGATTTGAGTAGTACGTATAAGCCACGGCTAACTATAGTGCAACAAACCCGCGGCTAGTAGCGGTGTATGAAGCTAGCTGGCCAGTTAAGTTAGGTTGGACACATGGAATATTATTATACCATTTTGTATATGAATCAAGTTGTACACCCAGTAAGTTCAGTCTGATGCGATGATGCTTCAATAGGTATGTAAACAGCTATAGTATATATCAAGCTGTATGTTGCTGCAAGTATAATTGTACATGTAGCTTAATTGTACACATTTCCTGCAAATGTAAAGACGGCTGTGCCAGCAGGAATTGGTTTGAACTGTGATGGCCTGACAGTGTGTGGGTGGACAAGACAAAGTAGCCAGGAGCTAGTCTGGGGGAAATGGGCTTGTAGCTTTCACAGCTTGTCATGAATTTGCTCTGGGAAAGTGTGAAAATGCTGTGAAGGAAACACATGCACATGCACACCACGCATGCACGCACACACACACACACACACACACACACACACACACACACACACACACATACGCACGCACGCACGCACGCGCGCACGCACTCGTATACGTATATGCACCCAGAGAGACGATCGAGTCGTGCACATTGATATGATTGCATGTACATACCCTGTGTTGTGTGCAGCTGTAAGATACATTGCATTAGCTGACCACATAAGCAATGTCTCATTTACAGCTACATAATGATGATATTGGTGCAACCACTTCCTTTACCACGGGCCGGGTCGTGTAAAGAATCAAAGGGCATATACAAAGCGTGCAAAGTCAGGTCCAATGCACTCTATGATGTGAACTGGTCATTTGCCTTCAAGTAGCCCCTACAGATAGAGCATCCCTGCTATAGACATAACAAACAATGGCTACATTATATACTTCAAGACACATGCAAGCTATAGCTAGCAAAAGAATACACTTAAGCCAAGAAAGGAGTCGACTCAACTGTACCCACTGCCATGCAGCAGATTTCTGGTAGGTAGCTAGGGCGCTTTAAATCCCTGTGGAAGGCAGCACAAATAAGTTGGCTTTATGTTGTAAGCACAGAACCCCACATGCAGGGCAGTGCTCTATATCTATATACTTCTATACTTCCCACTGGGAAGTATAGAAGTAACTACAATCAAGTATAATAACATGTGCATAGTACTGGGAAGCCCCATGGGAACTTCTTAGTATAGTGCAACCAGTTACATCATCCATTCACACTATAAACAGTGGCTGCAAGTTCACAATTGTATTGTACATTTTATGAATTATGACTCCATCTGTATATTAATTGACAATGTACTATAGGAAATATGCTCATGCGTGCACATGCCTGCCTATATGTCTGCTACAGGTGACCCAATTGCAACTCTTCCTGATCCTAGTGCTGAAGGTTACCAGCCAGCTCCAGCCAACCTTGGCAGAAACACAACTGAAACGGTGGGGCCGCCATGTTCAAATATATATTGCACTATAAGCAAACCTTGCAGTGCTCTATGCACATACACATGTAATGGCATTGGTTGAGTATAAAGCTGAATGTTAACATTAGATGCCATGCAAGGGAATTTTTTACGTTGTGCAATGATAATTAGCTAGGGCTTCAATAGCAGTACTAGTCTTTACATACGTACACGGATCTCTAACTTAGTATATTAACTAGGCCTAACCTATATATGTAGCTGCATGATCCCATGCACTTTTCTTTATCGTGATGCACCAATTCAGAAGCAGTGCTTGGTGTACCTGATATGTGTTAAAGTTTAAAATCATTCAACATTGCAACATGTCTAGATCTGACGTTGTGTTATTCAATTTCTTTACATTCATTGATCCTTTATTAGGTATAACGTTATCGCCATCCTTGACCCTTCTTCCTTCCTATGAACCTCAATTGACACCCATGCATGCTAGTCTCGCGTAGCCAGACCGCCATCTTTGCTCAGACCCCACCTTCGCATGCATTCTAACCAATGCCACATTTACATGTGGGCCCCATCTGCCTTCTTTCACTCTCAATTCTCAACCTGTTATGGGTCCCTGCATGCCGTCCTTTAACTTCCCATCGATGTCTTCTACACTCTTTACTGCTTTCTCTCACTCACCCATTTCCAGGTAGTGACCGCCCAGCCCACCTCTGCTGCCCATCCCTCACATCCTCCTGAGACCTATATGGCTTGGTCCATCTTTACTTGCCTGTGCTGTGCCTGCCCATGTGGCCTTATGGCTATCATGTACAGCATAAAGGTGAATTGCTGATTAGGAATGAAAGGGCTGAGTCATTATTTACATTATACAGTTAACTAATGGCAGAGGAACACCAAGCACTGATTTAACAAGAGCTATACTTCTGATTCATTTAAAATGATAATTTTTACATGTAATGTTCATACAGTATAGACTGCTCTGAAATCCAGGTCCACAAAAGACAAAAATGCAAGCAGGAAATAAACAACGTCATGCAAGATATGGTAGAACATGCATCATGCAACATGCTAACAAGTGGAATTGCAATGAGTCACCATATACAGTAAAGTAGTGAGGCAGTCAGTTAGTTGGTGTCAGGTTCCTAGACCTTCCAGTTTCTCTTGCACCATATATATATAGACACTTCCCCTCTTCCTATGTAGGTTTCTGAGTACTACAGTGATGGCGACTATGATTCTGCTGCGTCAGCTTCTCGGAATGCGCTGATCTGGAATATGGCGACCACTGTGGGCGGCATTTGTGTCTATTCCGTAGTTGGTATTGCAGTTGGCCTACTATTTGCAAGTGGAAGGGGAGCATATTGACCCCTTAGCCATGCTAGCTGAAGCCAACCTGTAGAGTGCTGTGGTCTTGTTCTAGGTCTAGTATGACTGCATAGTTTAACTCTATCAACTTTTATTTGATTTAAAGGCTATGCATGACTAGGTCATTAGGTTTTACATAGGCCTTATCTCATCATGCATTAAATTTGTTATGGATCTGATTGTGAATTGTAAAATTCCAGGAATCTAACATATGCATGAAATTCATAAAGAGGGATTTGTTGAGCGTTAAACACGTGGTACACTTTTTACCAACAGACAAAACGTTTCAGCCCCAAAGGGCCTTCTTCAGTTGCACAAGAGTACAAAACAGAGCATGATGAACTTGTTCTGTTTTGTACTCTTGTGCAACTGAAGAAGGCCTTTTAGGGCCGAAATGTTTTGCCTGTTGGTAAAACGTGTACCACGTGTTTACCGCTCAACAAATCCCCCTCTATGAATGTCCGGATGTGGTAATGAATCTCTATTCTATCATATGCATGAAAATTGTATTAAAACTACAACATATACCAATAATATTCTGCAATTAACAAATTTTGCATTTTGCAAACTATGCATATTGGGTTGATGTATACTATATATACCATTTGTAAGACCATGAATTACTGAAAGTATTTTAAGTGCCATGTGAGCATACGGCTGAGTGTAGAATGAGTCTGTAAACAATGTACAGCCATGTTAGTATGCAGCAGAACCAAGAATTGCAATAGCAAACAATGACAAACACATAATGCATGTATACATGTACATAGATGGAGTAATCACTGGATTTAACGTCGACCATACAGCCTTCAGCTGTAGTGGCTCAGGAGGCTTGGGGGCTGGATCCCTACTGTTGGCAACAATGCAGTGATCGCCCTCCCCCCTGAGGCACTACAGTGCAGAGGGTGCATGGTTAACATAAACTCAGAGATTACCTCTTTCCAATTGCAACCTGGCCCAGCCTGTCCGTTGCATGCAGTGGTCAACTGTATGTAGTTAGGCTCATGACTAATACTCTGACTGCATAGCTCTAAGGGACTGCTGGGAACAGAGCATGGATGCACAAAAGTGCCACTTTTGGCCAGAAGCTCTGAAATGACTGCATTGTGTGAGCTGCATCATGTGAATTATGCATGCATATTATTCATAATATATTTCATAGCTCATTCTATGATCAATATATAATTAGGCACATTATGTGAGGCATACAGAATAATGTGTACTCTATATGAATGGACTTATGGACAGTTCATATGATGCTCACATTGTTATGTAGTTCATTCGTTGACACAGTCCTAGGTGAGTGCTAAATCTTTGCAGCCAGCTAGCTGCAGTTGAGTGTAGGTGATTCACTTGCGATTGGTGTGCAATGGTGGGTGCATGCTGGAGGCTAGCTACCCATGGCCAATTATGCTGTTTGCTGACTGTTGTTCATTGAAGGTGGTCAGCCACACATGACGTCATGATGGAATGATTGTCAGGCCACTTCTTCTTACTTGCTATGTATGCTACGTGCACCTATTGTATGTCATGCTCAGTTGGTTGTAGAACTTACTTACAGTATTAATTATATCAGATTGCTTCTCTGACTCATGAAAATTGATTTGCATGTAATGGCATTGGTTGAGTATAAAGCTCAATGTTAACATCCGATGCCAGGGGAATGTTTTACATTGTGCAATGACAATGTATTAGGGCTCCAAAAGCAGTCTTTACACGGATCTCTAACTTAGTATATCAACCAGGCCTAATCTATGTAGCTGCTTAATCTTACTTGTCTTTATCATGATGCACCAATTCAGAAGCAGTACTTGGTGTACCCATAATGTTTTAAATCATTCAACATTGCAACATGTCTGACATTAATTGTGTTGTTCAGTTTCTTCACATTCATTGATCCTTTTATGTATACGTTATTACCACCCTTGATTCTTCTTCCCACCTATAGCTATGAATCTCAATTGACACCCATGCATGCATGCATTCTAACCAATGCCACATTCATGTGGGCCCCATCTGCCTTCGTTCACTCTCAATTCTCAACCTGTTATGTCGTCTTTTAACTTCCTACCAATTTCTTCTGGTTAGGGAAAGTACAGGAGAGCAATTAAATAAATAAATAATAAGTAAATAATAATAATTTCTTCTACACTCTTTAAATTTACTGCTCTCTTTCTCCCATTTGCAGGTGGTGACCACCCAGCCCACCTCTGCGGCCCATCCCCTCCTCCTCCCACCACTTGGATTGCCTGGTCCATCTTCTCTTGTTTGTGCTGTGCCTGGCCATGTGGCCTTGTGGCCATCATGTACAGCATGAAGGTGAATTATAGTGTAGACTGTTCTGAAAATCCAGGTTTCATGATTTTTCCATTATTATGCCGTTTATACTTGTTGAGTTAACACTGTCATACTTATTTACCTCTGTATCGCACCCTTCCATTGTGAATCTCATAGCAAAGCTTCTTAACCTTCTGATGCTGTGCTTGATGGTGGCTTTATAATGTAGATTTCTTCAGTAATTAATTATACCTTCCCCATGCCATCATTGTCTCTCTCTCTCTCTCTCTGTTTCCTACGCATATCTATTTATCCCTTCTTCCTATGTATATGGTATCTATGATGGTATTATACTGTTTTACATGTAACAAAGCAGTGAGGCTTAAAGCACCCAGACAGGCGGGCAGGCTGTACGAAATTTGCCATGAGCGATGTACGTCAGGTCTCGTGGACACGAGAATCTGTTCTTCGTCCTGAGATCGCGTGTCTCCTGAAACTGTCTTAAAATGGAGCTCATGCAAGTACAATGACTGTAGTTGTAGTTCAGATGTACTGTATGACTCACTACTACATACCTTTCTGCCCAGTAGCTGTAATCCCGTGGCCAGTAACAAGGACTACAGTCAGGAACAGTAGCTGGCACAACCCTGGACTCATGGCTTTATTCTCTGATTCTCTTAACCTCAAATACACTGCAGGTGTGTGCATATATATAGGCTGCTGACTCTGCACTGGTGTGTGCATATATATATATATATACGTAGCATCCCAGTTCTGCACTGTTTATTGCACTAATATTAAGCAACTGTTATGCTTTCAAGTTTGTGAAACACCTTTCTTGTTGTGTTAATGTAGACAATATTATTGATGATTCATGTTGACAGTGTGGTCACATACTGTAAGCAGTATACGCTCTGTGGAAGTATATATGCAGTAAAAGGGGCATGTACATGGTGTACATTTTCATTTCTGCATGATTTTGTTTCAATGTTGCAGTACCTCATCTTGGAGACCACCAGACAGCATTGTATATGGTTCAAGCCAACTCCTGTGCTGTAGCACTCTTATTACACTGTAAAGTCATGTCAAATGATGCATGAGTCATGATCAAGATGGTAGTGAATGGTAATAGACCAGTGTGTGTGTGTGTGTGTGTGTGTGTGTGTGTGTGTGTGTGTGTGTGTGTGTGTGTGTGTGTGTGTGTGTGTGTGTGTGTGTGTGTGTGTGTGTGTGTGTGTGTGTGTGTGTGTGTGTGTGTGTGTGTGCGTGTGTGTGTGTGTGTGTGTGTGCGGGTGTGTGTGTGTGTGTGTCTGTGTGTGTGTGTGCTGTGTGTGTGTGAGATATCACAGCATTCCAAATGAGACATTCTAGTGTTACTTCACTATTGATAGTGGGATGGGATTTCACCTGCTGAGTAATGACCAGAGCAGGTAGTAGGGGTGTGTACCTGTACATGTGTGAATGTGTGTCTTCTAGACTTTACACATTGTATGCTAGTTAAAGAAATGGCCAAATATGGTGTGTTTGTGCAGCATGTGGTAACATTCTAGCTATATTCAGATTGTGGTGTTATCTGCACAACTGTTGATTTTGTTGGTGCTAGTATGTACATGACACTTTAACTATGTGAATATCTGACGTAATCCATTTTCCACTTTGCACTCAGACTGAAAATCAAAATGCACTGTCATTACTTTCGTAATGGTAAATAACAAACAGTCCTTTCTAGGTTGTGTAAATCCTAGCCAAGGAGGGAAATCTGTGAAATATACATCCATTGAAAATTTGAATGCATACGGTACAACTCCTGTGCAGAAGTGCTCCTATTACATGTACTGTAAAGTCATGTAAAATGATGCATGAGTCATGATCAAGATTGTAGTGAATGGTAATAGACCAGTGTGTGTGTGTGTGTGTGTGTGTGTGTGTGTGTGTGTGTGTGTGTGTGTGTGTGTGTGTGTGTGTGTGTGTGTGTGTGTGTGTGTGTGTGTGTGTGTGTGTGTGTGTGTCTGTGTGTCTGTGTGTCTGTGTGTCTGTGTGTCTGTGTCTGTGTGTCTGTGTGTGTGTTTCTGTGTGTATCACAGCATTCCAAATGAGGTGTTGTGCTAGTGCTTGCCGTATATAGTTACATAGGCGTGGTTTCACCTTACAAATGGGAACACGACCTTCAGATACTTCCTTGATGGGGATCGCGATAGTTGAACCCGTACGCATACTTGCATTCCGACCATGCACTGTATTGAGCAGACAGGAAGTAGTTCATGCTTCGTGCTATAGTTACAGGACAGGTCCGTAGGTAAGAGAAACAGACGTTCGAGGCTAGCCGCAAGATGAGTGAGAACGATTTCGAACAGAAAGCCCCTTTGATGAGTGACACTTCTCCCTACATCGCCGAACCTCAGCCTCCAACTGAAAACACAGCATTTCCCTCTGGTACGTTGTTGTGGCTATACATCTATCTTAAGGGTATCGTGTCAATAATCATGGTTGTCACACCGAAGGACTTTGACAGCAGCTATAGAATACTTTCTGAGAGCATGTCATTGATTTGTGTAAATAATACGACGTACAAGCCCCGGCTAACTATAGTGCAACAAACCCGTGGCTAGTAGCGATGTATGTAGCTAGCTGGCCAGTTAAGTTGGGTTGGACACATGGAATATTATTATACGATTTTGTATATGAGTCAAGTTGTACACCCAGTAAGTTCGAATTCAGTCTGATGCGATGATGCTTCAATAGGTATGTAAACAGCTATAGTATATCAAGCTGTATGTTGCTGCAAGTATGATTGTACAAGTAGCTTAGTTGTACACATTTCCTGCAAAAGTAAAGACAGCTGTGCCAGCAGGAATTGGTTTGAACTGCAAGTGATGGCCTGACAGTGTGTGGGTGGACAAGACAAAGTAGCCAGGAGCTAGTCTGGGGGAAATGGGCTTGTAGCTTTCACAGCTTGTCATGAATTTGCTCTGGGAAAGTGTGAAAATGCTGTGAAGGAAACACATGCACATGCACACACACCATGCATGCACGCACACACACACACACATACACACACACACACACACACACACACACACACACACACACACACACACACACACACACACACACACACACACACACACGTATACGTATATGCACCCAGAGAGAGATCGAGTCATGCACATTGATATGATTGTATGTATGTACACCTCTTCCCTGTGTTGTGTGCAGCTGTAAGTTACATTGCATTAGCTGACCACATAAGCAATGTCTCATTTACAGCTATATAATGATGATATTGGTGCAACCACTTCCTTTACCACGGGCTGGGTCGTGTAAAGAATCAAAGGGCATATACAAAGCGTGCAAAGTCAGGTCCAATGCACTCTATGATGTGAACTGGTCATTTGCCTTCAAGTAGCTATAGCCCCTACAGATAGAGCATCCCTGCTATAGACATAACAAACAATGGCTACATTATATACTTGAAGACACATGCAAGCTATAGCTAGCAAAAGAATACACTTAAGCCAAGAAAGGAGTCGACTCAACTGTACCCACTGCCATGCAGCAGATTTCTGGTAGGTAGCTAAGGGGCTTTGAATCCCTGTGGAAGGCAGCACAAATAAGTTGGCTTTACCTTGTAAGCACAGAACCCCACATGCAGGGCAGTGCTCTATATCTATATACTTCTATACTTTCCACTGGGAAGGATAGAAGTAACTACAGTTATGTATAATAACATGTGCATGGTACTGGGATGCCCCATGGGAACTTCTTAGTATAGTGCAACCAGTTACATCATCCATTCACACTATAAACAGTGGCTGCAAGTTCACAATTGTATTGTACATTTTATGAATTATGACTCCATCTGTATATTAATTGACAATGTACTATAGGAAATATGCTCATGCGTGCACATGCCTGCCTATTATGTCTGCTACAGGTGACCCAATTGCAACTCTTCCTGATCCTAGCGCTGAAGGTTACCAGCCAGCTTCAGCCAACCTTGGCAGAAACACAACTGAAACGGTGGGGCCGCCATGTTCAAATATATATTGCACTATAAGCAAACCTTGCAGTGCTCTATACACATGTAATGGCATTGGTTGAGTATAAAGCTGAATGTTAACATCAGATGCCATGCAATGGAATGTTTTACATTGTGCAATGATAATGAGCTAGGGCTTCAATAGCAGTAATAGTCTTTACATACACTGATCTCTAACTTAGAGAGGGTTGGTTCTCCAATACCAGCTTCACAACAGGGTTGAAAACATTGCCGACGTTTCGACCAGATGCTCTGGTCTTCTTCAAGGCTGTTGCGAAGCTGGTATTAGAGAACCAACCCTTTCTGATGCCTGAGCCAGCTGAGAAGCCCTCATTTCATCTCTAACTTAGTATACTAACTAGGCCAAACATATATATGTAGCTGCATGATCCCATGCACCTTTCTTTATCATGATGCACCAATTCAGAAGCAGTGCTTGGTGTACCTGATATGTGTATGAATTTTTAAATCATTCAACATTGCAACATGTCTGACGTTGTGTTATTCAATTTCTTTGCATTCATTGATCCTTTATTATGTATAACATTATCGCCACCCTTGATCCTTCTTCCCTCCTATGAATCTCAATTGACACCCATGCATGCATGCATTCTAACCAATGCCACATTTACATGTGGGCCCCATCTGCCTTCTTTCACTCTCAATTCTCAACCTGTTATGGGTCCCTGCATGCCGTCCTTAAACCTCCCATCGATTTCTTCTACACTCTTTACTGCTTTCTCTCACTCACCCATTTCCAGGTAGTGACCGCCCAGCCCACCTCTGCTGCCCGCCCCCAATTTCCTCCTGATACCTATATGGTTTGGTCCATCTTCACTTGCCTGTGCTGTGCCTGCCCATGTGGCCTTATGGCTATCATGTACAGCATAAAGGTGAATTGCTGATTAGGAATGAAAGGGCTGAGTCATTATTTACATTATACAGTTAACTAATGACACAGGAACACCAAGCACTGATTTAACAAGAGCCATACTTCTGATTCATTTAAAATGATAATTTTTACATGTAATGTTCATACAGTATAGACTGCTCTGAAATCCAGGTCCACAAAAGACAAAAATGCAAGCAGGAAATAAACAATGTCATGCAAGATATGGTAGAACATGCATCATGCAACATGCTAACAAGTGGAATTGCAATGAGTCACCATATACAGTAAAGTAGTGAGGCAGTCAGTTAGTTGGTGTCAGGTTCCTAGACCTTCCAGTTTCTCTTGCACCATATATATATAGACACTTCCCCTCTTCCTATGTAGGTTTCTGAGTACTACAGTGATGGCGACTATGATTCTGCTGCGTCAGCTTCTCGGAATGCGCTGATCTGGAATATGGTGACCACGGTGGTGGGCATTTGTGTCTATTCCGCAGTTGGCATCACTGCTGGCCTACTGTTTGCATAATGGAGAGGAAGCATTGACCCCTTAGCTATGCTAGCTGAAGCCAACCTGTAGAGTGCTGTGGTCTTGTTCTAGGTCTAGTATGACTGCATAGTTTAACTCTATCAACTTTTATTTGATTTAAGGGCTATGCATGACTAGGTCATTAGGTTTTACATAGGCCTTATCTCATCATGCATTAAATTTGTTATTGATCTGATTGTGAATTGTAAAATTCCAGGAATCTAACATATGCATGAAATTCTTAAAGAGGGATTTGTTGAGCGTTAAACATGTGGTACACTTTTTACCAACAGGCAAAACCTTTCGCCCCAAAGGGCCTTCTTCAGTTGCACAAGAGTACAAAACAGAACATGATGAACTTGTTCTGTTTTGTACTCTTGTGCAACTGAAGAAGGCCTTTTGGGGCCGAAACGTTGGGACTGTTGGGAACAGAGCATGGACGCATAAAAGTGCCACTTTTGACTAGAAGCTCTGAAATGACTGCATTGTGTGAGCTGCATCAAATGAATAAGCTTGCCTAAGGGCATGCCATTGAATTGAGAGCATGGAAAGAAATTCAATGGCATGCCCTTAGGCAAGTTACAATTGCTTGCTGCAGCGTGCATTCCAATGGCAGCGGTGCAGGTTCTGACCGGCTGTAACTTGCATGTGCTGGCCCGGAGCCACTGTAACTTGCACTGGTGGTCTTTTTCAATGACCAACTAGCACAGATACTCTACTGGCACATGTGGTGGTGGCTACTGTAACTTGCACTGGTGGTCTTTTTCTATGACCAACTGACGCAGTTACTCTACTGGCACAGGTGGTGGGGGCTGCGATATTGTAACTTGCACTGTGTGGTGGTGGTGGCGGTGGTGTTTTTTTCTAGAGCAATGGCACATATACTGAATGCATGCATTGAAACTTGCACTGTGTGGTGGTGGTGGTGGTCGTTTCATCTGGGAATGCATGTGGTGGCCGTAATATTGTAACTTGCACTGTGTGGTGGTGGTAGTAGTATATGGTAGCAGCACCTGATGTGCATGGTGGTCTGTTTTCTTTCAGCTGTAGCACATAATATACTACTCATTGCAACTTCCACTGTGGTGGTGATGGTAGTTGTATTTATCTATTGGTGGTATAGTAGCTGAATATTGTGGCTGGATAGTTGTGAGCAAGTGTACATGTGGGCGCTGCTCTGCTCCAGCATAGCAGCAAATGCCTACAAATTGGTGTCAAAATGTGATTGTTCAAAACATCGCCTCCATTTTGTGACTAATTAAGCAATCCTGCTCATGACATGAGCAAATGGGCCATCTAACTATGTCCACTTAGTATCAAGACTTAGCGGGGCCGGGTAGGTGGGATATGCATTGAACCTCGCTTTTCTCGGCCATTTTGTGACTAATTAAGAAATCCTGCTAATGACATGAACAGTTGGATTATCTGGCTAGGTCCACCAAGTGTCATGACTGAGTGGGCCTGGCTGGTTAAATAAATGGTACACCTCTTATATGTCGGCCATTTTGAGACTAATTAAGAAATCCCGCTAATAACATAGGAAGGTGGACCACTTGGATGTGTCCACCAAGTTTCATGTCTCAACGAGCCCAGTTGCATTAATATACAAGATACCACTATGCATCAATATAAATGCACCATACATTAAGTGTTCTCCTATGTGCATTTATATTAGAATTTTGCAGGCTGCTTGTAGAAGAATGAAGACTTAATTATAAATTCCGTCTCATTTAAAAGTCTTAAAATCTCCCATACTTCAAAGCCATACCTAGCATATGCTCATGAAGGCCGCCAACCCTCCTGGGAATTATTTATTTATTTATTTATTTATTTATATTATATTATATTATTTACTTTAGATTAGTGGTGTATATTGTAACTTGCACTATATATATATATTTCTGTCATTGCAAATGGCGGCGCTCACGTCAATCTTTACAAAGCTTTAAATCCTCTCTAATGAGGTTTCGCCGTGTTTGAATCAAACGAAATGTTGTCATAAACATGTGTTAATAGAGTGATACGAATAAAAAGCCTAAGGAACGTCTCTTCTGCGAGATACAGCTCCAATTATCACTGACGGACATTGTAAAATGGCCGCACGCTCGACGCTTTCTGTTTGCTAGGCTCAAAACCATCTTTCTTTAGATTTCGCCGTGTATACAAAGAACGCAAAGTGTTTCTAGAACATGTTTAAGTAATAGTATTGTGATAGGAAGCTTACTTAACTGTTTTTCTGCGAGGTACAGCCCTAAATACAACAGAAGTCTAGTGACCCGTAGGCCAATAATGGGAGACCAGCGAGTCATGACACATAATTATAGCCATGATTCCCTCATAGAGTCATCATAGGGTAGCCTTTTAGCCAGCACACTCCTCCTCCAGGCACAAAGTAACAATTGTTCATTCAGAATGTCATATAGATCAAAAAGCAGTAGGCAAACATTTGACAGTTTGGTAGGGATGCTTTCACTGGATATGACTGGCTGCTCTGGAGACTTGAAACTCTTGCAAACCCAACGGTCTAGTGTGTCTTGATGTATCTTTCAGGCCAACAACAATACTGTACCCCCAACTATCTGATTTACTGAACGTACATGGGAAAATTGCTAGCAAGTAGTTCGAGGTTCAGGGGCGCCCTGGCGCCCCACGAGTTTTTTAACTCGAAATACTTGTTATGCCGTTTATACTTGTTCAGTTCACACTGTCATACTTATTTACCTCTGTATCGCACCCTTCCATTGTGAATCTCATAGCAAAGCTTCTTAACCTTCTGATGCTGTGCTTGATGGTGGCTTTATAATGTAGATTTCTTCAGTAATTAATTATACCTTCCCCGTGCCATCATTGTCTCTCTCTCTCTCTCTCTGTGTGTTTCCTACGCATATCTATTTATCTCTTCTTCCTATGTAGGCTTCCGACTATTACAGTGATGGCTACTATGATTCCGCTGCGTCAGCATCTCGCACTGCGCTGATTTTGAATATCGTGTCAACGGTTGTAGGCATTTGTGCCTATATTGTAGTTGGTATTGCTGCTGGCCTACAATTTACATAATGGAGAGGAAGCATTGACCCATTAGCCATACAAGCTGAAGCCAACCTGTAGGGTGTAGTCTTGTTCTAGGTCTAGGCTTAATTAATACATACTTTGAATACGGAGGACATGCCAATTAATGTTACCACCACCTATTCACCTTACTACTAGCCATGCATGGAGTCAGTGCAGTGTGGACCAGTGCAGGCACAGCTCGCTTGTGTCAACGTTAAATTTAAGTGCCAAAATAGGTCATTATAGGTTCTTAGACCTTACCATCCTTAACATAATTTTGATAGTGACTTGCAATGTTCAAGAAGTAGCGATTCCAATCCAGATTTCAAACTATTCGACTTGCACTCATTCACCGTATTGCCGCACAGTACGTTTCTTTGTAGTCTCGCGGGGCCAGACCCATTTCCTGCCTCCATTTTTTCATTATGACGTCATCGGTCGGCAGGAAAAGGACAACAGATTTTTCCTGCCGACCGATGACGTCATAATGAAAAAATGGAGGCAGGAAATGGGTCTGGCCCCGCGAGACTAGTTTCTTTGTGAGTACAACGGTCTTTATCCCATCGAAATTGGTTAAGGTTAAGCCACACTCCGCTCTCCATTTAGCCGGATAGATGACGTTAGTGTTGTACCGCCTTTGCTTTAAGAAAGTATGCGTAACATATATACTTCCTGCGGAAACACGTGGAAAATACGTGCAGAACTCGTGGCTCGCGAGCTGCGCCTCGTAGCACCGTATCTTGGCCGTTTCTGGACGGATTCGGACAGGTTATGGCTCAAATTGAAGCTCTCAACAAGACACAACGAAGTTTTCATAGACTGTGCCACAGAAGTGATTGATGGTTTAGTAGTTTCACTTGAATCTACTTTCTCTCTGCCTTGCATAGATTCTCCAAGACTTAGAGGATCTATCAATCAATCAATCAATCAATCACCACAGCTTATCTCCTATGCAGGAGGTCGCCGCTATCTTTACAGTATTTAACAATTTATGACATTGTCATAGTTCAGTGTAACATCTATGCATAGTCTATAGTCAATATGTAGTATTATTCAAATCTGTAGCTAGAAACTGTCAATCCATTTCTTTCTAGGTCTTCCTCTTGGCCTTTTCCCTGCAATTTCCTCAGTGTACACCTTCTTCACTAATCTGTTGTCTTCCATCTGCTCCAGCTTCTCCTTCCATGCTCTTTGTTTCCTTTGTACTTTCTCCATCACCTCCTCTTGTCCAACTGCCTCTCTCACATCTGCATTTCTTACTCGGTCCATCCTTGTCACTCCTTCGACTCTTCTCAGGTAAGCCATCTCTGTTGCCCCTAGTCTGCTCTCATGTCTCTTCATCACTGTCCATGTCTCACTGCCATACAGCATGGTTGGTAGCACTATCTCATTGTACACCCTCATCTTCGTAGCTTTCTTCAACTCCTTCCTTTCCAACACCTCCTTCCGCATTGCTCCTATCACTCTGGCTGCTGCTCCCACTCTCTGTTCAATTTCCTCTTCACATGTCCCATCTGCACTCAGGATAGCTCCTAGGTATTTCATATTCTGCACTTGTTCTATCTCTTCCCCATCCACACACACGTTGCATTCTTCTCCTTTCCTACTAACCATCATCACTTTAGTCTTGCCCCAATGTATCTTCATTCCCCAGTTACTCATTGCCTTCTTCAACTCCCTCAAATTTGCCTCCATGTCCTCCTTCCTCTCTGTTAGTAGCATCACGTCATCTGCAAATAGCACTACACCCACTTCAGTAGTTGACATCTTCACACCTCCAACAAAATTCTCCATTCCTTCCCTCACTATCTTATCCATGAAGACATTAAACAGCCATGGTGACATGACACAGCCCTGCCTCACTCCTTGTGTTATTGGGAACCAGCTTGACAATTCATCCTTTACTCTGACACACCCTTCACTCTTCTTGTACAATGATCTAATGGCCCTCAGCAGTCTTCCCTTCACACCATATTCCTCTAGCACTTTCCATAACTTATCTCTACCCACCCTGTCATACGCCTTTTCCAAATCCACACATGCCACCACCATCTTCTTATTCTTCTCTATCATCTTCTCACTCAATTGTCTTATGGTAAAGAGCTGATCCGTGCAACTTCTGCCCTTTCTAAAGCCCCCCTGAGCCTCAAGTACCTTGCTCTCTGTCATGCTTCTTATCCTTTCATCCAGTATCCTAGAGGATCTAGCTGGGCAGAAATCCACTTTTTGCACAATCAGCCTCCGTAGGAATAAGACTATTGATGCATACTGCGATGATGCACCATCACAATAGATGTATATGGGGCTTGCATACAGGAGATCCTACAAAGTTAATATAGTACTAATTTTACAATTCACAATTATTGACATTGTAGTGCATGATCTGATCTGCATGCATGGCCAACGCTCCCAGTAGACTGCAGTTCAGGCTAGGGTCACTTGTAGACTTGCAGGGTGACCGAGTAAGAGGTACAAGGCAGAAAAAATTAATTGCTGGCATGCAGGGGTGTCGGGATATACCTAGCATTGGTCTGGCAGAAGTAATAATGTGCAAAAAGTGTTGGCCTACCCCATCCTGGGAGGTGGGGGCATGCCCGCGGCAAATGTTTGGAATATTACACCTTCTGAGAATGTTCCTCAGGCAATATTGAGGTACAAAAGAAGCTTTAGATAACTACCAAACTCCAAGCATAAAATAGCTATACACCCATATACCCCTCCCCTCCCCCCACCCACACACTCACTGCTTGCAGTAACTGAGCTAGCATCTAGAATTCAATAAAGCTATTTCCATAGCTACATAAATTGCTGAAAGTAGTAGCTAGCTAACACTAAAAATATGAGGCAAGCTTCCTAGGAGTTGGTTCCATTGTGGCTACAAACATGTAATTGCATGGGGCTCATTGCTCTGCAAGTGGAAGCTGCATGTTATGAATACAATATAAAGTGAGTTGGTAGTGCATCCCACTAGACTGCTCAATAATTATATGCAAACGTCATAGCAATAAGCATACTGCGCATACAGTGAGTTTGCAATGAAGTGCCGTTTTACTAGTCTGTACTTGCAAAACGTCATTGTTACCTTTCAGCCAAGAAACTAACCCACCAGGGGAGGGAGCACTGCCTAATTATATACTTATTTAGTTGTATACTGCATGCATGGCAATAACAGACGAACTTGGAATCACTGCACCAACTGCCTTAGTTACCAGAGTTGTAAAAGATCTTGTTAACTTGCAATAACAGCTTACTTAACATGGTTCAACAGAGTTGTAAGTTAACAGACTTGCTTAGCACTGTTAATTCAAGTAATGAATGTATAATCATAATTATTCATCATATCAATATTGATATTCATGGTGCCATATACAAACTGTACTAATGACTGCAGTCACTACACACATGCAAGCTAATGAATTAAGCTACTACACTGCTGTATGTATGTTTGTGTGTGCATGTAGTAGAATGATTATACTGTGAGGTATATATTATAATGCACATTTGTATGCTGTTAGTGCTGTTCTAGCTATGGTATTCGTGAGGCTTGCAAGCCATTGACAGGCATGAGAAGAGAATGGAGGGAATTTTGTGTACAGTAAACTGATAGTGAAGAGGCATGGCAGCAGATGGAGCCCAATTACTTTGTAATGGGTGCATGTAAGGTAGCTATATTGCTTCTCAGGTATATATGCAGCCATAGTTGTACTGCATGTGCAGGTCCCTGCATGCAGGTCAGTATATGTTTAGAGAGTTTATGGCTTTCAGATGTTCTTTGCTGCCCTTATTCATTGTGCCTTAAATAACCCCTGAGTATAGCAATAGTTACCTTCCAACCATTCCAAACTAAGTGGGCTGTATCTGCTGTACGTGGCATGCCTCTTCGCTATCAGTTTACTGTACACAAAATGCCCTTCATTCTGTTCTCAAGCCTGTCTCCTCATGCCATGTACTATGTATACTTTAAGGCTTACTTTAGAAACGCTAGCCATCTGCTGTAAGGCCTCTTCATTATCAGTTTACTGTACACAAAATGCCCTCCATTCCGTTCTCTTGCCTGTAAATGGCTTGCATGCCTCACGTACACCACAGCTAGAACAGTACTAACAACATACAAATGCGCATATACCTCACAGTATATTCTCATTCAACTATATGCACACTAATGTACATACATACAGCAGTATAGTAGCTTAATTCATGAGCTTGCATGTGTGTACTGACTGCTGCATTCTAGTTTAAATTTGCATTCTAGTACTAGTTCTTCTACTCATTTTGTAGCATGCAGAAGTCAGCAATGTACATGATTTGTGTGTGCATGCACACACAGAAACACATATGTACACCTTCCTGAAGTCTACATGCATGCATACACGGGATGCATATAGGCAGCTGAATGTCTGCTGTTTGATTAATGCCTGGGAGTATGTGCAAAGCAAATTGTTTATTTATCTTGCAGCATGCAAGCCAAGATAGGAGCAATGTGCAGTCCTTCATCTTGCTCCAGGCTGAAGTGATTTCTAAAACATTAATTATGTTCCTAGCCTGAAACCTACAGTACATTTGTATCGAAAGTTTGCATATGTCACCATGAATATCAATATTAATATTATGAATATGATTATACATCCATTACTTGGATTAACTCTGTTAAACCATGTTAAGTAAGCTGTTATTGCAAGTTAACAAGATCTTTTACAACTCTGCTAACTAAGGCAGTTGGTGCGGTGAATGGAACGAATAGGAATCGGTTTGGGACCGCCACAGCCTAAATGTAGGACCAGTAGCTAGCATAGTTTCAAACTCATTTCCACAAGCAGAAGTGAGCTAGATGGTCGACCACCTACATCATATCTACTCCTCAGGAGTTGGGCAGATAATATCTGAATGTAGCTAGTGTGTTGCAGCTCCAGCTACTAAGAAAAATGCAGTGTTCCCCTTTAATCGGCGACACAAACTACAAGGTAAACGTTACAAACTAGCTTCAACCAGTTTTAGAATCCTTCATCTATCTTTTACACTTGGGAACCTTCAAAAAATCACGAAGATTGCTTCTCGTCTGTGGAAATTGCTTTGCGTGAACACGGTAGAGGGTGCCATTTTGTTCATATACGCGCCATGTTGTTCAAAGGTACGCGAGGAATTTGGAGTGGGGATCGGTTTGGAATCGCTACAAGAAGTAGACTCAGGAAACAACATGGAATTAAAAATGGTTAAACCACTGACAATACCTACCCGGCACTATATGGTATCTATGATGGTATTATACTGTTTTACATACAAAGCAGTGAAGCTTAAAGCACCCAGACAGGCGGGCAGGCTGTACGAAATTTGCCATGAGCGATGTACGTCAGGTCTCGCTGACTCGAGAATCTGTTCTTCGTCCTGAGATCGCGTGTCTCCTTGGCAAGAGACCGCTTGCACCGAGTTCGTGAAGAATGTGTTGTGTCTAGTGCTTGCCGTATATAGTTACATAGTCGTGGTTTCACCTTACAAATGAGAACACGACCTTCAGATACTTCCTTGATGGCGTCGCGATAGTTGAACCCGTACGCATACTTGCATTCCGACCACTGTATTGAGCAGACAGGAAGTGGTTCATGCTTCGTGCTATAGTTACAGGACAGGTCCGCAGGTGAGAGAAACAGACGTTCGAGGCTAGCCGCAAGATGAGTGAGAACGATTTCGAACAGAAAGCCCCTTTGATGAGTGACACTCCTCCCTACATCGGCGAACCTCAGCCTCCAACTGAAAACACAGCATTTCCCTCTGGTACGTTGTTGTGGCTATACATCTCAGGGCCTTCGGAGGCAATTTAGAAGTGGTAAGGCCATTGGGTGAAGGATCCAAGATGTCGCGAGCGGAGCGAGTGAAAAATTTTTTTTAGCTACTTTTAATTATACAGATAACGTTTGCTGCAGATCTGTGCCTCAAGAATGGTGATGCCTTTGCTAGCCCAGCTGCACTCTCGATCAGTCAGTAACTCGTTTTAAGAGGGTTACATAGATTTCACAATAAATCATGTACTTGTTTTGCATGCATTGTCTGTACACAGTATATATAATATATTAATGAATGAAGCCATATCAATATTTCCACAGATTAGCAATTCCTGAAAACCTGCGCAAGGCTGATGAGGCTTGTCACCTATTGTCGGCGTTCTTAGGTCCACGTGCTTCGACGATGAGGCCATTTTGAATTGTTACATCACCATTAAGGGTATAGCAATTCGCTGACGTGTGGTGCTACAAGCCATGCTTCGTAGCGCCAGGTAATGTGGGTCTATTGGTGCGAGAAAACGATTGCCTACGTACGCGCTGCTGGCCTCCATCTTTATTACGTTTTGAATCGATTACGTAACAAAACATGGCGGAAGAAAGGAGCGTGCTTGCAAATCGTGAAGTATTGGACCCTACTTGCTATCTCCTGTTTCATTGCATCTGCTAACAACCTAAGATCATTGCTTCTTTGTTTCCTCAACGGTTAGTTAGGGTAGGGTAGGGGTTATCTGGTTTAGTAGCTAAAAACACTGCTTTTGAAAATTAAAAAAAACTGCTAGCTGTTCAAAAAGTGGTACGGCCATGGCCGTACCGGCCGTACCGCCTCCGACGGCCCTGCATCTATCTTAAGGGTATCGTGTCAATAATCATGGTTGTCACACCGAAGGGCTTTGACAGCAGCTATAGAATACTTTCTGAGAGCATGTCATTGATTTGTGTAAATAGTACGTACAAGCCCCGGCTAACTATAGTGCAACAAACCCGTGGCTAGTAGCGATGTATGTAGCTAGCTGGCCAGTTAAGTTGGGTTTGACACATGGAATATTATTATACGATTTTGTATATGAGTCAAGTTGTACACCCAGTAAGTTCGAATTCAGTCTGATGCGATGATGCTTCAATAGGTGTGTAAACAGCTATAGTATATCAAGCTGTATGTTGCTGCAAGTATGATTGTACAAGTAGCTTAGTTGTACTCATTTCCTGCAAAAGTAAAGACAGCTGTGCCAGCAGGAATTGGTTTGAACTGCAAGTGATGGCCTGACAGGTATCAGGTATCAGGTATCAGGTATTCTTATTTTACCTGGGGAACCGTTAGCCAATGGCTACTGTAAATGGCACCCAGAAAAGAAAGGCAAAAATACATGAACACAAAAACAAACACTAGTACAAACAAGCAAATTTTATTAACTAGTGGCAATATAAATGATAATATTTTGGCTAAGTTATGTTAATGGGTCAATTTCGTGCAACTGATAAATACCTAAAAAGTTGAGTAAATTGAAATAATGATCTTGATAGCTAGTAAGGACAGTGTTCACAATAAGTATGCCTCACAGAGTTTTGAAAAAGCTCCAAAGTCTGCACATGTTCTGATGTTCTTCGGAAGAGACCGCCACAAGAAAGCACCAGCAAAACTGAAAGCCTTTTGCCCGAAGCAAGTTCTTGAAGAAGGAAGATTGAGTTGGCAAGTAGAAGAAGAACGAGTGTTGTAGTGAGAGTTTGGTGAAGAGAAAAGTTGAGAAAGATAAGGAGGAGACTGAGAATACAAACATTTAAACATGGTTTGGGCCAGGTGGAGCTTTCTTCTTGCAGAAAGGGTGAAGAGACCAAGTTCACCACGAGCGGAAGTAGCAGAATAATCTCTACGCCTACGAAGAACAGTACGGCAAGCAAAGTTCAGCAGGGTTTCCAAGCGAAGAGCTTCATCCCTAGTGCACCCAGACCAAACAACATCACAGTAGTCAAAAGTGGGAAGAATGTAGGACTTGAGGTAGAGAAGAAGGAGAGGCTGAGGGAGAAACCAAGAAAGACGACGTAAGAGATTGAGGCCACGGGCGACCTTGTGTGGGTGGACAAGACAAAGTAGCCAGGAGCTAGTCTGGGGGAAATGGGCTTGTAGCTTTCACAGCTTGTCATGAATTTACTCTGGGAAAGTGTGAAAATGCTGTGAAGGAAACACATGCACATGCACACACACACACACACACACACACACACACACACACACACACACACGTATACGTATATGCACCCAGAGAGACAATCGAGTCGTGCACATTGATATGATTGCATGTACATACCCTGTGTTGTGTGCAGCTGTAAGATACATTGCATTAGCTGACCACATAAGCAATGTCTCATTTACAGCTATATAATGATGATATTGGTGCAACCACTTCCTTTACCACGGGCTGGGTCATGTAAAGAATCAAAGGGCATATACAAAGCGTGCAAAGTCAGGTCCAATGCACTCTATGATGTGAACTGGTCATTTGCCTTCAAGTAGCCCCTACAGATAGAGCATCCCTGCTATAGACATAACAAACAATGGCTACATTATATACTTCAAGACACATGCAAGCTAGCTAGCAAAAGAATACACTTAAGCCAAGAAAGGAGTCGACTCAACTGTACCCACTGCCATGCAGCAGATTTCTGGTAGGTAGCTAGGGGGCTTTGAATCTCTGTGGAAGGCAGCACAAATAAGTTGGCTTTACGTTGTAAGCACAGAACCCCACATGCAGGGCAGTGCTCTATATCTATATACTTCTATACTTTCCACTGGGAAGGATAGAAGTAACTACAGTTATGTATAATAACATGTGCATGGTACTGGGATGCCCCATGGGAACTTCTTAGTATAGTGCAACCAGTTACATCATCCATTCACACTATAAACAGTGGCTGCAAGTTCACAATTGTATTGTACATTTTATGAATTATGACTCCATCTGTATATTAATTGACAATGTACTATAGGAAATATGCTCATGCGTGCACATGGCTGCCTATATGTCTGCTACAGGTGACCCAATTGCAACTCTGCCTGATCCTAGCGCTGAAGGTTACCAGCCAGCTTCAGCCAACCTTGGCAGAAACACAACTGAAACGGTGGGGCCGCCATGTTCAAATATATATTGCACTATAAGCAAACCTAGCTGCGCTTGCAGTTGCTCTATGCACATATGCATGTAATAGCATTGGTTGAGTATAAAGCTGAATGTTAACATCAGATGCCATGCAATGGAACTTTTTACATTGTGCAATGATAATGAGCTAGGGCTTCAATAGCAGTACTAGTCTTTACATACGCGGATCTCTAACTTAGAAAGGGTTGGTTCTCCAATACCAGCTTCACAACAGGGTTGAAAACGTTGCCGACGTTTCGACCAGATGCTCTGGTCTTCTTGAAGGCTGTTGCGAAGCTGGTATTGGAGAACCAACCCTTTCTGATGCCTGAGCCAGCTGAGAAGCCCTCATTTCATCTCTAACTTAGTATACTAACTAGGCCAAACATATATATGTAGCTGCATGATCCCATGCACCTTTCTTTATCATGATGCACCAATTCAGAAGCAGTATTTGGTGTACCTGATATGTGTATGAATTTTTAAATCATTTAACATTGCAACATGTCTGATGTTGTGTTATTCAATTTCTTTGCATTCATTGATCCTTTATTATGTATAACATTATCGCCACCCTTGATCCTTCTTCCCTCCTATGAACCTCAATTGACACCCAAGCATGCATGCATTCTAACCAATGCCACATTTACATGTGGGCCCCATCTGCCTTCTTTCACTCTCAATTCTCAACCTGTTATGGGTCCCTGCATGCCGTCCTTAAACCTCCCATCGATTTCTACTACACTCTTTACTGCTCTCTCTCACACCCATTTACAGGTAGTGACCGCCCAGCCCACCTCTGCTGCCCGCCCCCAATTTCCTCCTGAGACCTATATGGCTTGGTCCATCTTCACTTGCCTGTGCTGTGCCTGCCCATGTGGCCTTATGGCTATCATGTACAGCATAAAGGTGAATTGCTGATTAGGAATGAAAGGGCTGAGTCATTATTTACATTATACAGTTAACTAATGGCACAGGAACACCAAGCACTGATTTAACAAGAGCTATACTTCTGATTCATTTAAAATGATAATTTTTACATGTAATGTTCATACAGTATAGACTGCTCTGAAATCCAGGTCCACAAAAGACAAAAATGCAAGCAGGAAATAAACAACGTCATGCAAGATATGGTAGAACATGCATCATGCAACATGCTAACAAGTGGAATTGCAATGAGTCACCATATACAGTAAAGTAGTGAGGCAGTCAGTTAGTTGGTGTCAGGTTCCTAGACCTTCCAGTTTCTCTTGCACCATATATATATAGACACTTCCCCTCTTCCTATGTAGGTTTCTGAGTACTACAGTGATGGCGACTATGATTCTGCTGCATCAGCTTCTCGGAATGCGCTGATCTGGAATATGGTGACCACAGTGGGGGGCATTTGTGTCTATTCCGGAGTTGGCATCACTGCTGGCCTACTGTTTGCATAATGGAGAGGAAGCATTGACCCCTTAGCCATGCTAGCTGAAGCCAACCTTTGGGTGCTGTGGTCTTGTTCTAGATCTAGTATGACTGCATAGTTTAACTCTATCAACTTTTATTTGATTTAAAGGCTATGCATGACTAGGTCATTAGGTTTTACATAGGCCTTATCTCATCATGCATTAAATTTGTTATCGATCTGATTGTGAATTGTAAAATTCCAGGAATCTAACATATGCATGAAATTCATAAAGAGGGATTTGTTGAACGTTAAACATGTGGTACACTTTTTACCAACAGGCAAAACGTTTCAGCCCCAAAGGGCCTTCTTCAGTTGCACAAGAATACAAAACAGAACAAGTTCATCATGTTCTGTTTTGTACTCTCATAATTAGATTAGAGAGGCATACAAGTATAATGTGTACTGTATTATGTGACTTATGGACAGTTCATATGATGCTCACATTGTTATAGTTCATTCGTTGACACAGTCCTAGGTGAGTGCTAAATCTTTGCAGCCAGCTAGCTGCAGTTGAGTGTAGGTGATTCACTTGCAATTGGTGCACAATGGTGGGTGCTGGAGGCTAGCTACCCATGGCCAGTTATGCTGTTTGCTGACTGTTGTTCACTGAAGGTGGTCAGCCACGTACACATGACGTCATGATGGAATGATTGTCAGGCCACTTCTTCTTACTTGCTATGTATGCTACGTGCACCTATTGTATGTCATGCTCAGTTGGTTGGAGAACTTACTTACAGTATTAATTATATTAGATTGCTTCTCTGACTCATGAAAATTGATTTGCATGTAATGGCATTGGTTGAGTATAAAGCTCAATGTTAACATCAGATGCCAGGGGAATGTTTTACATTGTGCAATGACAATGTATTAGGGCTCCAAAAGCAGTCTTTACACGGATCTCTAACTTAGTATATCAACCAGGCCTAATCTATGTAGCTGCTTAATCCTACTTGTCTTCATCATGATGCACCAATTCAGAAGCAGTACTTGATGTACCCATAATGTTTTAAATCATTCAACATTGCAACATGTCTGACATTAATTGTGTTGTTCAATTTCTTCACATTCATTGATCCTTTTATGTATATGTTATTACCACCCTTGATTCTTCTTCCCACCTATAGCTATGAATCTCAATTGACACCCGTGCATGCATGCATTCTAACCAATGCCACATTCATGTGGGCCCCATCTGCCTTCATTCACTCTCAATTCTCAACCTGTTATGTCGTCTTTTAACTTCCTACCAATTTCTTCTACACTCTTTAAATTTACTGCTCTCTTTCTCCCATTTGCAGGTGGTGACCACCCAGCCCACCTCTGTGGCCCATCCCCCTCCTCCTCCCACCACCTGGATTGCCTGGTCTGTCTTCTCTTGTTTGTGCTGTGCCTGGCCTTGTGGCCTTGTGGCTATCATGTACAGCATGAAGGTGAATTATAGTGTAGACTGTTCTGAAAATCCAGGTTTCATGATTTTTCTATTATTATGCCGTTTATACTTGTTCAGTTAACACTGTCATACTTATTTACCTCTGTATCACACCCTTCCATTGTGAATCTCATAGCAAAGCTTCTTAACCTTCTGATGCTGTGCTTGATGGTGGCTTTATAATGTAGATTTCTTCAGTAATTAATTATACCTTCCCCATGCCATCATTCTCTCTCTCTCTCTCTCTCTCTCTCTCTGTTTCCTACGCATATCTAATTATCCCTTCTTCCTATGTAGGCTTCCGACTATTACAGTGATGGCTACTATGATTCCGCTGCGTCAGCATCTCGGACTGCGCTGATTTTGAATATCGTGTCCATGGTTGTAGGCATTTGTGCCTATATTGTAGTTGGTATTGCTGCTGGCCTACAATTTACATAGTGGAGAGGAAGCATTGACCCATTAGCCATACAAGCTGAAGCCAACCTGTAGTTTTGCGGTCTTGTTCTAGGTCTAGGCTTAATTAATACATATACTTTGAATACGGAGGACATGCCAATTAATGTTACCACCACCTATTCACCTTACTACTAGCCATGCATGGAGTCAGTGCAGTGTGGACCAGTGCAGGCACAGCTCGCTTGTGTCAACGTTAAATTTAAGTGCCAAAATAGGTCATTATAGGTTCTTAGATCTTACCATCCTTAACATAATTTTGATAGTGACTTGCAATGTTCAAGTAGACTCAGGAAACAACATGGAATTAAAAATGGTTAAATCATTAGCAATACCTACTCGGCACTATATGGTATCTATGATGGTATTATACTGTTTTACATGTAACAAAGCAGTGAGGCTTAAAGCACCCAGACAGGCGGGCAGGCTGTACGAAATTTGCCATGAGCGATGTACGTCAGGTCTCGCGGGCACGAGAATCTGTTCTTCGTCCTGAGATTGCGTGTCTCCTGAAACTGTCTTAAAATGGAGCTCATGCAAGTACAGTGACTGTAGTTGTAGTTCAGATGTACTGTATGACTCACTGCTACATACCTTTCTGCCCAGTAGCTGTAATCCCATGGCCAGTAACAAGGACTACAGTCAGGAACAGTAGCTGGCACAACCCTGGACTCATGGCTTTATTCTCTGATTCTCTTAACCTCAAATACACTGCAGGTGTGTGCATATATATAGGCTGCTGACTCTGCACTGGTGTGTGCATATATATATATACGTAGCATCCCAGTTCTGCACTGTTTATTGCACTAATATTAAGCAACTGTTATGCTTTCAAGTTTGTGAAACACCTTTCTTGTTGTGTTTATTGTAGACAATATTATTGATGATTCATGTTGACAGTGTGGTCACATACTGTAAGCAGTATACGCTCTGTGGAAGTATGTATGCAGTAAAAGGGGCATGTACATGATGTACATTTTCATTTCTGCATGATTTTGTTTCAATGTTGCAGTACCTCATCTTGGAGACCACCAGACAGCATTGTATATGGTTCAAGCCAACTCCTGTGCTGTAGCACTCTTATTACACTGTAAAGTCATGTCAAATGATGCATGAGTCATGATCAAGATGGTAGTGAATGGTAATAGACCAGTGTGTGTGTGTGTGTGTGTGTGTGTGTGTGTGTGTGTGTGTGTGTGTGTGTGTGTGTGTGTGTGTGTGTGTGTGTGTGTGTGTGTGTGTGTGTGTGTGTGTGTCTGTGTGTGTGTGTGTGTGTGTGTCTGTGTGTGTGTGTGTGCTGTGTGTGTGTGTGTGATATCACAGCATTCCAAATGAGACATTCTAATGTTACTTCACTATTGATAGTGGGATGGGATTTCACCTGCTGAGTAATGACCAGAGCAGGTAGTAGGGGTGTGTACCTGTACATGTGTGAATGTGTGTCTTCTAGACTTTACACATTGTATACTAGTTAAAGAAATGGCCAAATATGGTGTGTTTGTGCAGCATGTGGTAACATTCTAGCTATATTCAAATTGTGGTGTTATCTGCACAACTGTTGATTTTGTTGGTGCTAGTATGTACATGACACTTTAACTATGTGAATATCTGACGTAATCCATTTTCCACTTTGCACTCAGACTGAAAATCAAAATGCACTGTCATTACTTTCGTAATGGTAAATAACAAACAGTCCTTTCTAGGTTGTGTAAATCCTAGCCAAGGAGGGAAATCTGTGAAATATACATCCATTGAAAATTTGAATGCATACGGTACAACTCCTGTGCAGAAGTGCTCCTATTACATGTACTGTAAAGTCATGTAAAATGATGCATGAGTCATGATCAAGATTGTATTGTGTGTGTATGTGTGTGTGTGTGTGTGTGTGTGTGTGTGTGTGTGTGTGTGTGTGTGTGTGTGTGTGTGTCTGTGTGTGTGTGTGTGTGTGTGTGTGTGTGTGTGTGTGTGTGTGTGTGTGTGTGTGTGTGTCTGTGTGTCTGTGTGTCTGTGTGTCTGTGTGTGTGTGTCTGTGTGTATCACAGCATTCCAAATGAGGTGTTGTGCTAGTGCTTGCCGTATATAGCTACATAGTCGTGGTTTCACCTTACAAATGGGAACACGACCTTCAGATACTTCCTTGATGGCGATCGCGATAGTTAAACCCGTACGCATACTTGCATTCCGACCACTGTATTGAGCAGATAGGAAGTGGTTCATGCTTCGTGCTATAGTTACAGGACAGTCCGAAGGTGAGAGAAACAGACGTTCGAGGCTAGCCGCAAGATGAGTGAGAACGATTTCGAACAGAAAGCCCCTCTGGTGAGTGACACTCCTCCCTACATCGCTGAACCTCAGCCTCCAACTGAAAACACAGCATTTCCCTCTGGTACGTTGATGTGGCTATACAGCTATCTTAAGGGTATCGTGTCAATAATCATGGTTGTCACACCGAAGGACTTTGACAGCAGCTATAGAATACTTTCTGAGAGCATGTCATTGATTTGTGTAAATTGTACGTACAAGCCACGGCTAACTATAGTGCAACAAACCCGTGGCTAGTAGCGATGTATGTAGCTAGCTGGCCAGTTAAGTTGGGTTTGACACATGGAATATTATTATACGATTTTGTATATGAGTCAAGTTGTACACCCAGTAAGTTCGAATTCAGTCTGATGCGATGATGCTTCAATAGGTATGTAAACAGCTATAGTATATTAAGCTGTATGTTGCTGCAAGTATATGATTGTACAAGTAGCTTAGTTGTACACATTTCCTGCAAAAGTAGACAGCTGTGCCAGCAGGAATTGGTTTGAACTGCAAGTGATGGCCTGACAGTGTGTGGGTGGACAAGACAAAGTAGCCAGGAGCTAGTCTGGGGGAAATGGGCTTGTAGCTTTCACAGCTTGTCATGAATTTGCTCTGGGAAAGTGTGAAAATGCTGTGAAGGAAACACATGCACATGCACACACACCACGCATGCACGCACGCACACACACACACACATACACACACACACACACACACACACACACACACACACACACACACACACACACACACACATACGCACGCACGCACGCACTCGTATACGTATATGCACCCAGAGAGACAATCGAGTCGTGCACATTGATATGATTGTATGTACGTACACCTCTTCCCTGTGTTGTGTGCAGCTGTAAGATACATTGCATTAGCTGACCACATAAGCAATGTCTCATTTACAGCTATATTATGATGATATTGGTGCAACCACTTCCTTTACCACGGGCCGGGTCATGTAAAGAATCAAAGGGCATATACAAAGCGTGCAAAGTCAGGTCCAATGCACTCTATGATGTGAACTGGTCATTTGCCTTCAAGTAGCCCCTACAGATAGAGCATCCCTGCTATAGACATAACAAACAATGGCTACATTATATACTTCAAGACACATGCAAGCTAGCTAGCAAAAGAATACACTTAAGCCAAGAAAGGAGTCGACTCAACTGTACCCACTGCCATGCAGCAGATTTCTGGTAGGTAGCTAGGGGGCTTTGAATCTCTGTGGAAGGCAGCACAAATAAGTTGGCTTTACGTTGTAAGCACAGAACCCCACATGCAGGGCAGTGCTCTATATCTATATACTTCTATACTTTCCACTGGGAAGGATAGAAGTAACTACAGTTATGTATAATAACATGTGCATGGTACTGGGATGCCCCATGGGAACTTCTTAGTATAGTGCAACCAGTTACATCATCCATTCACACTATAAACAGTGGCTGCAAGTTCACAATTGTATTGTACATTTTATGAATTATGACTCCATCTGTATATTAATTGACAATGCACTATAGGAAATATGCTCATGCGTGCACATGGCTGCCTATATGTCTGCTACAGGTGACCCAATTGCAACTCTGCCTGATCCTAGCGCTGAAGGTTACCAGCCAGCTTCAGCCAACCTTGGCAGAAACACAACTGAAACGGTGGGGCCGCCATGTTCTAATAAATATTGCACTATAAGCAAAACCTGTGCTTGCAGTTGCTCTATGCACATGTAATGGCATTGGTTGAGTATAAAGCTGAATGTTGACATCAGATGCCATGCAATGGAATGTTTTACATTGTGCAATGATAATTAGCTAGGGCTTCAATAGCAGTACTAGTCTTTACATACGTACACGGATCTCTAACTTAGTATATTAACTAGGCCTAACCTATATATGTAGCTGCATGATCCCATGCGCATTTCTTTATCATGATGCACCAATTCAGAAGCAGTGCTTGGTGTACCTGATATGTGTATAAAGTTTTAAATCATTCAACATTGCAACATGTCTGACGTTGTGTTATTCAATTTCTTTGCATTCATTGATCCTTTATTATGTATAACGTTATCGCCACCCTTGACCCTTCTTCCCTCCTATGAACCTCAATTGACACCCATGCATGCATGCATTCTAACCAATGCCACATTTATATTTGGGCCCCATCTGCCTTCTTTCACTCTCAATTCTCAACCTGTTATGGGTCCTTGCATGCTGTCCTTTAACTTCCCATTGATTTCTTCTACATTCTTTACTGCTTTCTCTCACTCACCCATTTACAGGTAGTGACCGCCCAGCCCACCTCTGCTGCCCATCCCTCACATCCTCCTGAGACCTATATGGTTTGGTCCATCTTCACTTGCCTGTGCTGTGCCTGCCCATGTGGCCTTATGGCTATCATGTACAGCATAAAGGTGAATTGCTGATTAGGAATGAAAGGGCTGAGTAATTATTTACCTTACACAGTTAACTAATGGCACAGGAACACCAAGCACTGATTTAACAAGAGCTATACTTCTGATTCATTTGAAATTATAATTTTTACATGTAATGTTCATACAGTATAGACTGCTCTGAAATCCAGGTCCACAAAAGACAAGACAAAAATGCAAACAGAAAAATTTATAAACAATGTCATGCAAGATATGGTAGAACATGCATCATGCAACATGCTAACAAGTGGAATTGCAATGAGTCACCATATACAGTAAAGTAGTGAGGCAGTCAGTTAGTTGGTGTCAGGTTCCTAGACCTTCCAGTTTCTCTTGCACCATATATATACGATAGGATTTCATTAGACACTTCCCCTCTTCCTATGTAGGTTTCTGAGTACTACAGTGATGGCGACTATGATTCTGCTGCGTCAGCTTCTCGGACTGCGCTGATCTGGAATATAATGACCATGGTGGTGGGCATTTGGGTCTATTCCATAGTTGGTATTACTGCTGGCCTACCATTTGCATTGACCCCACGGTTGTAGGCATTTGTGCCTATATTGCTGTTGGTATTACTGCTGGCCTACAATTTACATAATGGAGAGGAAGCATTGACCCCTTAGCCATGCTAGTTGAAGCCAACCCGTAGGGTGTGGTCTTGTTCTAGGTCTAGTATGACTGCATAGTTTTAGGTTTTACATAGGCCTTATCTCATCATGCATCAAATATGTTATCAATCTGATTGTGAATTGTAAAATTCCAGGAATCTAACATATGCATGAAAATTGTATTAAAACTACAACATAGACCAATAATATTCTGTAATTAACAAATTTTGCATTTTGCAAACTATGCACATTGGGTTGATGTATATATACATAATTATCGTGACATTAATTACATAAACCAATGTTTGCCTGCAGCTGAATTATTGGCAATAATACTATATATACCATTTGTAAGACCATGAATTACCATCATCAATCTTCGCGGCTTTATCTCCTTAGCAGGAGGTAGCCAAAACAGAAAACAAGTACAGTATGCAGTGACATGGAATATAGAAGACATTGTATATAGCATATATAGTTACGATAATGTTTATATATAGTCATTGAGTCATTCATTAGTAATTGAAAAATTCTCCTGCCATCTCTTTCTGGGTCTCGATCCCCCTTGGTCTCTTTCCCTTTGCTTCCTCCTCATATTACATACACTATCATCACTAACCTGTTTTCTCTCATTTGTTCCAATTTTGCCTTCCACTTCCCTTGCTTCTCCTTTACCATCTCAATCACTGCTTCCTGCCCAAGTACCTCCCTCACCTCCTCATTCCTGGCTCTATCCATTCTTGTCAAACTTTGCACTCTTCTCAAACACATCATTTCAAAAGCTTGCAGCTTGCTTACATGTCTCCTCTGTGTAATGCGTAGTTGTCCGGCTTGTGTAAACTGCTAACTGTGTTTACTCTCTATACTTACCTCAATCACCATGCACCGGATATCTGTCTGTGTTTCTTAGTGTGAATAACTTACTTGTAACTGACTCTGACTGGTTGTGACTGGTCTACCTCTGCATGACTATTTAAGAGGATTCTTGTTAATTAGTTGCCGTGTCTGTTGCCTGATTTGATTTGGCTCAGTTGAGCTCCCCTACGCGGTTCTAGTACGTTTTCGAAGTGCGAGGTTCCGTCAGCGTGCATGCCCTGTGGGTTACATCTGCACTGTCCACGTCTCACATCCGTATAGGAGCGTTGGTACCACCATAGCATTGAAGACCCGCATTTTAGTTTACTTCTGCAATTCTCTTCTCTCCAATACTTCTTTCCTCGTTGCTCCCACCACTCTTGCTGCTGCACCAATTCTCTGCTCAATCTCATCATCACATCTACCATCTCCACTTATCATCACTCCAAGGTACTTCAACTTGTCCACTTCTTCAACTTCCTCCCCATCAACACTTATTTTGCACCCCTCACCTGTCCTGCTAACCATCATTACTTTTGTTTTCCCCCAATGCATGCTCATTCCGCACTTCTCTATTACCACTCTCATCTCAGCTAGATTTCTCTCCATATCCTCCTTCTTTTCAGTACATACAATTATGTCATCTGCAAATAGTAGCATCTGAACTAGTGTAGTAGTGAGCTGTACACCACCTTGTAGCCTTTCCTTCACCTCTCTCATAATTCTATCCATGAATACATTAAACAACCATGGCAACAGCACGCAACCCTGTCTCACTCCCTGACTGATGGGAAACCAGCCTGACAGCATTCGACCAACTCTAACACATGCCTCACTTCCTTCATATAATGACCGGATTGCTCTCATTAGCTTTCCTTTCACTCCATACTCATCCAACACACACCACAGCTTATTCCTACATACCTTGTCATATGCTTTCTCAAGATCCACACATGCTACTGCCATCTGCCTGTTCTTCTTTAGAATCTTTTCACTTAGTTGTCGAACCATAAATATTTGGTCTACGCAGCTTCTTCCTCATCTGAAACCCCCTTGCACCTCCATAACCTTACTCTCGGTTCTGCTTCTCACTCGAGCATCCAATATTCTTGTGTAGACCTTGCAGGGTATGCTGAGGAGACTTATACCTCTATAGTTGTTGCATAGCATTTTACTGCCTTTCTTGTGAATGGGCTCAATAACTGCCTTCTTCCAATCAGCTGGCACCTCCCCTTTCATCCACATCAAGTTTATGATCATGTGCAACCATTCTGCTACAACCCTTCCTCCAGCTTTTAGCATCTCAGCACTAATACCACATACGCCTGGATCCTTCCCCTTCTTCAGCTTAGCAATGGCTGCTGTGACTTCCTCCATGCCAATGCATTCCTCCTCCATCTCTGACTCCACATCCTGTCTACTGTATTTTTCCTCCCCCTGAGCATCCCCACCTAGTAACCCTCCAAAGTATTCCTTCCATTGATTCATGACCCTTTTCTCATGCATCCGCAATCACCACACCATTTTCATCACATACCCTTCCATTCTCCCTACTTTCATTTTTGTTTGTCACTCTTTTCCAGAGTCTCCTCTGGTTTCTCTGAAAATCCTCCTGCAAAGACTTGCCCATTTCGATCCATTCCTCATTTTGCACTTTTCTGACTACCCTCTTAGCTTCTTGTTTAGCCTTCAAATACTCCTCTTTAGCCTCTAATGTCTTTTGCTGCAACCATACTATATACGCTACCTTCTTCTTCCTCACTGTGCTTCCTTCACCTCATTATTCCACCATTTTGGCCTCTTTTGCTGGCCCTTTGACCGTTTCATCCCACACACTTCCACAGCCGTGCTCAGTATAGCCTCTTTAAACTCAACCCATGCCTCTTCAACAGTTGCCCCCTCTGCCTGACCTTCATGTCTCCTACCACTATTCATTTTCTGCCTAATTCTACACTGATATTTCAACTGTTCACCTCTCTCCTTTAGTCTCTCTATCTTTACCCTTGCTCTATTCTTCACCATATCCTTTCTTTCTCCCTTGCTCCTCATGCTCAACTTCATCAAGACCAGATGATAATCACTCTCTATCTCTGCACCTCTCACTACCTTCACATCATGTACCCTAATCTTGGTTTCCTTTCTCACCAAAAGTAATCAATCAGGCTCCTCAGTTGCCTCCTTGGGCAAATCCACGTGTACTTATGTATGTCCTTATGTGGATACCATGTGTTGGTGATCATCAACTCATTCACTGAACAACACCTCATGAGCCTTTCCCCATTCTCATTTCTAGCATCCTCCCCATGACACCCCAGAACACTACCCCAAACTTCCATATTTCTACCCACTCTTGCATTTAGGTCGCCCATAACAATCAAAGTCTCCCTTCTCCCTACATTCTCCACAACTTTCTGCATCTCAGCATAAAACTGGTCTTTGGCCTCACTTATGCTGTCGTCCGTTGGAGCATACGCTTGCACCAACGTGTAGCACTCTTTTGCCACCTTCAACTTCACCACCACAATTCTCTCGCTTATGCACTTCCAACTCGTTACGTACCTTCTCATTCCCTCTGAAAGGACCACAGCTACACCCGCTCTCGCCCTGCCCTTGCTCACTCCCGAGTAGATCGCGTAGTAGTCTTCAATGTCTCTGGCACCGCTACCTTTCCACTACGTCTTGCTAATGCCAAGGATACTCATCTCTTCAATCAACTCCCAATCTTTCCCATTCATTGATCGCACATTCCAAGATCCAATTCTGAGGCACTCATTGTCACCATGAATTAATGATAGTATTTAAAGTGCCATGTGAGCATATGGCTGAGTGTAGAATGAGTCTGTAAACAATGTACAGCCATGTTAGTATGTAGCAGAACCAAGAAGTGTGATAGTAAACAATGACAAACACATAATGCATGTATACGTGTACATAGATGGAGTAATCACTGGATTTAACGTCGACCATGCAGCCTTCAGCTGTAGTGGCTCAGGAGGCTTGGGGGCTGGATCCCTACTGTTGGCAACAATGCAGTGATCGCCCTGGCCTCCCCCCTGAGACACTACAGTGCAGAGGCTGCATGGTTAACATAAACTCAGTGACTACCTCTTTCCAATTGCAACCTGGCCGAGCCTGTACGTTGTATGCAGTGGTCAACTGTATGTAGTTAGGCTCATGACTAGTACTCTGACTGTAAAGCTCTAAGGGACTGTTGGGAACAGAGCATGGATGCACAAAAGTGCCACTTTTGGCCAGAAGCTCTGAAATGACTGCATTGTGTGAGCTGCATCATGTGAATTATGTATGCATATTAGTATTCATAATTATATATCATATAGCTCATTCTATGATCTATATATAATTAGGTACATTATGTGAGGCATACAAAGTAATGTGTACTCTATATGAATGGACTTATGGACAGTTCATATGATGCTCACATTGTTATGTAGTTCATTCGTTGACACAGTCCTAGGTGAGTGCTAAATCTTTGCAGCCAGCTAGCTGCAGTTGAGTGTAGGTGATTCACTTGCGATTGGTGCACAATGGTGGGTGCTGGAGGCTAGCTACCCATGGCCAATTATGTTGTTTGCTGACTGTTGTTCACTGAAGGTGGTCAGCCACACATGGCGTCATGATGGAATGATTGTCAGGCCACTTCTTCTTACTTGCTATGTATACAGTATTAATTATTTCAGATTGCTTCTCTGACTCATGAAGATTGATTTACATTATGTAGGGCAAATTTGACTAGTCTGTTTAATTTTCCATTTCACGATTGTGGTACAAACAATGTAAAGACTGTGCACCACGGCCCACATGAGCTTTGGGGTGCTGACAGGTCAGCTGACGTGTGGTTGACCAGTATGCACATGCACCATCTGTTGGTGCGGTTTGATGCTCTCATGTAGTGTATGTGTGCACTTGAAGCTGTACACATGTCAAGTTGCATTGCGGTATGTACCCCATGCCGTAGTAGGCCGGAAGCGAAGAGTCATGTGATCCAAGATCACTTCATGCCATGCACTTCAAGCGCGCCCCAGTCGCAAGGCTCTTATTGTAAAACCGGTTACGATCGGTTTGCCCAGTTCCGCTGTTAGTCCTCAGCATTGAAGACCGTTAATACCTACGAGCAAAGATGAGCGTAGACGACGATGTGAAGCCTCTTCAGCTGGACAGTGAAACTGCCCCTCCTCCCTACGTCGGCGCAGCTCAGCCCCCGTCTGGCTACTCAGCTGCTCCCTCAGGTAGGTTCATGCAGTGATTCGTCCCCGAACACTTCTGTGACGGTTTGGGTAGGGCCCCAGCGTTCTATAGTAACTATGTAGAGGGGTTTATATTTTAGTGGTAGCTAGTGTTACACGCATCTCAGATCAGCTGGACAGTGGGCACTGTCATCGACAAACTAGCTGTCGTCCTGAATTCAGGGCTCCCGTTTTATTTGGGAGTTCTATATAGTTTACAGGCAGTCCGGAGTCCAGCTATTGAAAAGCCACACAATTGTGCATAGCTACATGTGATGGTCAATAGGATTATGCAAGCATTTTGTGTACATTCATAGCATCCATCGGCACATTGGACCGCCGGCGCCGAGTATTCGAACGATATGTGACGGATTTGCAGACGATGGATCTCCAGCTGTGGCTCAGGATGGTGGTCTCGTTGAATCGGGTGCTGGAATGACATAAGCAGGTCTTCCTTGGTCTCTTCCCCAAGTGTTGACATCACCACCTGAATAGAGTGTAGCTATACCACACCTTCTACAGTTGTTGTTTGTAACCTTACCTGTATCTTATAAGGCCACTGTGTGCTGTGGGGCTTTCTACCATGCACAAGTCCATACAAGATGCCTCCACCAAATGCATGTATAGTCTGTTGAGCTAGAAATCTCACTTTTTGCATATTTATTTACTAAGTTATTAATTCAAAAAGTGGGAAGGCCCATGTTTCCAGTTATGGCACAAACAAAAGGGAGTACTTCTAACTATGGCTAGATGGGCTACTGCATCTAGTGTTGCCAGGCAACACCAGTAGGTCAACTACATGCTTTAGTGGTTGTGTTACAATCATGACTAATAGTATGATCTTGTAATCTTAGCTAAACCTGTATGTGAGCAGATGTTATGTAAACATGAGTGTTGACCCCGGTTTTGCTCTGACTCTGCCCTCATGAGAAAAACACACTCTTTTTCTTATGGGAGCCCTGCAGAAATACACCATAATTATATATAATCAATAACCCAATATGTGCATGGTGTGTGCATGGTTAACCGCCAGGTGTTTGCGGGTAGGTCCCCTGCCTGTATCAATCAGTTAACAGACCATGGGGCATGTTCAGCAGACACGTGGTGATTGGTTAACTTATTCCCAAATATGGTTATGGATTATTGCATAATGCTAATGTGAGATTGTACTCTTAGTTTTTCATAGTATGATGTGCAATGTGACAATATGTTGCCATTTCCTGTTCATATATAAGGTAACAAAGACATTCTTGCCTTTACCAAACAATACTATAATTCTATAGGTTAATCTTGTTCTATTTTGAGCTAGTACCCAGGTGAAGCTACTGCACTACTCACGATATCCTCCAAGTGAGATGTGATTTATCACTAATGTAGCCTTATGTAATATTGTAGGTGAATCTGACTAGTCAGACCAATGCTGTGCTCTAGCTTGCACAACTTGTGGTACATAAACTCACCAGGCCCTCTTGGGGGGGGGGTTGTGCCAGTCTAGGCCGGCTAGTCTAAGGTTTCCACATGATGACCACTAACACCTCAGTATCACCTGGCAAAGAACACAATCACCTCCTTGGCAATGCAATACATGCATAACTCTGCAATTCATAAAGGAAATGATGTTAGCAAATACAAATATAGTCAGATGAAAGGGAGGCAATACCCAGCCAAGATGAAGAACAGTATAGTTGAATCTAGAATTGCAAAGAGTGCCATTGGGTGCACTGCCAGTAGAACTACTGAAAATGCATATATTCTGTGCCATTGAAAGTGTATAGTAACTACCACTTTATATAATGCACCATCCGCACCCTATAGCTAGGCAGTGACTAAATGTCCTCAGCTTTATTATAGCAAAAGTACTGCGATATTGCATTATTGATCTGTATATATGTTGACTGCATGCAGAATGCACTTCAGGAAGTCTCTGTAAATGTGTGCACATGCCTGTCTATATCTACTGCAGGTCGCCCAACTCTGACTTATCCCTTCACTGATGGTTACCAGCCAGCACCAGCCAATCTTGGCCAAAACACAACTGTCACGGTAGGACTGCATAGTGTATGCATGCATGTGCACAGGACTACAACTGCAATTGTTCTGCATTATGACTTTAGTACAGTGTACAGCTGATTGTTAACCTCAGATGCAAGGAGTTAGGTTGAATAGCACTTATTTGCACAAGGATGCAACAATCCTACACACATCCTACACATTGTGCAAGGCTGCAATGAAGTAATGCATGTAGGTATTTTCAACTGGGTAAACAAAGATATAGCGATTCAGGACACACCACCAATTACCTGCTGTGTGTCTCCCTTGGATCCACTCACCTGCTGCTTCTGACTTCTTAAAAATGCTGAAACTTATAACCCAGTCACCATACTCTGTGAGCACAACCTGGAAAGTGTTATTTTGAAGGTTGCTTAGCACTTCTCTTAATTTAAGGGCATTATGTAATCCATACAATGGCGCTTTTGGTACATCTCGTATGCTCGCCTGTCTCTATCTGGAAGATGGGCTAACAGTTGCTGCATCTTCATTGATCAGTTCACTCAAAGCCTATTAAAACTTACTTAGAGTGCATGTATGAATATAAGTGCAATGCCTTTACCTGCTTGGTGAAAATCTATGCAGATTACTGAAATGCATTAAATGGCAGACAGACAGAATTTCAGTAGTGTTTTCAATTCAGCAACCCTTTTACGCAGTTCTCCTTCCACACACTATCCCTAGCTCTCTCTTCCCTTTGCAGGTGGTGACCACCCAGCCCACCTCTGCTGCCCGTCTCCCTCCTCCTCCGACCACCTGGATTGCCTGGTCCATCTTCTCTTGTTTGTGCTGTGCCTGGCCATGTGGCGTTATGGCTATAATATACAGCATGAAGGTGAATTGTTGTATGGTTGGATGCATTTTAGTGTTATACAGGTGTATATGTCTGACTTACCATGCCACGCGACTTGTTGTTTATGAATCAGGGTTAATGAATCAACTTATAAATTTCGAGTTAGGGTTAACCCGAAGATGCTCAACAAATGAAGCACGTGTGTACTTGTACTTGTAATGCGGATGAAAGGAATCAATGTAAGAATATTCTGTTCCCATGGAGTCCCATTCTAAGTGTGTTAGCCAAAATATTGTCCATCAGTCACTAGCACAATGACTTGGCAATGATATGATAAATAGCTGTGAACTTTTGCCAAGAGCAAGCTTTCAATGTTTGCATGGACAAAGCTGGCGTAGACTGAAACACCATGTTGCGCTCTATTAATATCATATAGCTGCAATGAGTATGATTATTAATCCTCGGCGGCGCGTAGCGCAGCGAGGGGTTACGGTACTTGGTCTGTCTGTCTGTGTGTGTGTCCGCACCTAACGTGGCACTGCAGGCTGTGAGAGGCACCTTATGAGCGATACCAGTAGATTCAGAACGATGAAGTAGGAAGTTAAAAAGGAGATTGTCTTGAAAGGACTGCGTTCGAGAGGTATGGTAGTCTCGTATCCAGCCCTATCTCCGCTTTTCCACCATTTTGGGGAGGAGCGTCCTCCAAAAAGGCGGAACAACGGAGATGGGATCTGGGACGAGACTAGAGATATGGTGTCAACACAGCAAAAAGGCCAATATGCGGCTTATACTCTTTCCGATAACGCATGTGGGTTATGTCCACTCTGTTTACACAACGTGAACCTTGTGGTATTCGCGCCTTGAGGTGTGAAATTCCTGTGTTACCACGGCAACGCTTGCACTGCATGTGATGTGTGCGTGATTGAAGAGGCCTGTGTAATCAAATATCATATCTGGTGATGGCAAGAAACGAGCTTTCAGGGGAAACAAAGAGTTCTGGTAAGAGGGAATCAAAGATGAAATCTTCGCCGTTCTTAAACTTTGAAAGTATCAAGGTTTCATAGCTTTTGCAAATGAATTCTGCACTTTGAACACGGCGAACGTTAAATGACGTCATAGCCTTGCTTCTGTTTTGTATTCCAAATATGGCATGTCATGAGATTGTCATGTGACAAGCATTTTGAGATGGGAGAAATGAGTTTTGCAGTAAATCGCCTTCCCGACTTTGAAGGAAACCAGCCCTTTGCACAATGAGGCCAGATATTGCAACTTAAGGATGCTTTACAACTTCGTCATGCGACCGCTTTTAGTACGAGGTTCCTATCGTGAGTTATCCAGTGCCAAAGGTTCGGCTGTAAAGGAAGAATTTAGTTTTCGTGATGTAACTCTGCAGCAGATGGGTTTATTAAAAGCGGTCACATTGAAAACTTCGATGATGTGATTGTGCATGGTTCTGTGTATTTTCATTTGCTTTTAGCCTCTCCCACCAAGTTGATCGGCGATTTTCTACGTTTTCATAGGTACTCTTGTTGGCGGCGAGTCACCATCAAGGAAGCCGTCAATGAACTACTTGTTACGCAGAATTGAAGTACAAGAATGCAGCTTCAATTACATATACAGCTTGCTTTGTGAAGATTCTATCTGCAGGAGAAAGAGCAAAGAATACAAAGGACAAAAATCGGCCCACATTGTTTACATAGGACATAACCCACATGCGAAATCGCGCTCAATGGCGGGATGTAATCGAGACGTGCTGAGTCCAGCGTTCTACTCTGGCGGTGCGAGCCCTCGGTGTGGTGTCTGGTGGTAGATCGCCAGATCCGATTTACAACGCGTATCACATGCTACAACAAAGACCTATAGCTACAGTCACATACTTACAGTCATTGCATGCATATGTTCAGCTTCTACACTAGACTCTTTAGCGCTTCATTACAACTGGCACCCTGTAACCTTAAAATTGACACCTTTGCTGTATGTTACATCTGTACATTATATGTGTGTATCCCCTTTCTCTTTACCTCTCCATGTACATTGCCTCCTTACTTCCTGTAGTCTTCCGATCACTACAGCAGTGGCCAGTATGACTCTGCTGTGTCAGCTTCTCGGACTGCATTGATCTGGAATGTTGTGTCCACAGTGGTAGGCATTTGTGCCTATATAGCCACTGGTGTCATCATTGGTATACGACTTGGTGCTGTGGGGGATGCATATGCTACCACCTATCCACCTTACTAGCCAGTCTGCTGCAAAGTGTGGACAAGTGCAGGAACAGCTAACTTGTGTCATCATCCAATTTTGACTACCATAAATAGGTCATACACCTTAACACCATTTAATGTACTTGTATGTTATATTTTGTAGTAACAATGAGTTGAAAAGTTCCTGAAGTCGATCCAATCATGCTTATAGTAGCTACGTACGTAGGATGATGGATTATCTAAACTATGAAGTGTCATTTGATCTGACTCCACCCCATGCACAAGTGTGCGTCTATAGTTTTGGTGATTAGTTCACATTGAAGTCAGCCAATGGCTGCATGGCTAGACCTTTCTAATGGAAGAGTTTGGCTACTTTCTGCAGGTCTTTGTTATGCCAAAGTGGCTGGATGTTGTGTCCAAATGGCAGGCGTTCAGGGTAAATTGTTGCTCTTCCACAGAGGTTACTATGTACCTTGATCCTTCGCCCTTTCCTCTGAAAGAAGGCTTCACCCTGCTCTACTGTTATAGCTCACCACTCTCTTCCACACTGTGCGCTTTCAATCCTTGAGGAGCTAGGTCAGAGGGGTATATAGCCATTACCATGTATAATAGAGCATGGGAGTACTGTCTATCTAGTACACTCTACTATCCATGCCTTTACCCAGCGTGTACTACAATAGCGAGCTCCAATATACTTTGGGAACGGTCGTTCCTTCTGCTCCTTCTCAATTGTTATTCTGTACAGGTTCTCCACTCTCTTTATAGGTGCTAGTGCTCGTCATGTCATTCAATGTGTGGCCCAACATTTTGTTCCAGCATAGATAGAGGAAAAACATTTTCCTTTATCTATGGTTCAGAGTGTGACCCGCTATTTCACTCGCCCATCATTTCTATGTGTGGAATGTAGGGAACTTATGTTACAGCAGTGGTCCAAATATTTCCAAATATTTGGACTGGGGGGAACGTATAATGGGGGTCCAGTTTTCACGGGACATATATTAACACCCAGGTGCTGTGCTCATATTTGCATAGGTAAGGCTACTTCTGAATGTTGTGGCCTTCTCCATTCAGTCGAATATTGGATGTGGCTACAGGACAGTGCCTCAAGGCAGTAATGTCGCCACCTGATCTACCTCCTGTGACCCACATGACCTTTTCCCCAGGTTGAGAGTCTATCTTGGTCGCTACAAATGACAAGTAAGTTAGATTTGTCCAACATAATGTCACATCATGCCAAGACTCATGATAATGATTACAGTCTTACAATACATATACTTCCTCCTCAATCTGTAGTAAAGTTATTGGACTATAACAAGGCAAAAGTGAGTGCCATCAAGCACGCCATTCTGCCAGTTGTAATAACTACTGTAAGGGATGACATAAACATTCTGCTGACATTCCTTTTCTGCAGTGCCTCAAAGTATACACAGGACACAAAACTGATGAATTTATGATTGTGGCTAGCATTTCTATGACAGGAGGGAAGGTTGGTGAATCTCTAGCACAGTATACAATCCAGTCATTCACCATGCAACATTCGCCATATGCCATTGTGTTATATAGCCAATGAAATGATTTACTGTTGCTACCCTAGATCATATGTCCCTACTTCTATGATAGTTCTATGATTGATGAACAAAGGCTAATCACTGGATATTACGCCTACCAGCCTTCTACACCGAAGTGTTTCAGGAGGCTGGGGGGCCGGAGCCCTATTGATGGCAACCAGTGACCACTTTGTTCAACCTAGCCCGGCCTGGCCGTTGCAGTGGCTTACTGCAATGAACTGACCTCCCCTTCTATGATTGATGTGACACGTACCTCCCTGTGCAGTGGATAGTGTGTGGGTCATGATCGGATGACAACAATGTCTACATATGGAACCTTGAGACTGGAGAATTGGTCCAGACACTGGAGGGACATACAGGTGTACATACAGAGTCTGTGTTTGTTCTGCACTGTATGTGTGTTTGGTGTACGTGTAGTGTACACTAGGACAGTTTAGTTAAATATCCATGATATTTAGTTAAATATCCATGTTATTTACTTTAATATTTATGTATATATATATGTATTATTATATCAGTGATACTTAGTTAAATGTCTATGATATGTGCTGCATGTGATGTCATGTGATAGTAAATGACTTCGTCATTCTGATGTCATCCATGACTTCAGTGTTGATTGAAAAACTAGGAGCACATGATGGCTAGAGCACATGGTCCCCTCCCACAAGCAGCATGGCTGAAGATATAAGAGAGATTATTTCCTCTGCTGTGAGTGATGCTCTCAGCAGAAGGCAAGCTGCAACACCCAGTAATCAGCCTGAACAGCCACTGTGTGACCTGACATTGACATCACCTGACATCACATGCAGCACATGTGAGAGGTCATGTGATATATCACATGACATTAAATATCACGGATATTTAACTAAATATATATCACTGATACATAATAAATATCACAGATATTTAACTAAATATCACGGATATATAATAAATATCACACTTTTGCTATTGCATTTAGAGTCCATTTATTTGACAGAGGGCACCCCATAAATTAAAGTGCTGTGAAGTTAGTGTATACATACTGTAACTTGTACTCGGGTACATGCATATTGTCATTGCATGATATGACCCTGCATACTGCCGTACTCCAGACACTGAATAATCTCTTATAAATGCAAGGGGGAGAGGGAGGATATACGTAAGAGAGGTTTGCCACCAAGGAGCCCCTCCAAACCCAAGCTCTGCCATCGCACACACACACACACACACACACACACACACACACACACACACACACACACACACACACACACACACACACACACACACTCACACACACACACACACACACACACACACACACACACACACACACACACACACACACACACACACACACACACACACACACACACACACACACACACACACACACATACAAAACACACTTGTAGTTAATTCGATGCAGAACTATTGAATCCACTTAACTACGTATAACTTGGGAAATAACCTGACCACTCGATCATGTGCATAGGAAGACCTGTGCTTGGGCTAAAACCATGCAGTGCACCGGAAGCCAGGTAAGGTGACACTTGTGGTGAAGTGGGGGAACTTGATTCAATATATCTGCTCACGTGTACGTACGTATACGTCAGATATACGTATAGCTGGACGTGCGTGTGGAGCATATTTGACGGCGAGCATAGCAGTACAACTGACTGACTGTTGTCTCTCGGACCAATTGGGGGGAGCCATTACTCGTAACGTATTGATCGCTAACTTTCGCCTGCTTCCCCACACAATTTGGAACCAATCTATCTAAAGGTTCAAGTTAGCTTCAAGATGAACGTAAACGATGATGCGAGGACTCCCCTGCAGCCGACGAGTGATTATAGGCCTCCCTCCTATGTCCAGCCCCCGCCTGCGTACTCAGCTGCTTCCTCAGGTAAGGTTGGTAACAAGTACATAGCTAGCTGTACAACTATTATTGTTTGTAGGTCGACTATAGTCAGCTAGCTATATTACTGTGTGCATTCATAGCCAATGTTAGCTATATATTATCAGTGAGTCAGTGACGGACTGCATGAAGGCAACCAGTCCACGTGCACCTCTACAACAGCCAGCTTCCCAGGCCCCAAGTAGCACTAAAGCACTGCAGTTTAGCTATATCAGCCACCTCTTCGAAAAGGTAAGTTGAAACTGGCCCGTGGATAGTTATCTCAGACAGCTTCCAGTTCAAGCATAGACGCCGGAGGGAACCCTTCCCTCCTGTGTCTATGGTTCCAGTGGCCGATCCAGCCCAACCCTTGAGGGCGGCCGATCGAGTGCTCTTATTAGTATTGCGCAATTACATTGTGACGCAAAAATGGCTGCTAGCGGCCAGAACTAAAAAGCACTTAATTCAGATCCCCGTGCAGCTACACCAGACTCTATTAAGCTTAAACCAGCTCCTAAAAGATTATTTAGATGATTTAGGCCATTAGATTCTGTTGGATGTGCACTTTAGTAGAATTTGCTAAGAAAAATAGTTCAGATCTGGGCAGGAAGGGGGCTCAAGTCCCCAAAACCCCCCTGGATCCGCCCCTGGCTTCCACTGTACCAAATTCTGGGGGATACCCTATGCCGGTAGTAGGAAATGAAGAGTCGGATGATCCAAAATTACCTCATGCCCAATGCCCATGCACTTATAAAAGTGTAGCTACGTACATGTGCGCTGCTGCAAGGCTCTTGCTCTGAACCTGGTTATACCATCAGTTTGTCTCATTCTGCTGTTAGTTCTCTGCATTGAATGCTGTGCTCTAGCTTGTACAATTTGCAGTACATAAACTCACCAGGCCCTCTTTGGGGGGGGGGGGGGGGGGGGGGGGCAGGCTATGATTACTACATGATGACGACTAACAGGAAGTCTCTGTAAATGTGTGCACATGCCTGTCTATGTTTACTGCAGGTGGCCCAAATGTGACTTATCCCTTCACTGAAGGCTACCAGCCAGCACCAGCCAATCTTAGCCAAAACACAACTGTCACGGTAGGACTGCATAGTGTAGCTATGCACGTGCACAGGACTACAACTGCAATCTGACTTTAGTACAGTGTACAGTTGAATGTTAACCTCAGATGCAAGGAGTTAGGTTGAACACCACTTATATGCACGGGGATGCAGCAATCCTACACATTGTGCAAGGCTGCAATGAAGTAATGCATGTAGGCATTTCCAACTGGGTACACAGAGTTATAACGATTCGGGACACACCACTAATTACCTGCTGTGTGTCTCCCTTGGATCCACTTCTGTTAATTTAAGGGCATTATGTAATCCATACAATGACGCTTTTGGTACATCTCGTATTCTCGCCTGTCTCTATCTGAAAGATGGGCTAACAGTTGCTGTGTCTTCATTGATCAGTTCACTCAAAGCCTATTAAAACTTGCTTAGAGTGCATTTACGATTATAGGTGCAATGCCTTTATCTGCTTACTGAAAATCTAAAAGATTAATTACTGAAATGTATTAAATGGCAAATAGACAGAATTGCAGTAGTGTTTTCTATTCACTAATTAATATAACCATTTTACACAGTTCTCCTTCTACACACTATCCCTAGCTCTCTCTTCCCTTTGCAGGTGGTGACCGCCCAGCCCACCTCTGCTGCCCGTCTCCCTCCTCCTCCCACCACCTGGATTGCCTGGTCTTTCTTCTCTTGTTTGTGCTGTGCCTGGCCATGTGGCCTTGTGGCTATAATATACAGCATGAAGGTGAATTGTTGTATGGTTGGATGCATTTTAGTGTTATACAGGTGTATATGTCTGACTTACCATGCCACACAACATGTCACTTATGAACCAGGGTTAATGAATCAACTTGGCCTATAAATTTTGAGTTAGGGTTAACCCAAAGATGCGCAAGAAATGAATCACGCATGTACTTAGGGGATGAAAGGAATCAACGTAAGAATATCCTGTTCCCATGGAGTCCCATTCTAAGTGTGTTATCCAAAATATCGTCCATCAGTCACTAGCACAATGACTTGGCATTGGTATGATAAATAGCTGTGAACTTTGACAAGAGCATGCTTTCAATTTTTGCATGGACAAAGCATGCATACACTGAAACTCCATGTTGCGCTCTATTAATATCATTATAGCCGCAATGAGTATGATAATGAAGGCTGGTACCCTGTAACCTTTAATTGACACCTTTGCTGTATGTTACATCTGTATATTATGTGCATGTGTGTTATCCCCTTTCTCTTTACCTCTCCATGTACATTGCAATTGCCTTCTTACTTCCTGTAGTCTTCCGATCACTACAGCAGTGGCCAGTATGACTCTGCTGTGTCAGCTTCTCGGACTGCACTGATCTGGAATGTTGTGTCCACGGTGGTGGGCATTTGTGCCTATATAGCCACTGGTGTCATCATTGGTATACGACTTGGTGCTGCGGGGGATGCATATGCTACCACCTATCCACCTTACTAGCCAGTCTGCTGCAAAGTGTGGACAAGTGCAGGAACAGCTAACTTGTGTCATCATCCAATTTTGACTACCATAATCAGGTCATTAGGCCCATAGGCCTTAACACCATTTAATGTACTTGCTTTATTTTGTAATAACATTGTGATACGTTCCTGGAGTCGATGTAGTCATGCTTATAGTAGGATGATGATTTATCTAATCTATGAAGTGTCATATATAAATTTGATCCGACACCATCCCATGCACAAGTGCATCTATAATATTATATAGTTTTTGTCGATTAGTTCGCCACATTGAAGTCAGCCAATAGCTGGCTAGACCTTTCCAACGGAAGTGTTTGGCTACTCTCTGCAGGTTAAGTCTTGGTAAAACAAAAATGGCCTGTACCAGAACCCTGACCCAGAACCACATATACTGCAGCTTGATGTAGTCTTCCCACTCCGAAGAAACATTCGCAGGGCTCTCAGCTTAGTCTGCTCAAACCCCTTCAGTTTTTTATTGCACCCCCAGATCTTGGCACCATTCAAAATTTAATCATATACTCCACCAATTATGTCATCAGTCTCCTGAACGTCCCTACCCCTATGTCACCCAATTCCATTCTGCATTGCCTGAACCAGGCTCCCTATGCTTTCCTGCCTGCTACAGTCTTCTCCTCAACCATGTCATACAATTCCAGATGCTCATCGATCACAAATCCCAAACTACACCCCAACGTCCCAAATGTCAAACGTCACAAACGTCCCAAACGTCCCAAACGTCATTCTCAATTACTGTACATATACTGTACGTATTGCACATCAGCTCTCTCCACCTTCGTCTGCCATATGTGCATAATCCTAGATTTCTGGACATTAATGTTCACTTCCCATTCAACACAGCATCTAATATAATACATCTAAGCTCACGAGCCAAGGGAAAGACTTTGAAACTGTGTGTGTGTGTGCATGTGTGCATGTGTGTAATTGATTGTGTTCTGGCAACTCTGAGAATGTGCAAATTGTGTATAAGGAATGTACGTTAATGTACTGTTGGGACGGCATCCCCACGAGTTTTAACTCGTGGGGCTGCCATCCCTGTCAAATACATAAAGATATACCAGACATGAAATTACGTGAGAGTGAATAGTAACCCATGTTAGTCAGCCATGTACATCATAAGGAATGTTGCCGAGAGTCACGCGACATATACTACTAGTCTAGCCGCTAGCCCCTACTTTAATTGATCGATGCATTTGCACACACCCAAGGGCAGGTGCATGAGTAAAACAGTGCAGCCATTAGATTGAGACTACATTCCATATCCTAATATTTGGACTTACTTCACAATAATTATACATTTACAACCATAGTGGATGTCACAGCGAAAGTCCTCTATGGAATTATGCTGTACAGTTGCAGCTCTGTAGTATGGTTTTTCCATGAATTACTCCAGCTGCATACATCACAGTACACGAGGATATGTACCAGTACATCTGACATTTAGGTGTTGTGTCCATAAAAATGTATTGCATTGTGTCATCACGAATACTCTACAAACTGAACATGCAAGCATTCACTACACAGATTGATGCATGCAACAATACGTATGTATAATGGTGTGCTTGACATTGATTGCTGTGTGATCATGATGAATAGGTGATAACAGCTGAAGATTTAACATCTGCTGATTGAAACATCCTGCAGCTGTTCCCTATTGAAGTTGATGCTGTGATACAAGCTTACTACCTTGTCCCTTCACCACTTGTGTGTTTGTGTAAAATTTGTTTTGGCTTGTTTATTGTGCAAGACCTCTACTGATCGCAATGACTCTGGAATGTTAGTTAGTATATTTTGACCAATGCACACTGCGTACTACATGCTGGCATCTTTGACAGACTGTTTCTATAATGAGCTCGAGAGTACCATCCGATGCTGTAGTTCACTTTTGTATTAAACTTGATAAGCATTGTGATGTGTATGCTTTGAGCTGATTCGAGAATCTGTTTCAGTTATAGTATAACATGGGCATGAATGGAAAGAAAGAAGTGCTTGAAACATGTTTATGATCATAAATTGAGCTAATGAGTGCATTATTGCTTCAAAAGCTAGCTATTAATTATATATTTCAGTCTCTGTCTTGGTCACTGTATCATCATCCTCTGAGGTGGGCACTCCAGCACGCAGTTCTGTTATTAGAACAAGGTTCCCAAGTCTCTCTGCTGGTGCTTCCAACAGTGGCTCTGCATTATCCTCCCTTTGTTCTTCCTGTTTCTGACAGCATCTCAACTGCCTGCACTTCAGGTACACCTTCTTTCCAAGTAGAAAGCCAGGATGCAGGAGGGGTAGGTAGATGAGGATCATCTGGAGGGACGCATAGAACTGTCTTGTTCCAATGGGTGTGTTGAGATCAGTTATGTGAAGACTCAGGATGAGGTTGAGGGCCAGGTTACCAAGGATGGCTGTATCTAATGCATTGAGTTTACGCGAGTTATAGGGTTGCAAGGTAGCAATGAGCACCAGCAATGCCACAGTGAGGAAGCTCTGGATACGGAGAGCATCTTCTACTCTTGGCATGAATACAGCCACAAGGAGGTGGACAATGCGATGGAAGAAGTAGAGGGAAGAGAAGCTTCTAAACCGTTCCTTATAGCAGCCTTGAAAGACATTAACAAAATGGTAGACCCATCTGTCAGTGTAGACATTGCTGCAGAATGTCTGAACCCTCTGCAGCTTCCTCAATGGTGGCACAGCTAGGATGAGTCTACCAAACAGCTGAGGACCAATGGGAAGAGTGAGGAGAAGAAAAGAGGGCAGAAGGACAAACACTAGCAGTATGACAATGGCTGGTATGAAGTAAGCAATATGTTGTATGGAGCCATAGGGCACAGAGCCCTGCCACCACACCACCACCTTCCTCTCCCCATCCTCCCCTGTGATAGTCTGGTTGACAAGGATGTAGGAGGAGCTGACTAGGAAGCGAGTGAATCCAAGAATGACAAAGGCAGGAAGTGCTCTGTCATATGACATGCCATCTGAGTACTTTGCCTTCCATCGTCGCATTCTCCTGAGACATTGGTCCACTCGGTGACAGCATATCCACTTCTCTGCTGACCTCTCCAGAACAATGAGTGTGATGGCCACTGTCAGTGGGAACAGTCCAATGGAGTAGTGCAGAAGGACTGTCTGTAGCAGGGTGAGGTTGGCATGTGGTGTAAGGCAGTATGGTGGGAGGAGCACTCCAAAGAAGTCCAGGTTCCACATGCCATACAGAAATCGATATATCCTGACAAATGCATTGTGCACTGGTCCCAACTCAGCATCACCTCTGATAGTGGAGAATGCCAGAAGATGTGCAAACAGCAGGAATGAGTTGAACCTTCCTGACACTAGGTCTATGTTGAAGAGCATCAAGACAAACATGAAGGCGAGCATGGGCACCAACTCACTCAGGATCCACACAAGAATGCCCACTTTACTGAGCCCTTCCTCACAACTGACACACACTGGTCTTATCCCATTGAAGTTCACAGCTATGCCTTTTGATTCAAGACAGTCTCCACAGAGGAGACCTTTGCGGTTAGATCTGTTACACGCAGCTTCTTGCAGCTCTTGCTGGGAGTTGTTTTCTGGAAGAGTGATTTGCTGTGTTTGACAGTATCCTGGAGGGCATTGTGCAGTGAAGAACTTCTGTCCGTCACAGCTGTGTTGGTCATTGGATGGCAGGTATCCAGCCCAGTGATCTCTCTCCAAGACAGAATGACTCTCATTACATTCTGCTATTCCAGTCACACTGAGCACTCCACAGTGACATGTTCCCATGTCTCCTGAGCCATATCGGAAGATGTAGCCAGGAGGACAGCACTGGAGTTCTATGTCCATCACCAGGAGTAGGTCTTCGTTGTCCACTGACTGCAGAACCAGCTGAGGAAGTCTAACTGCTGCAGATGTGTTGCCTGTGTTGCTAGGGAAGAAAAAGTCGGCCATGCCATGTTGCTGTGGAATGCCATGAAGAATGACTGTAAAGTCAGCAGTGTACTTGGAGAATGAGTTCAGCTCCACTGGTAGTGAGCCATCCATCTTGTTAATCAGTACAGTGAACACTGAACTGATGTTATTGCCAAACTCATCATATGCATGAGTATAGGGTAGTCTCTTCTGTTTGCCAGGGATGAAATAGATGGTAATGGTATTGTCCAATTTGACAACAAAAGTGGCAATATCCACATGTTTGGGACTGCACATTAGATCACAACTAAAAGATTTGCATAGCTCATAAGCACGGGGTAGGTAAATGAACGTAAAATTGAAATGTGCAAATATGCCAGTGCTAAGCAAGTGAAGGGATGACATTAAATTAGTAAGAACTTCCTTCCGTGTATGTTGAAAAATACAATTGCGAATATCAGACACATACAATGACTGGCCATGTTGCTTAGCTTTTGCTGTGTTAAGTATAAACACAAATTCATTTCTGTTCTGAGACTCTTCCCAGTCTTGGTCATACTGGAGGAAACAGTTTGACACTGGTACCACTCCAGGTGCAGAGCTGGCATAAATGGCACCTCCTTTCTGAAATGCATGATTTACAGTGAGCGCTAATGTGACATTATTACCAACTCTGATATAGCTCTCTCCATGGAGAGCAATAGCACCACCATGTGTAGCAACACAGTACCGTATCACTGCCGATGTATTTGTCTGGAGCAAAATTTCTGAATGTAGTGCATATATTCCTTGTGAATTAACCAAACAGTTGATGAGTAATTTATTTTGTACTGTTATCTGCACTGACTTTGCAAGTATCATGTTTGTGTTAGTTTCAACTTGAAAGGAAGGTTTGCTGACTTGTGACAACAGCTGCATCATATATTCAAATGAATAGTAATCGGGGTAATTAGTATATATAAATGTAAAGCGACCACCTCCAAACTGGTTAACCTGCTCCTTGAAGGTTTTATATTCTGAAGGAATCAAATGTGCTGAAATATTTGCCATTCTAACACCTCTGAACAACCTCTTCCCATGAGTAGGAAGTGACTGGAAGGCACACACACTTCCACTTGCTGCCATGTTGTGATATAACACTAAAGAATTTAGAGTCACTCTGTCCCCAGGGTTGCCTTGGTACAGTGAATGCTTGTAGAGCACAGAAATACCACCACCAACACCGTGTCCTGCTGTGTTATAGAGAAACGTACTTTTGGTGAAAATGACAATGTTGTCTGTTTGGAAAGTGGCACTGACAGTGGAGAACTCCACATGAACACCTCCACCCATCATGTCATGTGTCTCTGAGGGAAGTAGTTGGTTGTACACAAACATGTTGTCAAGTATTACTACCATGTTTGCTTCTGATGCATTCGTAATATGAATTAACATGCCACCTCCTTGGTGTGCTTTGTTGTAGCTAACTTCCATCTGTGTGAATTCAATAATGTTATTACATGAGGAATCCTGAAGGATGAGACAGATTCCACCACCCAATGCAGCAAAATTGTCATAGATATCATTGTCTTGCACCTTCAATGTATTCAGAGTAGCAAAGTCTGTGCAGACAACAGCAAACCCACCACCTCTGAGGGCATGGTTAGAACTGAAATTGGCACTTCTAATTTTCACTGAATTCCTCATGGCATGCCCACTGAATTCAAAATGCCCGCCTGCTCCATAAAGTGCTTTGTGATCTTCAGATTCTAAATCATTCACTTGTATTTCATTTCTCCTTGCCCATTCTGTGATAATCACTTGTAGTCCTCTACTGTGTGCCTCTGAGCTAGTTGGTCCTAGTAGTTCCACTCTCTGAAGCAGAGCTACATTTTCCTCTGAGTGATCTGTTATTTCTATGCAGAGTGCATTGCCTGGAGCTACTCTGCAAGTGTCAGACTCCACATAAACATCTTCTATGTGCATGTGGTTTCTGGTGGTATTGCCTCTGAGTTCAATCTTGATGATGTTATAGGTAGTGAAGTTGTTTGCAACACCTTTGTTAAGATTTGAAAGAATAAAAGAATTGTGTTCATCAGATGTCATTCCACTCACTGTTCCATTGCTACGAAAGTCTTGATAGTACTGTAAGACATCTGCCTGTTTTAGTGTTACGTTGTAATGGTGCACTGCATCAAGCAGGGCGACTGAGATGCCATTTCCACTGCTGTATTTGTACAGGGAGCTATACACACTGACATTGAAGAGAGTAATCTCACCACCCTCTCCATCTCCCATCACAGTGATGTTGATACCTGTGAATGATGTACTAAGATTAGAATTTGGGTTGACATTTGTATTGTCAATCGATATGCTCATCAGCTGATACTTCTCCCTTGCCAGGGAAACATCTCTTGTGTTATGTATACCTGTACGAACTTCAAAGTGTATACCACTGCCATGAATGCCAAAATGATCTACTAAAACCTCTTCCATTGATACATCTCCATTTGTGATTGAGGTGTCGTACTTGACAAATGAAATACCCCTTCCATAAGGGCCAGTGATATTAATGGTCACATTAAATATTGTCACTGTCTTACAGTCTTGAAAGTACAGGGTTGATGAATCTGAGAGAGAATCACTGTGCTGCAATTGTTCACCACAGTTGTGGAATTCTAAATGTCCAAGCCAAACGTACTGTGAATTGTAAAATGCCAAGTTTGCTTTGTCAGTGCACAGAATTGTTGGCGGATTATTGGCACAAGCACCCACTACTGCTATGGTTGTGACATTCATCAGTGGTGCCCCATCTAGCAAACTGTCAACTGGCTCAAGTACATGGATGCCACAACCAATGTGAATCAAAGTATCATTTCCAATGTGTACGTTTTTAAGAGCATAGTTCAGTGACCCACATGATTCATTAAGGTTGTGTGGATGGGGTACTGGGTCACTTGTTGGTGTGTCATGTATACACTGTGGACTATCCTCTCCTGTTGTACTAACCCACATGGTTCTTCTGTAGTCCTCAGAAGCTGCTCCAGTGCAGCATGTGAGCAGCCACAGCACACACACCAGTAGGCTGTGTTTGACTAGAACTGACTTCATTGTGTACCTTCCACTCCACACCTATAATATCATGTGGGATTCCATGAGAAAGAAATCATTAATGACTTGAGTATATGTAGCAGCACAATTAATGAGCAAGAAATCACAAGGAAAGTGTTATAAATTTATTAGTAGAACAGTAATTAAAATTTTACTTTTGTCAGGTCTAATGAAAGTCACGACTTGGAAGAAATGTTGGAAAGAAAGGGAAATTGACACCAGCTGGCAGCCAAACCCAGGACAACTTACGCCCTAACGCGGGGTTTCAGCAGCCCAAGCCAACCAACCAGGATGGAACAATTCGCCCTTTCTCTCCTTATAGGCTAGTTACGAACAATGGAATGGTTCAACTAACCTTTGCAGGTGTGCTGCTAACTGCTGCCACTTAAAATCTGCATACAACAAGTCAGTACGGAACGATAACAAGGTTCCACTAACCTGAACGGGCGGGCCGCTTACTGCTGCCACTTATCAACCCGGTACTGTGCTCCTATTCTAATTTTACGTAAGATGAACGAGTCGGTTGTAACCGTGTCAAGTCTAATGAAAGTCACGACTTGGAAGAAATGTTGGAAAGAAAGGGAAAATTGGCACCAGCTGGCAGCCGAACCCAGGACAACTTACGCCCTAACATGGGGTATCAGCAGCCCAAGCCAACCATGGTTTTAGCAGGCCAAACCATGGTTGGCTTGGGCTGCTGAAACCCCGCGTTAGTCGTGACTTTCATTAGACTTGACACGGTTACAACCGACTCGTTCATCTTACGTAAAATTTTACTTTTGTTGAATTGTTAAATGAAATTTTGTTGAATGGTGTATTTTAGCACCTAACGACCAAGATGGTTGTAAACATTAGCTGCCAAGGTAAATTAAACAGGGTCAATGAAACAGGCATCTACAATGAGCAAAACAACATCGGACAGGATGTGAAGAGTATCACTTTAATTGTGACAACAACTTACGAAGTGTTGGCGGGGCAATCTTTTGCAGTTCTGTAAATTACTCCACACTCCACACTCAAGTTGTCACAGATAGGATGATGCACACCACCAAGACTGACAAATTGCCTTATCTCTTTGACTGATTTGTAGGGAGTGCTATTCAGAGACCACGCATACGTACGTAAGCTATAGACTTCTACTGCCAGGAAAGCTATATTGATTGTGACAGCTATGTACGTAGTCTTTCACTTTAGTAATTCTCTTTTCATACAGTGAATGCAGTCGCACACACAGTCTCGCGTATACATTGTGTGTGTGTGTGTGTGTGTGTGTGTGTGTGTGTGTGTGTGTGTGTGTGTGTGTGTGTGTGTGTGTGTGTGTGTGTGTGTGTGTGTGTGTGTGTGTGTGTGTGTGTGTGTGTGTACAAATATCTGACAGCTAGCACTAATTATTAATAACATGGACTCTGCAACTGACATAATAGAAATGATCACATTAAAGCAGGAAGGGGTATACCACTGCTATATATGTTCATGGCCTTTCACAGGCAAGAATAATAGCTGTCATTGGTACAGGATAGTAGCTACAGCAATCAAGTACATTTTTACCAACACAGTTACATCAGTATGCAATGAAACTGCAGTCCCTGAATACTCTATTCACACATGATGTACGTACGTATATGTATTATGAAAGACAAATGTACAATCATCCATTGTTAGTGTGCACAACAAAAGGTCTCTGTACTGAATGTGAACCCTAGTGCATTGTGCTATCTCATTCACAGTACAACAATAGTACAACAATGAGTCAATGAACTTGCACTATTGTTCTTTCCTGTTCATCAGTAGACAATAGTTTTACAAGTCATGTGTGCAGTACACAAGCTACATACACACCTACCCATAGACACACCCACCCATATAGACACACCCAGAGATACACACATACACTTAGATTACATGGACCACATTGTATTTGTATTACATATGCTTTTACCTTTATAAGTTATACAATTCATGTAGTCTGTAAACATGTGTCAGAGGTTATTTGCTATTAATTACAAGTACTCAGATAATATAATTATGCTCCAATGTATTCTTCCAATGTTCTCTTGTCTCCAATGCCATGTACACATCCACACATGGACCCAGAGAGACACTTGAGTCATGTACACTGATATAATGTGCACCCTCATGCAGTGCACATGCAAATAGATCTACACAGCCATTTATGACTTGTATTCAGTTCACACTTTAGCATGCATGTACATGCTGTACATAGTAATACGTATGTCATGTCATGTACAATGAATGAAGCATCCTTACTGTATATGCATATACACACATGCATAAAATTATGCATGTGTGTAGCTCACATCAGTAATTGATGCTAGCAAACATACGTACCATAGGATGGGTACTTTGCGGGAGAATATTTTGGTGACTTGCTCCAGTTGTGGAATTGGGCAGCTTCACTTTGATGGTTAGGCAAGCCTTAATGATGTCATAAGATGTTTGTAAACATTTGCTAGTTGAGAATATTAATTGCTAATCTGCCAAACATTTCCCTGTCAAAAGTCAGCCCAAACAATATAGCTCTTGGCTGTATGTGTGTATGAGATGATCATGCACATGCACAATTAATGGTATTATGCACAACTACGTACATATACACTAGAGTTACACCGATAGCTTCCTGTACCGCCCTGTGATAGACTGTATATATGGCTACATAAGTGGTTACAACATCCCTCTTTAGATGTAATTTGAAAATCACACCTTGAATGAGTATTGTGTGCACTGGTCTATCACGATAGCTCCCCATGCACATAACAATACACATATGCATGGTGTTGCCTGGCAACACGTACATCAACTAATTACTGTACATGCCTTCACGGGTGATCATGAGATACAGGTTAATACAATATCTTGTAACCTGTGTGGAGGAGGAGTTATGTGTACAATTGTAGATGAGGTTCCTCTATCATCCTTCCATGCACACCCTATAGCTAAGCACCTGTTTGAATTGTGACATCCAGTGTACAGAGATACTGGATGTCAAGCTCAGAGCCAGTGTTTAAGTTCAAATTATGAATGTGTGCATTTATATTTTGTATTAAGGTACTTATACAATGTACTACTCACTTTCAATGGTGTATTGCACACTTTACTGAACAAGGCCTGAGGGCACAAAACACCCTTGAGATTCATGCAGTAAGGCAATATGCCATTGAATGTGTGTAATAACTAGTACTTATCCTTCACTAAAGGCTACCAAGCCAATCAGCCCATTTGGCAGAAACACAAGGTCACAGTAGGATCACCTTATACATGTGAACATAGTGTATTCATGCACAGGCCTGCTGCTGCAGTTGGCATCCACAAAGGTAATATTTGGTACAGTGAACAGACGAATCCTTTTCTCAGGTGTCAGGGTGTCTCCCTCCACACACACACTCCACACACCTAATTCCCTACATGCACCTCTCTCTTCAAATCCCTAGCTCTCCACACATCTCCCTCCATATGATGCCCTCATTTCAATGGTAGTTTTATTGACAACATTGCTAGGACACTGTCTGTAGTCACTGAATGGCATAGCATCCAGAATTCAGTGTGTCCTTCATTGTTCAGGGGGCTCCTGTGTATTGCCTATTTCATCTGGACATGATGCTGTCATACATCTAGTGGCTTCATTGATTGCTGAAAACAGCAGTGACATTCATTATACCCCGTGTCTTCCCTCTTCTTCCACACTTTCACTCAATCACTCCTCCCACCTCTGCTGCGCCCATCTCCCACCTCCTCCCACCACCTGGGTTGCCTGGTCCAGCTTTTCTTGCCTGTGCTGTACCTGGCCATGTGGCCTTGTGGCTATCATGTACAGCAGGAAGGTGAATTGTTGGTTAAATTCTTTACATATTAACTCTAGTATTGCAGATGAGCCATACAACATGGTGCCTAAGAACTGTACTAGCATAAATAAATCTCTTTGGTTATTTTCGTAATTGTGTTTGGGTTAACCCAAAGATGCTAAATGCACAAAGCATGTGTTGGTATGTCTAACACAGATATCTAAAAGTCTTAGAATCAGTATAGCAATATCCTGTGCACAAAGTTACATATTTGGAGATACATTTACTGAAAGGTCACTACTATAAAGTAGAATTATTTATTTTCTGGGGACATAGATTAAATACCAATGTTGATAATTATCTCCAGATAATATATATGCTACAGTATTCAATCAACAGTAGATTTAGCCCCCTGGACCCCAACTGTGTATTTTAAGTACCATAACTAGATCATTATAGGTTCTTAGGCCTAAACCCTTCAGCCCTCACCCGAGTTCGCCCCTGGCTTTCACTGTACCAAATTCTGGGGGATACCCCATGCCGGTAGTAGGAAATGAAGAGTCGGGTGATCCAAAATCACCTCATGCCCAATGCCCGTGCACTTATAAAAGTATACATATGCACCGCTGCAAGGCTCTTGCTCTGAAGCTGGTTATACCATCAGTTTGTCCAATTCGGCTGTTAGTTCTCTGCATTGAATGCTGTGTTCTGGCACAACTTGTGGTACATAAACTCACCAGGCCCTCTTTGGGGGGGGGGGGGGGGGGAGGGGTGTCAGGCTATGATTACTGCATGATGACCACTAACAAGAAGTCACTGTAAATGTGTGCACATGCCTGTCAATGTTTACTGTAGGTGGCCCAAATGTGACTTATCCCTTTACTGATGGTTACCAGCCGGCACCAGCCAATCTTGGCCAAAACACAACTGTCACAGTAGGACTGCATAGTGCATGCATGCACGTGCACAGGACTACAACTGCATTATGACTTTAGTACAGTTTACAGCTGATTGCTAACCTCAGATGCAAGGAGTTAGGTTGAACAGCACTTATTTGCTTTAGGATACAACAATCCTACACATTGTTCAAGGCTGTAATGAGGTAATGCATGTAGGCATTTTCAACTGGGTACACAGAGTTATAACGATTCAGGACACACCACCAATTACCTGCTGTGTGTCTCCCTTGGATCCACTTCTGTTAATTTAAGGGCATTATGTAATCCATACAATGGCACTTTGGTACATCTCGTATGCTCGCCTGTCTCTATCTGGAAGATGGGCTAACAGTTGCTGCGTCTTCATTGATCAGTTCACTCAAAGCCTATTAAAACTTGCTTAGAGTGCATTTACGATTATAGGTGCAATGCCTTTACCGGCTTACTGAAAATCTAAAAGATTAATTACTAAAATGTATTAAATGGCAAACAGACAGGATTGCAGTAGTGTTTTCTATTCACTAATTAATATAACCATTTTACACAGTTCTCCTTCTACACACTATCCCTAGCTCTCTCTTCCCTTTGCAGGTGGTGACCACCCAGCCCACCTCTGCTGCCCGTCTCCCTCCTCCCCCCACCACCTGGATTGCCTGGTCTTTCTTCTTTTGTTTGTGTTGTGCCTGGCCATGTGGCCTTGTGGCTATAATATACAGCATGAAGGTGAATTGTTGTATGGTTGGATGCATTTTAGTATTACAGGTGTATATGTCTGACTGCCATGCCACAGAACATTTTGCTTATGAACCAGGGTTAATGAATCAACTTGGCCTATAATTTTGAGTTAGGGTTAACCCAAAGATGCTCAAGAAATGAAGCACGCATGTACTTAGGGGATGAAAGGAATCAACGTAAGAATATCCTATTCCCATGGAGTCCCATTCTAAGTGTGTTATCCAAAATATCGTCCATCAGTCACTAGCACAATGACTTGGCATTGGTATGATAAATAGCTGTGAACTTTTGACAAGAGCATGCTTTCAATTTTTGCATGGACAAAGCAGGCGTACACTGAAACTCCATGTTGCGCTCTATTAATATCATTATAGCCGCAATGAGTATTATAATGAAGGCTGGTACCCTGTAACCTTTAATTGACACCTTTTTTGTATGTTACATCTGTACATTATGTGCATGTGTGTATCCCCATACTCTTCTCCTCTCCATGTACATTGCAATTGCCTTCTTACTTCCTGTAGTCTTCCAATTACTACAGCAGTGGCCAGTATGACTCTGCTGTGTCAGCTTCTCGGACTGCACTGATCTGGAATGTTGTGTCCACAGTGGTGGGCATTTGTGCCTATATAGCCACTGGGGTCATCATTGGTATACGACTTGGTGCTGTGGGGGATGCATATGCTACCACCTATCCACCTTACTAGCCAGTCTGCTGCAAAGTGTGGACAAGTGCAGGAACAGCTAACTTGTGTCATCATCCAATTTTGACTACCATAATCAGGTCATTAGGCTCATAGGCCTTAACACCATTTAATGTACTTAGTTGTTTTTGTAATAACATTGTGATACGTTCCTGGAGTCGATGTAGTCATGCTTATAGTAGGATGATGGTTTATCTAATCTATGAAGTGTCATATATAAATTTGATCCAACACCATCCCATGCACAAGTGCATCTATAATATATAGTTTTTGGCGATTAGTTCGCCACTTAGAAGTCAGCCAATAGCTGGCTAGACCTTTCCAACGGAAGTGTTTGGCTACTCTCTGCAGGTCGAGGTCTTGGTAAAACAAAAATGGACCTGTACCAGAACCCTGACCCAGAACCACATATACTGCAGCTTGATGTAGTCTTCCCACTCCAAAGAACATTTGCAGGGCTCTCAGCTTAGTCTGCTCAACCCCCTTCAGCTTTTTACTGTACCCCCAGATCTTGGCACCATTCAACATTTATAATATACTCCACCAATTATGTCATCAGTCTCCTGAACGTCCCTACCCCTATGTCACCCAATTCCATTCTGCATTGCCTGAACCAGGCTCCCTATGCTTTCCTGCCTGCTACAGCCTTCTCATCAACTATGTCATTCAATTCCAGGCAGATGCTCATCAATCACACATCCCAAACTACGTACTCGTCATTCTCAATTACTGTACATATTGCACATCAGCTCTCTTCATCTTCATCTGCCATATGTGCATAATCCTAGATTTCTGGACATTAATGTTCACCCCTCATTCATGTGTGTAATTGATTGTGTTTTGGCAACTCTGAGAATGTGCAAATCGTGTATAAGGCATGTAAGTTAATGTACTGTTGGGACGGCAGCCCCACGAGTTTTAACTCGTGGGGCTGCCGTCCCTGTCAAATACATGAACATATACCAGATGTGAAATTACGTGAGAGTGAATAGTAACCCATGTTAGTCAGCCATGCACATCATAAGGAATGTTGTATTTATTACATCCACAACATACTCCACAAACTGAACATGCAAGCATGCAAGCATGCAAGCATTCACTTGTGGTGTCCTCCCACAACCACCGTCAACGAACAAACGATCAACAACCCGAGCGACACAGGAACGAGACTCAAGAACACAATGATTACTCTCAACAGGATCACTACAAAACTGAGCATGCGTAATTACATTCATTGATTTACTAACAGAATACTGGAGATTACAGACATACATACACCATGCACACTACACACTACACAGATTAATGCATGCAACAATATAATGGTGTGCTTGACATTGATTGCTGTGTGATCATGATGAATGGGTAATTATAAGTTAGTGAGTTAGCACCCTGCAATAATAGGGAACAGGCTGTTTCAATCACTCTGCAGATCTATCTTCAACAGCTGAAGATTTAACATCTTCTGATTGAAATGTCCTGTTCCCTATTGAAGTTGATGCTGTGATACAAGCTTACTCACTCTACTTTATCCCTTTACTGCTCTGTGCGTTGTAAAATCCCATTTTATGCTTGGTTTTTCTGCAACACATGCACTGCTCACAAGGACCCTGGAATGTTAGCTATTATATTTTGGCAAATGCACACTTGCTTACTACATGCTGGCATCTTTGACAGACTGTTTCTATAATGAGCGCAAGAGTATATACCTTCCAATCATGTAGTTCACTCACATCTATCAAATAGTTAGAGTTGTGATGTATATGCTTTGAGGTGATGCAACTGTTTCAGTCATAGCATATTTCAAATGCATGTCATTGAATTGAAAGAAAGAAGTGCATGAAACATGTTTGTGATGAACTGAGCTAACAAATGTATTGTTGCTTCACTAACTAGCTATAAATTATGTGTTCCAGTCTCTGTCTCAATCACAGTGTCATGATCCTCTGAGGTGGGCACTCCAGCACGCAGTTCTGTTATTAGAACAAGGTTCCCAAGTCTCTCTGCTGGTGCTTCCAACAGTGGCTCAGCATTATCCTCCATTTGTTCTTCCTGTTTATGGCAGCATCTCAACTGCCTGCACTTCAGGTACACCTTCTTTCTCAGGAGAATGCCAGGATACAGGAGGGGGAGGTAGATGAGGATCATCTGGAGGGAAGCATAGAACTGTCTTGTCCCAATGGGTGTGTTGAGGTCAGTTATGTGAAGACTCAGGATGAGGATGAGGGCCATGTTACCAAGGATGGCTGCATCCAAAGTGTTTAGTTTGCGTGAATTGTAGGGCTGAAAAGTAGCAATGAGCAGCAGCAAGGCCACGGTGAGGAAGATCTGGATGCGGAGAGCATCTTCTGCTTTTGGTATAAATACAGCCACAAGGAGGTAAGCAATGCGATGGAAGAGGTATAGGGATGAGAAGCTTCTGAATCGTTCCTTATAGCAGCCTTGAAGGACATTAACAAAGTGGTAGACCCATCTGTCAGTGTACACATTGCTGCAGAATGTCTGCATCCTCTGCAGCTTCCTCAATGGTGGCACAGCTATGATGAGTCTACCAAACAGTTGAGGTCCAATGGGAAGAGTGAGGAGAAGAAAGGATGGCAGAAGGACAAACATCAGTAGTATGACAATGGCTGGTATGAAGTAGGCAATGTGTTGTATGGAGCCATAGGGCACAGAGCCCTGCCACCACACCACCACCTTCCTCTCTCCATCTTCCCCTGTGATGGTCTGGTTCACAAGGATGTAGGAGGAGCTGACCAAGAAGCGAGTGAATCCAAGAATGACAAAGGCAGGAAGTGCTCTGTCATATGACATGCCATCTGAGTACTTTGCCTTCCATCGACGCATTCTTCTGAGGCATTGGTCAACTCGGTGACAGCATATCCACTTCTCTGCTGACCTCTCAAGAACAGTGAGTGTGATGGCCACTGTCAGTGGGAACAGTCCAATGCAGTAGTGCAGAAGGATTGTCTGTAGCAGGGTGAGGTGTGCATGTGGTGTGAGGCAGTATGGTGGGAGGAGCACTCCAAAGAAGTCCAGGTTCCACATGCCATACAGAAACCGGTATATCCTGACAAATGCATTGTGCACTGGTCCCAACTCAGCATCACCTCTGATAGTGGAGAATGCCAGGAGTTGTGCAAACAGTAGAAATGAATTGAACCTTCCTGACACTAGGTCTATGTTGAAGAGCATCAAGACAAACATGAAGGCGAACATGGGCACCCACTCACTCAGGATCCACACAAGAACACCCACTTTACTGAGCCCATCCTCACAACTGACACACACTGGTCTTATCCCATTGAAGTTCACAGCAATTCCATTCGCTTTGAGACAGTCTCCACAGAGAAATCCTTTGCGATTAGACCCACTACACACAACATTCTGGAGCTCTTGCTGTGAGTTGTTTTGAGGAAGAGTGATTTGCTGTGTTTGACAGTATCCTGGAGGACATGATCCAGTGAAGAACTTCTGTCCATCACAGCTGTGTTGGTCGTTGGACCGCAGGTATCCAGCCCAGTGGTCTCTTTTCAACGCAGCACCAATTACGTGCACCTCAGGGTGACTCTCATTACAGCCTGCTATTCCAATCACAGTTAGCACTCCACAGTGACATGTTCCCATGTCTCCTGATCCGTATCGGAGGATGTAGCCAGGAGGACAGCACTGGAGCTCTATGTTCATCACCAGGAGTAGGTCTGTGTTGTCCATTGACTGCAGAACCAGCTGAGGAGGTCTAACTACTGCAGATGTGTTGCCTGTGTTGCTAGGGAAGGAATGGTTGGCCATGCCATGTTGCTGTGGAATGCCATGGAGAATGACTACAAAGTCATCAATGTATTTGGAGAAAGAGCTCAGTTCCACTGGTAGTGAGTCATCCATCTTGTTAATCAGTACTGCAAATGCCGGACTGATAATATTGCCAAACTCATCATATACATGAGAATAGGGAAGTTGCTTTGGCTTGCCAGGAATGAAAAGGATATGTTTGGTCATGTTCCCATTCAAGTCAGCAAAAGATGTGGCACTACCTATATAGCTGATACCAGACATTATCTCCCATTGTAAATCTGCCCATGTCTCACTGTCATTTGCTGGGTAATAGAATGAAAGGTTAAAATGTTGTATGTCAAATACACTGAAACTAAGATAGCCTGAGACTGGAGCTAAATTGGTAGAAATATTTTTCCTTGTAATTTGAGTGTGACAGTTGCGAGCATCAGACATATACAGTGAGTTTCTTTCAAAATCAGCTGAGTTCCCACCAAAGACAAATGCACTGCTGTTCTCTTCCCATTCTTGATCATACTGTAGGAAACAGTTTGACACTGGTACCACACCAGGTGCAGAGCTAACGTAAATGGCACCTCCTCTCTGAAAGGCATGGTTTGCAAAGAATTTTAAAGTTACATTTTTGCCAACTCTGATGTAGCTCTCTCCATGGAGAGCAATAGCACCACCTTGTGTAGCAACACAGATCTGTAGCAAAGCCATTGTATTTGCTTGGAACACAATTTCTGTATCTAGAGCATATATTCCTTGTGAAGAAGCTCCACAGTAGATGTCTAATTCATTCCTTACTGTTATCTGTACTGATTTTGCAAATATTATGTTTGTGTTGGTTTCTACCTGAAAAGAAGGGTTGATGCCCTGTGATAACTGCTGATTCATAACTGCATGTGATTCTTCAGAAGACGAGTTAATTATGTGAAAGTGATCAAAATACCAAGTATTCTCTAATAGTTGCTTAATGTTCATTTGGCCAGTTATAGCATCAGAATTTGCAATATAATTTGTCATTCTAACACCTCTGAACAACCTCTTCCCATGAGTAGGAAGTGACTGGAAAGCACATGCACTTCCACTTGCTGCCAAGTTATGGAAAATCTGTGCATTCTCAATGATCAGTCTATCCCCACTGTCACCTTGGTAATGTGAGTGTTTGTAAAGCACAGATATACCTCCACCAACTCCAGGCCCTGCCGTATTGAATGCAAACATATCCTCTGTAAATGTGACAATGTTGTTTGTTTGGAAGGTGACACTGACAGTGGAGAACTCCACATGAACACCTCCACCCATCATGTCATGTTTCTCTGAGGGGAGTAGTTTGTTGTTCCTAAAATCACTATAACGAATTACTACCACATTTGCATTTGATGCATCTTTAATCTGGATTAACATGCCTCCTCCACGGCATGCTGTGTTCCTGAAAAGGTCTCCTAGTGCAAGTTGAATAGTGTTTTTGCTTGAGGAGTCCTGCAGGTTGACAAGGACTCCACCACCCAGTACTGCAAAACTGTTAGAGATAACTATGTTGTGCAAATTGAATGTGTTGTGAGTGGCAAAGCCAGTGCAGACAATGGCAATACTGCCACCCCAGAAGGCATGGTTGTGATTGAAATATGTGTGATTGATCTTCACTAAATTCCCCATGGCATGTCCACTGAATTCAAAATACCCACCAGCTCCACAAAGTGCTCTGTGAAACGGTATGAATGTGTCCGTCACAAGTATTGCATTTCTCCTTGCCCATCTTGTAACATACACTTGTAGTCCTCTTCTGCATGCATTTGAGAGGTTTGAACCCTTTAGGTGCATATTCTGGAGCAGGGCAACATTTCCCTCTGACTGATCTGTAACTTCAATGGATAAGTCACTGCCTGGAGCTACACATACTGTGGACCTGCTCACAACCACAACAGCAACAGGTCCAATTTGTATGTGGTTTCTGTTGGAGTTGCCTCTCAGTTCAATTTTGATGCTGGTATGGGTAATAGAGTTGTTTAAAGCATCCTTAGTTGTATTTGAACAAAACTGTTCATCAATTGTGGCTCCACTCACTGTCCTATTGCTGCTGTTGTGAAGGTTCTGACAGTCCTCTGCAACACCAACATCTTTGAGTAATATATTGTAGTGGCACACTGTATCAAGCAGAGCTATAGAGATGCCACTTCCACTGTTGGTTCTGTCTAGGTGGCTATAGATAGTGATATTGGAGAGAGTAATCTCACCACCCTCTCCATCTCCCATTGCAGTTACATTGATACCGGTGAATGTCAAAGCACAATTACTTCGGTTGCCTTTTTCCTGTATATAAATGGTCAAATTCATAAGCTGAATTTTCTCCTTTGCCAGGGAAGTATCTCTTGTGCTACCTGTAATAAACTCAAAGTGTATCCCACTGCCATGGAAGCCAAAATGAACTATTGCCACATTGGATATTAAAACATTCCCTTGCGTGATTGAGGTGTCATATCGGATGAAAGAAATACCTCTTCCATAAGGGCCAGTGATATTAATGAAAAGAGACAATAAAATTACTATCTTACAGTCTTGAAAGTACAGGGTTGAGGAATCTGTGAGAGAATCACTGTGCTGCAGCTGTTTGCTGCAGTTTCGGAATACTATATATTCGATGTGAACTTTCTCAACATTGTAAAATGCCAAGTTTGCACCATCAGTGCACTGAATCATTGATGGATAAGCTTCACAATCACTCACTACCACTATGGTTGTGAGATTCATTGATGTCCCTTCTATAGCTAGCAAGCTGTCAACTGGCTCAAGTACATGGATGCCACAACCAATGACAATCACAGTATCATTCACAATGTTTGTAAGAGCATAGTTCAGTGACCTACACGATTGATTAAGGTGCTGTGGAAAGGGTACTGAGTCACTTGTTGGTGTGTCATGTATACACTGTGGACTATCCTCTCCTGTTGTACTAACCCACATGGTTCTTGTGTAGTCCTCAGAAGCTGCTCCAGTGCAGCATGTGAGCAGCCACAGCACACACACCAGTAGGATGTGTTTGAGTGGGTCTGGCATCACAGTGTTGATACCTTCCACTCCAACTCCACACCTATAATATGATATGGGATTCCACAAGAAAAGAAATCATGAATGGTTCGACTATATACTTTAAAAATGAGCACAAATGAGCATTACATTACAAGGAAAGTGCTTTAAATAATTAGCAGAACACTCCAATTATAATTGTTCAAAATTTGAATGGCGCATAATTAGCACCACACGCATGACCAAGTGGGATGTGAACATTTGCCGCTAAAGTACATTAAACAGGGTCCAAGAAACAGTCATTTGTTATGAGCAAAACAATATTGGACAAGTTGTGAAGAGCATTACTTTAATTGTTCTATATATCAACTTACAGAAGTATTGGTGGGGCAATATTTTGTGGCAAATTCTTCCACACTCAAGTTTATTGGCACAGATAAGAAGGCGCACACCATTAATCAGACGTTTTAACTTGCACTGCCAGGCACAGTGCCTATATATTATAGAGGAATTTGTTTGTAGGTCTATGGATTGTGAAGCTTTGTATGCAGTCTTTCACTATAACTATGAATAATTATAGCAATTCACTTTACATAGTAGAATGCTGTTGGCAACGCGCACACAATAGGTATGCAGTGAGAGTGCCAGTTAGTCACTTCCCTTCCATTCCTACATGGTGTGTGTACGTGGGATGAATTGCTATAACAGCAAATCACTAGAAAATTATACATCAAATCAGCCTGCATTCTACACCGAGCCAGTGTCATGTAAATACATCGTAGCAAAGCTGGGAACTATGTACACAGTTGATCCTAAAATTGGCAAAAGTGATTGTCTCTCTAGTCAGGTAAGCAATATATGGAAGAGCTGCAGACTGAGCTGCATATCTGTTTTTGTGCTTCAGAAGCACACTTTGTTCATGGCTGTTTAATGTGACATTTATGTATGTGTGTATGTGTGTGTGTGTGTGTGTGTGTGTGTGTGTGCGTGTGTGTGTGTGTGTGTGTGTGTGTGTGTGTGTGTGTGTGTGTGTGTGTGTGTGTGTGTGTGTGTGTGTGTGTGCAACTGGCATAAAGCATGACCACATTAGAGCAGGAATGGATGCACCATTGCTCTGTTCCCGGCTTTTCATAGGTTAGCATGCACATGGTTTTTTGTCATTGGTACCAAGTTAATTAATGGCAACAGCAATACAGTATACAATTTTATCTACACAATTGCGTCAACATGCAGTGAAACTGTACTCTGAATACTCTATTCACACATGATGTATATGAAAGACACACACACACAATCATCCATTGTTAGTGTGTACAAAGAAAGGTCTCTGTACTGAATGTGAACCCTAGTGCATTGTGCTATCTCATTCAGGGAGCAACAATACACATCAATGAACATGTACTTTTGCATTCTGTATATATTGTTGATTGCAGTATTCATGATACCTTGCAAGACACACAATACAGTGTTTCATTTTGTGAAGCTTGTAATGATTCACAGTTTGACTGTACAGAGCCAGCTAGAATAGTTTACATAGACTTCTAGTTGATGATGATTGTGCACATGAAAAGACATTTTATGTACAGTGTTACCAGCATTTACATATATACAGGCTGATGTACATGCTATAGTAACTAAATCAATCCTACAGTCAAGAAAGTTAACGTTCAGTTCTAATTGAAGCATTCCTTGTATGGGTGCACACATGCATGGTTGTGGGAATAGAGTTTGTAGCTACACAGCGCTTGCAATGTGTGTGTGTGTGTGGTGCTGGATTCCTTGCCTTGGAATGGAATCAAATGCACACACACTTCACATTCTGACCATTGTACTGACTATAAACAGTTCAGTACTCGTTAGTTAAGCACAGATGAAACTTGTGAGAAAGAGACATTTAAGGCTAGGCACAAGATGAGTGAGAAGTACTTGGAACAGAAGGCCCCTCTGGTGTGTGACCCCCTCAAGCTCCCTATATACATTGTTGAACCTTCATGCAGGCAGCTCAGCATTGTGTTGATGCCCACACTTCAACTGCCCCTCCTCCTCCTCCCAACACATGGCTTGCCTGGTCTATCATCTCTCTCCTCTGCTGCTGCTGGCCACTTGGACTTGTGGCACTCACCTGCAGCATCATGGTAAAGAGCTGTACGTGCATCTGGCTGTACACTGCACTATTCTGTGAACATAACCCCACATATTATATCATATAGCATTGTTACACTGAAAACTGCACGACATAATAATTTATATATATATGATGGGTGCAGACCATTTGATACAGTCAAGATTATATACCTTAATAGCTCAGTTGTAAGTATCACCTTACAAACTGCGACATTGTGTATGCCCAAACTGTGATTCCCATTTCTTTCTCTTTTCACCCCCCTTCTACATCCACAGTCTCACTACAACTACACTGCTGGTAACTACGTATGAAGATGCCAAGTCAGCTTCTCGCACTGCAAAGGTCATCAATATTGCCTGTCTGGTGGCGGGAATTACCATCTATGTCATCACTGGGATACTCATTGGCATCCTGCAGGGAGCTAGTGTGGCCAGCAACTAGTAGGCCTGTTGCATAGATGGATTTGGCACTTGGGCCGGGGCCGAAGCTTGGGGTAGGTATGTACTGCCAACCAGTGATCACCTCTCTAGACTGTCAAGCAAACTTATGGATAAACCATGACATTAGTGCTTATCTCCTTTCACACTTCAGAAGAAACACAAGCACTACAGTGAGTGTGTGTGTGTGTGTGTGTGTGTGTGTGTGTGTGTGTGTGTGTGTGTGTGTGTGTGTGTGTGTGTGTGTGTGTGTGTATGTGTGTGTATGTGTGTGTGCTAGGACATATACACTTAGTACAGGTGTGCATGTCTGTATTGTCTAATCATGTGCATGTTGGTGTGTCTACCAATGAGAACAGCTGTGTCACTGGCATGTGCACACACATTGTGTATGCACGTCTGCACTTATGCAAGTGTGTATTGCACAAATGATGGATACATATCTATCACTGTTCTGTGTGGTATCCGATTGACTTACAGTACTGCAGTGACAGTCTGTAGTGTTTAGGTGTTTACTGACTGTGTGTTCTATCTTTAGTACTATGTTACTGTACTTAGCATGGCTACCTATTATGGTTGGAGTAATGTGTTAACTGTTACTATGTATGTGAATACACGTGCTTATTGTCCTATTGTTCAGGTACGGTTGAGTTGCTGAATAATATTGTTGCTCACGAGAGTCCAGTTCGTGATCGAACCATCCATACACGAGCACTACATTCTGTTCCTTGCATTCATTGAGCAAACACGTGGCTGCCATTGATACTAGTTAGTGGCAATAACACAATTATCCCAAAACAAGTATGTCAACAAATAGTGAAACTGTAGGGATGTAGTCCATGAATACCCTATTCACAAGATGTTGTAAGTGAAACACACAATCACAATCATCCTTGTTCTATTGTGCACACAAAATGGCTGAATATATTATATCATATCATAGATATATGACCCTACAGTGTTATCTAATTCAGGTTTGGACATAAAGTCAATGAGCATTCTCTATTAGTGTCCATTAATTCTGTAGACAATATTGTGCAAGACATGACTGCAGTACACAAGCTATACATTTCATTATATGTACATACACTTAATGCAAGTACTCAGATTATATATGCTCCAACATATTCCTTCAATGTTCTCTTTCTCCAATGCCATGTATACATCCACACATGGACCCAGATCTAGAGAGACACTCGAGTCATGTACACTGATGTGCACCCTCATGCAGTGCAAACAGATCTACACAGCCATTTATGGCTTGTATTCAGTTCACAGTTTAGCATGCATGTACATGCTGTACATAGTAAGACGTATGATTGTCAGGTACAATGAATAAAGCATCCTACTGTGTATGCATATGCATGCAGCTGGACATGTTGTCATACATCTGTAGCTTCATTTAATATATTCCATGGTTGAACTAGAGGATAGAAACAGTTATTGCTAACAACAATAGCGGCATTCATTGTACTTGCTGTCCTCCCTCTTCTTCCACACTTTCCCTCAATCTCTCTCCCTATACAGGTTGTGACCACTCAGCCCACCACTTTTTTCATGAGTGTTTACGCCTCCTTTTGCAGATATATAATTATTGTCGATTGCAGAAATTCAGACATACTGCACTCAGTCTGTAGTAAAATATTACTATGTGTTTCCTTCTATCACATTCATCCTGTGAGAATTTCTTAACAGATCTTTACTGTGCATTACCTCTGTACTATTATATGTATGTGTGTATTCCCCATTCTCTTTATCTCTCCATATTGCCCTCTTACTCCTCTTACTCCTCTTATGTATAGTCAGCTGAACACTACAGCAGTGGCCAGTATGAATCTGCTGTGTCAGCTCCTCAGATGACAATGATCTGGAATATTGCGTCCATGGTGGTGGGTATTTGTGCCCATGCAGCCGCTGGTGTCAGCATATACTTTGCTATTACGGAAAATGCACACAATCACAACCAAAATTGTCTATGGGATTATATATGCTGTACAGTTACAGCTTTGTGGTATGATTGCTTGCATGAGTTTTAGAAATGGAGATGCAAGTGATCTACAGTACGAAATTCTTGAAATGAAGCTAATTGGATAGTTATGGAATCTGGTAAATAGTTCATACACTAAGCTAAGTAAAATTGAATTAATTTTACCTAATGGTTAACTGATTGCTGTTTTGTAGGAGGACATACCAATGCTTAATTTTAACACTTGCAGAAACTTGTAGACTTGACCATGAATGACAGTATATATGGTGTGCTTGACATTGACTGCTGTGTGACTGTGATGAAGGGGTAAGTTAGTGAGCTTGTACCCAGAAATAACTTCAATAGGGAACAGATTGTTTCAATCTGCAGATCTTCCACAGCTATAGGTCTAAGATCTGCAGATCAAAAATTCTAGTTCTCTATTGAAGTTGATGCTGTGATACTACCTTACCCCTTCAACACTTGCGCATGTGGTTGTACTTGTGCAGCCTCGCTGCCCCCATAAATTAGTCTGCTCCCATACTAATTTAGAAGGCCTGGGAACGAGGCTAGTGCTTGTGAAAATTCGATCCATTATTTTTACTAGGTTATTGTGCAAGACATCAACTGATCGCAAGGACCTTGGAATGTTAGTTATTATGATTATTATGACAAATGCACACTTGCATACTACATGCTGGCATCTTTGACAGACTGCTACTACAATGCACTCGGGGAGTACCTTCCTATCATGTAGTTTACTCCCTTTGTATTAATAATAAAATTTGAATGGAGTTGTGATGTGTATGTTTTGAGTTGATGCATCTGTTTCAGACATAGTATATCACATGAATGAATTGAAAGAAAGAAGTGCATGAAACATATTTAATATTGAATGGAGCCAACAAGTGAATTACAGTATTGTTACATTAACTAGCTATATCAGTTTCTGTCTCTGTCTCCGTCACAGTGCCATCATCCTCTGAGGTGGGCACTCCAGCACGCAGTTCTGTTATTAGAACAAGGTTCCCAAGTCTCTCTGCTGGTGCTTCCAACAGTGGCTCAGCATTATCCTCACTTTGTTCTTCCTGTTTCTGGCAGCATCTCAACTGCTTGCACTTCAGGTATACCTTTCTTCCCAGTAGAATGCCAGGATACAGGAGGGGTAGGTAGATGAGGATCATCTGGATAGAAGCAAAGAACTGTCTTGTCCCAATGGGTGTGTTGGGATCAGTTATGTGAAGACTCAGGATGAGGATGAGGGCCATGTTACCAAGGACGGCTGCATCTAAAGCATTGAGTTTGCGTGAGTTGTAGGGTTGCAAGGCCGTAATGAGCAGCAGCAAGGCAACAACGAGAAAGATCTGGATGCGGAGAACATCTTCTGCTCTTGGTATGAACACAGCCACAAAGAGGTAAGCAATGCGATGGAAGAGGTAGAGGGAAGAGAAGCTTCTGAATCTTTCCTTATAGCAGCCTTGTAAGACATTAACAAAATGGTAGACCCATCTGTCTGTGTAGACATTGCTGCAGAATGTCTGCATCCTCTGCAGCTTCCTCAATGGTGGCACAGCTATGAGGAGTCTGCCAAACAGTTGAGGCCCAATGGGAAGAGTGAGGAGAACAAAGGAGGGCAGAAGAACAAACACTAACAGTATTGCAATAGCTGGTATGAAATAGGCAATGTGTTGTATGGAGCCATAGAGCACAGAGCCCTGCCACCACACCACCACCTTCCTCTCCTCATCTTCTCCTGTTATGGTCTGGTTCACAAGGATGTAGGTGGAGCTGACCAGGAAGCGAGTGAATCCAAGAATGACAAAGGCAGGAAGTGCTCTGTCATATGACATGCCATCTGAGTACTTTGCCTTCCATCGTCGCATTCTCCTGAGACATTGGTCCACTCGATGACAGCATATCCACTTCTCTGCTGACCTCTCCAGAACAATGAGTGTGATGGCCACGGTCAGTGGGAACAGTCCAATGGAGTAGTGCAGAAGGATTGTCTGTAGCAGGGTGAGGTGTGTGTGAGGTGTGAGGCAGTATGGCGGGAGGAGCACACCAAAGAAGTCCAGGTTCCACATCCCATACAGAAATCGGTATATCCTGACAAATGCATTGTGCACTGGTCCCAACTCAGCATCACCTCTGATAGTGGAGAAGGCCAAGAGTTGTGCAAACAGCAGAAATGAGTTGAACCTTCCTGACACTAGGTCTATGTTGAAGAGTATCAAGACAAACATGAAGGCGAGCATGGGCACCCACTCACTCAGTATCCACACAAGAATGCCCACTTTACTGAGCCCATCCTCACAACTGACACACACTGGTCTTATCCCATTGAAATTCACAGCAATGCTGTTCCCTTCTAGACAGTCTCCACAGAGGATTCCTTTGCGATTACACCCATTGCACATTACTTCCTGGAGCATTTGCTGTGAGTTGTTTTCAGGAAGAGTGATTAGATGTGTTTGACAGTATCCTGGAGGGCATGGTCCAGTGAAGAACTTCTGTCCATCACAGCTGTGTTGGTCATTGGAATGCAGGTATCCAGCCCAGTAGTCTCTCTCCAAGACAGCACCAATCACTTCAGGGTGACTCTCATTACAGTCTGCTATCCCAATCACAATGAGCACTCCACAGTGACATGTTCCCTTGTCTCCTGATCCGTATTGTAAGATGTAGCCAGGAGGACAGCACTGGAGCTCTATGTTCATCACCAGGAGTAGGTCTGTGTTGTCCACTGACTGAAGAACCAGCTGAGGGGGTCTAACTACTGCAGATATGTTGCTTGTGTTGCTAGGGAAGGAATGTTTGGCCATGCCATGTTGCTGTGGAATGCCATGGAGGATGACTCTAAAGTCAGCAGTGTATTTGGAGAAAGAGCTCAGTTCCATTGGTAGGGAGTGCTCTATTTTGTTAATCAGTACTGCAAACACTGGAGTGATAATATTGCCAAACTCATCATATGCATGAGTATAGGTAAGTCTCTTCTGTTTGCCAGGGATGAAGTAATGCATATGTTTGGTCATGTTTCTATTCATGTCAGGAACAGATGTGGGCCAGGCATTATCTACATGGCTGATACCAGACATGATCTCCCATTGTATATCTGCCCATGTCTCGCTTTTATTTGCTAAGTAAATGAATGAAAAGTTGAAATTTCGTATGTCAAATACACTGAAACTAATCCAGCCTGAGAATGGAGTTAAATTGGTAGAAATATTTTTCCTTGTAGTTTGAGAGTGACAGTTGCGAGCATCAGACATATACAGTGACAGCCCTGCAACAACAGCTGTGTTTGCTTCATAGACAAATGCACTGCTGCTCTCTTCCCATTCTTGGTCATACTGGAGGAAACAGTTTGATACTGGTACCACTCCAGGAGCAGAGCTAACATATATGGCACCTCCTCTCTGAAAGGCATAGTTTGCAATGAGTTGTAAAGTTGCATTTTTGCCAACTCTGATGTAGCTCTCTCCATGGAGAGCAATAGCACCACCATGTGTAGCAACACAGAGTGCCAAGTGTGCTAATGTGTTTGCTTGGAGCACAATTTCTGACCCTAGTGCATAAATTCCTTGTGAAGATGCTGCACATTGGATGCTTAATGTATAACTTACTGTTATCTCTACTGACTTTGCAAATATCAGGTTTGTGTTGGTTTTCACCTGAAAAGAAGGATTGAAGCCTTGTGATATCTCCTGGTTCCTAACTGCCATTGACTCGTAAGAAGAAGAATTAATGTGAACAATATACAAAGATTCATTGAATGACTGTTCATCTGCTTGTTGCTTTATGTTCATTCGGTATAAAATACTAAAACCTGCCATACAATTTGTCATTCTGACACCTCTGAACAACTTCTTCTCATGAGTAGGAAGTGACTGAAAAGCACATGCACTTCCACTTGCTGCCATGTTGTTGTACAGCTTTGCATTCTCAACAGTCAGTCTATCCCCACTGTCATCTTGGTAATGTGAGTGTTTGTAAAGCACAGATATACCACCACCAACTCCAGGCCCTGCTGTATTGAATGCAAAATTATCCTTTGTAAAGGTGACAATGTTGTTTGTTTGGAAGGTGACACTGACAGTGGAGAACTCCACATGAACACCTCCACCCATCATGTCATGTTTCTCTGATGGGAGTAGTTTGTTAAACATGATATTTATATCACGAATTACTACCACATTTGCTTTTGATGCATCTTTAATCTGAAGCAACATGCCTCCTCCACGACACGCTGTGTTACTGAAAAGGTCTCCTTGTGCAAGTTGAATAGTGTTTTTGCTTGAGGAGTCCTGCAGGTTGACAAGGACTCCACCACCCAGTACTGCAAAACTGTTAGAGATAACTATGTTGTGTACATTGAATGTGTTGTGAGTGGCAAAGCCAGTGCAGACAATGGCAATACTACCACCCCAGAAGGCATGGTTATCTCGGAAATATGCGTGTTTGATCTCCACTAAATTCCCCGTGGCATGTCCACTGAATTCAAAATACCCACCAGCTCCACAAAGTGCTCTGTGAAACTTTAATAATATATCAGTCACAAGTATTGCATTTCTCTTTGCCCATCTTGTAACATACACTTGTAGTCCTCTTCTGCATGCATTTGAGCTGTTTGATCCCTTTAGGTATATATCCTGGAGCAGGACAACATTTCCCTCTGACTGATCTGTAACTTCAATGGATAAGGTACTGCCTGGAGCTACACGTTCTTTGGACCTGCTCACAACCCAAACACCAACAGGTCCAATTTGTATGTGGTTTCTGCTGGAGTTGCCTCTCAGTTCAATTTTTATGCTGGTATGGGTAATAGTGTTCAAAGCATCCTTAGTTGTATTTGAACAAAACTGTTCATCAATTGTGGTTCCACTCACTGTCCTATTGCTGCTGTTGTGAAGGTTCCGACAGTCCTCTAAAACTTCAACATCTTCGAGTAATATATTGTAGTGGCACACTGTATCAAGCAGAGCTATAGAGATGCCACTTCCACTGCTGGTTCTGTCTAGGTGGCTATAGATAGTGACATTGAAGAGAGTAATCTCACCACCGTCTCCATCTCCCATCACAGTTATGTTGATACCGGTGAATGTCAAAGCACAATTACTTTGGTTGCCATTTTCCTCTATGTAAATGGTCAAATTCCTAAGCTGAATTTTCTCCTTTGCCAAGGAAGCATCTCTTGTGCTACCTGTAAGAAACTCAAAGTGTATCCCACTGCCATGGAAGCCATAATGGACTATTGCCACATTGCATATTAAAACATCCCCTTGTGTGATTGAGGTGTTATATCTGGTGAAAGAAATACCTCTTCCATAGGGGCCTCTGATTTTAATGAGAAGAGAAAATAATTTTACTATCTCACAGTTTTGAAAGTGCAAGGTTGATGAATCTGAGACAGAATCACTGTGCTGCAGCTGTCTGCCACAGTCTTGGAATGCTATATTTTCAATATGAACATTTTCAACATTGTAAAATGCCAATTTTGCTCCATCAGTGCACTGAATCACTGATGGATCAGCTTCACAACCACTCATTACCACTATGGTTGTGACATTCATCAGTGGTGTCCCATCTAGCAAATTGTCAACTGGCTCAAGTACATGGATGCCACAACCCATGACAATCAAAGTATCATTCCCAATGTGCGTAAGAGCATAGTTCAGTGACCCACATGATTCATTAAGGTGGTGTGGACGGGGTACTGGGTCACTTGCTGGTGTGTCATGTATACACTGTGGACTATCCTCTCCTGTTGTACTAACCCACATGGTTCTTCTGTAGTCCTCAGAAGCTGCTCCAGTGCAGCATGTGAGCAGCCACAGCACACACACCAGTAGGCTGTGTTTGAGTAGAGCTGACTTCATTGTGTTAACTTTATAATACCTTCCACTCCACACCTATTGGGATTCCATGAGACAGAAATCATTAATGGCTTGAGTATAAGTAGCAGCACAAATTTGCAATAAATCACGAGGAAGTGTTCACCAATAATTAGAACAGTAAAATTTACTTTGGTTAAATTTGAAAGGCGTATTTTAGCACCTAGTAGATTAAACAGGATCCCTACTGTACTGAAGAATGTACTATGAGCAAAACAACATCGGACAAGAAGTGAAGACCGTCACTAATTGTTACATCAACTTACTGAAGTAATGGTGGGACAATATTTTGCAGTTCTGCAAATCACTCTACACTCAAGTTGGTACAGATGGGAGGATGCGCACCACCAAGACTGACAAATTGCCTGATCTCTTTGACTGATCTTGTAGGGAGTGCTATTAAGAGACCACACACGTACAGTCATAAGCTATAGACCTGCACTGCCTTGCATGGTACCTCTTATTTATACCATGGCACATGTTTGTAGGCACATTGATTGTGAAGGCCACGTAAAATTACGTATGTAGTCTATCACTTTAGTAATTCACTTCACATACAGTGAATGCAGTTGCACGCACAATAGATGTGTAGAGAGAGTGTGACCTAGTCACTTCCATGACTACATGGTACATGTACATGGGATGAATTGTTACATCACCAGTAATATTCAAACCAGCCTGCATGCTACACTGAGCCAGTGTCAAGTACACAGTGAAGCTGGGGGCTATGTATATAATTACGTATTTGGCCTTAATGAGTGGCAACAGTGATTACCTCTCCAGTCAGGTAAGCAAGAGCTGCAGTCAGTGCTGCATATCTCTTTATGCACTTCAGAAGTAACACTCTGCTCATGGTTGTTAAGTACAGCATTTGTGTGTCTATTGTGTGCAGTTACGCTGTGTGTATACACATGTGTGTGTGTGTGTTTGTGTGTGTTTGTGTGTGCGTGGTGTGTGTGTGTGTGTGTGTGTGTGTGTGTGTGTGTGTGTGTGTGTGTGTGTGTGTGTGTGTGTGTGTGTGTGTGTGTGTGTGTGTGTGTGTGTGTGTGTGTGTGTGTGTGTGTGTGTGTGTGTGTGTGTGTGTGTGTGTGTGTGTGTGTGTGTATGTGTGTGTGTGTGTGTGTCCCCACCCGTGTACTTTGTATGAAGATCTGACAGCTAGCACTGTTCATGTTCATTATTATTATAATGGACACTGCAACTGGCATATACGTAAGACCCTGTTAGAGCAGCAATGGATGCACCATTGTTCAATTCTAGGCCTTTCACAACAGGTAAGTGAGCATACAGCTGTCAGTGGTACAGGATAGCAGCAACAGCACTACGATAACTATTTTACCAATGCACATCTTGCATCCACATGTGCAGTAAACTGCATGTATATAGTCCATGAATACTCTAACCACATGCGTCGTATGATGTATTTGAAAGACACATACACAATCATCCATTGTTGGTGTACACAAAGAAAGGTCTCTGTACTGAATGTGAACCCTAGTGCATTGTGCTATCTCATTCAGGGAACAACAATAAGTCAATGAGCTTGTACTATATTCTTCTGTCCAGTTGATCACTAGACAATACTCTTGCAAGATGTGATCATGAGAGCAGTACACAAGTTTCATACACACCAGCCCATAGACCCACCCACAGACACACATTACACCTAGATCAGAATAGGAACACAGGCGACATTATATTAGCATTATAAGTATACATTTTGTCATTATAAGCAACACAGTCATGTAGTCTGTATACATGTGTCAAAGGTTAATAAGGTTTGCTACTTACAAGCACTCAGACAATTAAGATCCATGTTTGCTTACAAAGTAGAACTCTTGTCTCTAATGCCATGTAACTAGTTCACATATGCATCCACACATGGACCCATGCAGAGAGACTCGAGTCATGCAGACTGATATAGTGTGCACCCTCATGCAGTGCAGCCACAAACAGCCCTTTACAGCCATGTATGACTTGTGTATATTCAGTCCACACCTAGACATACATGTACATGCTGTACATAGTAATAAGTAATTCATACACGACACTTCCAAGCATGCATGCATGCAAATTATGTTTGGCAATGGTTGATGCTAATGAACATACCGTATGGATGGAAGTTTGGTGGCATATACATTTCAGCAAATTACTCCTGTTGTGGCATTTGACGAATTCACTTTGGCAGTGGGCAAGCCTTAATTGTGCCCTAATGCTATCATGTAAACATTTAACAGTTGGGAGTATAAATTGCTCTCAAAGCTGCTAATCTGCTATAAATTCCCTGCCAAAATTCCAAATTTCAATCCTGCCAAATGATTTTATATATAATTTAGTTTGTTCATTTGTTTGTTTGTTCGCTTTTGCCGCAAAGACTACGAAACAGAACGCCACCAAACTCTCAGGGATTATAAAGTGCAGGACTCCAGAAGTGTTCTACACAGGTTGAAATTGCCCGTTACAGGACATATATTATACTGTACATAGGTACATTAGAGCAGGAATTGATACACTATTGTCATAATTACATGTTCAGGGTCTTTCACAAGCAACCATGTAGCTGTTATTGGTACAGGATAATAGCAACAGCAATATGTGTATACAATTGCATCAACATGTAGTGAAACTTTAGTCCGTGAATACTCTATTCACACATGATGTATATGAAAGACACATACACAATCAACCATTGCTAGTGTGTGCAAAGAAAGGTCTCTGTACTGAATGTGAACCCTAGTGCATTGTGTTATCTCATTCAGGGTCTAATAAGTCAATGAGCATGCACTATACATTGTGTTCTGTAAAATTTTGTTCTGCTGATTACTAGACAATACCTTTGCAAGATGTGTACTCAAGCTAAATGCACCTACACACCCACTCACACCCACTCACACCCACATACACAGTCACATACACGGCCACATACACATGTACAGTACATGTGTTCAAAAATAGGAATATAGACCATTATGAATGGTGGAATTGTTGACAAATGTCACACAGTACATGCAGAAAGAAGTCAATGGAAACAGAATGTTTGGCTACTGAGGCCTTCTGCAGCCTTTTGACTCATGCACTAACATGTCTAACAGCTGAATAAGGCCTCTATGCAGCCAAAATGATGTTTGCGCATTGACTTCAATAGTATGTGAAATTACTCAACTGACACAATTCCCCCATTTGAAGTTCTACAATGCATGTACATAGTAAGGAGCCTCTACAATAATACAGACCATCCTTACAGTATTACTGCTTTACCATTATATGCTGTACAGTTCTTCCAGTCTGAATACATAATATTATGTCAGAGGTTATTAGCTACATGTTCATAATTCAAGTACCTAAATTAATGAAGCTCCAAATGCATTTCTCTAATATAATAGTACGTACTTGATCAGTATCAAGCTGCAATGTAGATGACTCATCCAAGCCTATATGCCTGTATTGGAATAGCACAGTCATGTGCACACATAATACATAGGTTGGAAACATAGTATTATAAGAACAATTATATTACAGCTAAATTATTGCAGTGGTGACTATATACATATATGGTGAATATACAATTTAAACAATTACCTGTTAATTTTACTGACTTAAGTGCACATTGACAAGTACACAAATATTGGTGAAGAGAAGAGATGAATCAATTATTTATTATACCTGTGCTGGCCATACACTGACCACAACCCATGTATATACAGTGATCTGCTTACACGATCTTTCCTTTTCCCCTCCTTCCACTGACTCCCCCTTCTTCAATTCCCTTCCTCCTCCTCTACTCTCCTGACACCTTACCTCTTCTCTGATCCCCTTTACAGCCTAACTCACATTGCACCATATATATACCCTATTTATATATAGTGTCTGATGTTATTTCCAGCTGAGTCAGTGCATGTGTTTGTTCATTTAATTTTATTGCTTTACCTAATGGTGAAGTTGCATCACTGGTGCTAAAATCACATAGTCAGTTGACTCTTATATGGATGACCTGAACAGAATGAGAGTGTTGTGAATTTAGTGCATATACATGTGGGACATGCACAATAGATAGGTAAATGCATATTGTCATTGATATGAGCCTGCATACTGCCATACTCCAGACACTGAATAATCTCTGATACATGCAAGGGGGAAGGGAGATATAATAAGTAGCTGGAGTTTGCCACCAAGGAGCCCCTTCAAACTCAAGCTCTGCTGTCACCTGCACACACGAGGTGGTCTGGTATATAATTTCACGCAGTATTTTAATACTGCCACTAGGGCCAATTGTGTGACATGCACCATGACAGCCAATATCTCTCACTTTCATTAGCATTGTCATGGCCAGGTCTGTTGGCTTAGGCAGCTGAAATTCAACAATAGAGTGTAAGTTGTCCTGGGTTTGATATTGACCGGTGACAATTCCCCTCCATGCCAATCTTTCTTTTGAATTGTGACTTAGATTAGCTATTAATGGTGTTTCGGTATCCAGTTACTATAAAAATTATGCAAATACATACCTTCTTAAATTGGTATTCAAGTAATACTGCATACAACTTGTATGCTGCCCACTCCTACTTTCTAGTACACAAAATGCTAGGCTCTGATTGGTTGAGTTGAAGCCCATATTATATCAATCATGATATTATTGTATCAGACAACATGGTAGTGCTGAGTATGTAGGGATGGTGGTGGTTGTTTGTATGCTGTCATACAAACGAAAAGGTAGCACTAGTACCATTTAGCCTTAAAAGTTGGCAAAAAGGGCTACCCGTGAAGAAGTGTTGGTTGCATTCAAAGCAGAATTTACCTTACTTCCAAGAGGAAGCGCGCGCTCCAGCAGAAAATGACCTCAACATTTTCTGTGTTTTGTCTTCTCCTCCTCCTTCTCCTCCTCCTCCTCCTCCTCCTCCTCCTCCTCCTCCTCCTCCTCCTCCTCCTCCTCCTCCTCCTCCTCCTCCTCCTTCCTAAGTTAATTTTAAGGCTTTTATCTGCATCACACATGCCAGCACATGCTTCATGAATTTAGCATCTTTGTGTTAACCCAAAAACAAAATACAATGTCGTGAATAACCAAGGAGATTTATTGACGCTAGTACAGTTCTTAGGCAAAATGTTGTATGGCTCATGCATGGTAGTCAGACATAATTCCTGCAATATACTAATATGCAATGAGCCAACAATTCACCTTCATACTGTACATGATAGCCACAAGGCCACATGGCCAGGCATAGCACAAACAAGAGAAGATGGACTAGGCAATCCAGGTAGTGGGAGGAAGTGGTGGATTGATGAGCAGCAGAGGTGGACTGGGTGGTCACCACCTGCAAATGGGTGAATGGATCGCGAAGTGTGGAAGTTTGGAAGAGGGAGGAGACTTGGTACAGACCTTTTTCGGTTGGTTGTCCACACCGGGCACAGGATTCGAAATCATGGTATTATACATAAACATAAACAGTATTGCTGTATAAAATCTCTAGCTTGCAATCTAGATTTTGCAATTATACTGTACTAGCAGGGCGCCCGCCTTCGGCGGGCTTCTGCTTCGGCGAGTCGCACGACAGCGAGTCGGGCCCAGGCTGATTCGAAGAATCTTCGCTGTTAGCAACGGAGGGTAGCTGCTATAACGACGGCCGAGTTTAAATTCGATCGTTGGACGACAGCTAATCAAACCGCCCGATACCGGAAGTCAATGAGCGATAGTTAATAAAATGGCCGTCAGCGGCGAACGAAAAATTGAAAATTGAAGGATATCTCTTCAGGAACTGCAAGACGGGGGATTTCAACCCATGGAGGACATTTCCGGAGCTTTACTTTATAATTCCTGAGAGTTTGGTGACGTTCTGTACCGTAGTTAGTAGGATACCGGTACGGGCGTGGACAAGCGATTCAAAAAGGCTTGTATATTGAATGCTGTTACTGTTTCAGCAATCGCCGTTCCTATTCTCTAGTACAACCATGGGATATATTTAATGAAGCCACTACAGTAGATGTATGACAACATGTCCAGGTGGGATAGGTAATACACTGAAGCCCCCTGAACAATGAAGGACACACTGAATTCTGGTTGCAATGTTCAGTGACTACAGATAGTGTCCTAGCAACATTGTCTGCAAAACTACCTTTGAAATGAGGGCATCAGAATTTATGGAGGGAGATGTGTGAAGGGAGGTGTATGTTGGGAGGTGTATGGAGGGAGATATGAAGAGGGCCTTCAGTGAAGGATATGTAGTTATTATACAATATTGTAGAGGCTCATAGTTGCGATAATAATACAGTGATGCGAGATTCTTAAGCAAGACATAAATCAATCAAGTGCAGGACGATTTGACCCGAAGGTCTTTGTCAACTGCGTACAGTTATTATACACATTCAATGGCATATTGCCTAACTGCATGAACCTCAAGGGTGCTTTGTGCCCTCAGGCCTTGTTCATTAATGTATGCAATACACAAATGAAAGTGAGTAGTACAGTATATGAGTACCTTAACACAAAATTATAAATGCTCACATTCATAATATAAACTTCAGCCCTGGCTCTGAGCTGGGACATCCGGTATAATTATAACTCTGTACACTGGATGTCACAACTCAAAATGGGTGCTTAGCTAGGGTGTGCATGGAAGGATGATGTAACCTCATCCACACATCTACGCATAACTCCTCCTCACACACAAGTTTAGACGTGATTGCAAGATACTGTATTAACCTTTATTTCATGATCACCCATGGCATGTACAGTGTTCAGTTAACATACGTGTTGCCAGGCAACACTATGTGTATGGAGAGTTTTAAATTTGTGGTAGACCAGTGCACATAGTACTCATTCAAGGTTTGATTATCAAATCACATCTAAAGAGGGATGTAGTAACCACTTATGTAGCTATATACGTATATACAGTCTATCACAAGGTGGTACAGGAAGTGATGTAACTCTATTGTATAATAATTATAGCAATGCATAATACATTTTTGACAGGGAAACTTTTGGCAGATTAGCAATTAATATTCCTAACCATCAAATGTTTACATAATATCTTATGGCATAATTAAGACTTGCCCAATCATCAAAGTAAAGCTGCCATGCCCACAACTGGAGCAGGTCACCAAAATATATTTTCCCACGAAGTTTTCGTTCTACAGTACGTTCACTAACATTGATCACTGCCGTGAGCTGTATGCATTTATATGCATATACAGTAAGGATATTCACTTCATTGTACATGACATGACATACGTATTACTATGTACAGCATGTACATGCATGCTAAAGTGTGAACTGAATACAAGTCATAAATGGCTGACTATGTAGATCTGTTTACATGTGCACTGCATGAGGGTGCACATTATATCAGTGTGCATGACTCGAGTGTCTCTCTAGGTCCATGTGTGAATGTGTACATGGCATTGGAGACAAGAGAACATTGGAGGAATACATTGGAGCATGATTATATTATCTGAGTACTGCAATTTAATAGCCAGTATAACCTCTGACACCTATGTATGCAGACTACAATGTCATGAATTGTATAACCTTTAATGGTAAAAGAGCATATGCAATACAAATATAATATGGTCTATACAATCTAAGTGTATGTGTGTTCTTCAAATGGGGGATTGATGAGCAAATTCATGTGGCACAAATAATTATCAACAGAACGTTTCGGCCCAGAAAGCCTTCTTCAGCTGTTAGACAGTTCCCCCCATTTGAGCTTCCTACGACATGGCATTGAGCCTGTATGTGTCTGCAGGTGTGCCTATGGGTGGTTTGGATTTGTGTATGTATAGAGCTTGTGTACTGCACTCACGTCTTGCAAAGTATTGCCTAGAGAATAAATGGACACAAATGGCCAGTGAAAACTCATTGATTTAATGTCCTACACTGAATTAGATAACAGAGTAGGGTTGTGTGTCTATGGTAGGGTTTATTTTATTGTAGTGGTTTATCTAGTCATTCTGTGTGCACACTAACAATGGATGATTGTGATTGTGTGTTTCACTTACAACATCTTGTGAATAGGGTATTCATGGACTACATCCCTACAGTTCCACTATTTGTTGACATACTTGTTTTGGAATGATTGTGTTATTGCCGCTAACTAGTATCAATGGTAGCCACGTGCTTGCTCATTGAAGGCCAGGAACAGTGATATATGCATCCATCATTTGTGCATTACACACTTGCATAAGTGCAGAGGTGCATACACAATGTGTGTGCACATGCCAGTGACACAGCTGCTCCCATTGTTAGACACACCAACATGCACATGAGTAGACAATACAGACATGCACACATGTATATGTCCTAGCACACACACACACACGCGCGCGCGCACAGACACCCATCCACCTACACACACTGTAGTGCTTGTGTTTCTTCTGAAGTGTGAAAGGAGATAAGCACCAATGTCATGGTTCATCCATAAGTTTACTTGACAGTCTAGAGAGGCGATCACTGGTTGGCAGTACGTACCTGCACCAAGCTTCGAATCACTGTGACACTGTGTGAAGGGACACTTGCTACACGACCTCATCGAGTGTCTCTAACCGAACGGTAACGCAAGGTCCTCACATAAAGGAGAAATGTCTCAATCTCGCTCTGCTGCTCAACTGCTAGCAAGAGCCACTTAAATACAAAACCCAGCACAAAAGTGATCTCTACAGTGGTTTACAAGATAAACTCTAAACTACATTCAAGCAAAAGTGAATGCACTCAATTAGCATATACAAACTAAATCATAGGCAAAACAGAGCTAAATCATAACTACAACAGAAACCATAGAAAAAGCCTCAAAACTACCAAACATGATATTAATAAGCAGCTCTCTACAATAAGCCAAAAAGATGAATAACCTGACTTCCTAAATGAAGGCTTACAAGAGAACACCACAACTACTCATGACTACACAAACATTAAAGGTCAATACAAACACATCATTAATGGTCACCACAGAGTCACTGCTCTGAAGCATGACTGCTTCACACACTGGCTCAACGTAGTATGCAGGCTGGTTTGATGTAATATTTCTAGTGATGTAGCAGCTCATCTCATGCTATTCATGGAGATAGTTACATTAGAGTTGGCAAGAATTCAACTTCAGAATTAAATGCAAATCATGCCTTTCAGAGAGGAGGTGCCATTTATGTCGGCTCTGCACCTGGAGTGGTACCAGTGTCAACTGTTTCCACCAGAATGACCATGTCTATGTACGTATGAAGAGAACACTGGTATATACAGTATGTCTAAATAACACAGGCACAATTGAGGGACAGTCATTATAACATATGTAATGCTAATGAATAGCAGAGACTCTAACCAACATGCATTCAGGGCTTGTATGTGCACTAAACTCACACTTCCATGGAGTATATCTGTGTGCCACCTCCTTCAGGAAAGTACAAGAATACTCCAGGCATCACAGTACACGAGTATATGCACTAATACATCTGACATTGAGGTGTTTTGTCCATAATAATAATATTGCATTTTATCATCATGAGTATTCCACGCACCAAACATGCAGGCATTGATGCATGTATGCTTTCACAAGAATGGAATCTAGTAAATAGTTTGTATACTAAGCTAATAAAATTGTATTAATTTTGCGGGATACTATAACTGATTGCTGTTTGGTAGGAGGACATGCCCATGCTTACTTTGACACTTGCAAAACTTGTAAACTTGACCATGAATGACAGCATTATAATTTTATGGAGTGCTTGACTGATTGCTGTGTGACTGTGATGAAGGGGTAATTATAAGTTAGTGGACTTACACCCTGCAACAATTTCAATAGGCAGCAGGCTGTTTCAACCTGCCAATCTTCAACAGCAGTACGTAGATCAAAGATCAAAGATCAAAATATCCTATTCCCAATTGAAATTGATGCTGTGATACAAGCTCACTTCTTTATCCCTTTACCAATTATTGTGTGCCTGACTGGGTGTAAAATTCTATGTTACTTGGTTATTACATGTGCATGACATGCACTAATCAGAAGGACCACAAGGATCTTAGTTATACAGGACCATGACATGCATTAATTAGAAGGACCATGAGATGTTAGTTATATATTTTGGCAAATGCACACTGGCATACTACATGCTGGCATCTCTGACAGATTATTCCTGTTTCTATTATAATGAGCTTCATGTAGTTCACTCACTTTTGTATTGAATTCAAATAGAGTTGTGATGTGTATCCTTTGAGGTGATGCAGCTGTTTCAGTCATAGTATGACATTGTGCATGAATTGAAAGAAAGAAGTGCATGAAACATAATTGTGAATTGAATCAATGAGTGTATCATTGCTTAATTAATTAGCTATTAATTATGTGTTTCAGTCTCTGTCTCAGTCACTGTGTCATCATCCTCTGAGGTTGGCACTCCAGCACGCAGTTCTGTTATTAGAACAAGGTTCCCAAGTCTCTCTGCTGGTGCTTCCAACAGTGGCTCAGCATTATCCTCACTTTGTTCTTCCTGTTTCTGGCAGCATCTCAATTGCTTGCACTTCAGGTATACCTTTCTTCCCAGTAGAATGCCAGGATACAGGAGGGGTAGGTAGATGAGGATCATCTGGATGGAAGCAAAGAACTGTCTTGTCCCAATGGGTGTGGTGCGATCAGTTATGTGAAGACTCAGGATGAGGATGAGGGCCAGGTTACCAAGGACGGCTGTGTCCAAAGCATTGAGCTTGCGTGAGTTGTAGGGTTGTAAGGTGGCAATGAGCAGCAGCAAGGTAACAATGAGGAAGATCTGGATACGGAGAGCATCTTCTACTCTTGGTATGAACACAGCCACAAAGAGGTAAGCAATGCGATGGAAGAGGTATAGGGATGAGAAGCTTCTGAATCGTTCCTTATAGCAGCCTTGAAGGACATTAACAAAGTGGTAGACCCATCTGTCAGTGTAGATGTTACTGCAGATTATCTGCATCTTCTGCAGCTTCCTCAATGGTGGTACAGCTATGAGGAGTCGGCCAAACAGCTGGGGCCCAATGGGAAGAGTGAGGAGAACAAATGAGGGCAGAAGGACAAACACTAGCAGTATGACAGTGGCTGGTATGAAGTATGCAATGTGTTGTATGGAGCCATAGGGCACAGAGCCCTGCCACCACACCACCACCTTCCTCTCACCACCCTCCCCTGTGATGGTCTGGTTGACAAGGATGTAGGAGGAGCTGACCAGGAAGCGAGTGAATCCAAGAATGACAAAGGCAGGAAGTGCTCTGTCATATGACATACCATCTGAGCACTTAGCCTTCCATCGTCGCATTCTCCTGAGGCATTGGTCCACTCGGTGACAGCATATCCACTTCTCCGCTGACCTCTCCAGAACAGTGAGTGTGATGGCCACTGTCAGTGGGAACAGTCCAATGGAGTAGTGCAGAAGGATTGTCTGTAGCAGGGTGAGGTGGGCATATGGTGTGAGGCAGTATAGGGGAAGGAGCACTCCAAAGAATTCCAGGTTCCACGTGCCATACAGAAATCGGTATATCCTGACAAATGCATTGTGCACTGGTCCCAACTCAGCATCACCTCTGATAGTGGAGAAGGCCAGGAGTTGTGCAAACAGCAGAAATGAGTTGAACCTTCCTGAAACTAGGTCTATGTTGAAGAGCATCAAGACAAACATGAAGGCAAGCATGGGCACCCACTCACTCAGGATCCATACAAGAATGCCCACTTTACTGAGCCCTTCCTCACAACTGACACACACTGGTCTTATCCCATTGAAGTTCACTGAAACTCCATTCCCTTCAAGGCAGTCACCACAAAGGAGTCCTTTGCGATTAGACCCAGTGCACACTACCTCCTGGAGGCCTTGCTGGGAGTTATAGTGAGGAAGAGTGATTTGCTGTGTTTGACAGTATCCTGGAGGGCATTGTCCAGTGAAGAACTTCTGTCCATCACAGCTGTGTTGGTCATTGGATGGCAGGTATCCAGCCCAGTTGTCTCTCTCCAAGACAGCACCAATTACATCAGGGTGACTCTCATTACATTTTGCTATCCCAATCAAGCTACGTATTCCACAGTGACATGTTCCCATGTCTCCTGATCCATATCGGAGGATGTAGCCAGGAGGACAGCACTGGAGCTCTATGTTCATCACCAGGAGTAGGTCTGTGTTGTCCATTGACTGCAGAACCAGCTGAGGAAGTGTAACTACTGCAGATGTGTTGCCTGTGTTGGTAGGGAAGGAATGTTTGGCCATGCCATGTCGCTGAGGAATGCCATGGAGGATGACTGTAAAGTCTGCAGTGTACTTGGAGAAAGAATCCAGTTCTATAGGTATAGAGCCATCCTTCCAGTTGATCAATACTGTGAACACTGAACGAATAGTACTGCCAAACTCATCATATGCATGAGTATAGGGAAGTCTCTTCTGCTTGCCAGGGATGAAGTGTATGGTCAAGTTCTTGCTCCAAACAACAGAAGTGTCACCAGCTGCAGCCACATGAGTGGGTCCAAAGTTTATATCCCATTGCAAAGTTGTCCATGGCTCCCTAACATTGATGAAGCTGATGAAGCGACCATGGTAAAAGAAAGTAAAGTTGAAATGTAATATGTCAAATACACTAATAGTATATGCATAGGTAATGAAGTCTAGATCTGGGAATGATAGCATATTAATAGTAACATTCTGCCTTGCATTTTGAGAGATGCAGCTGCGAGCATCAGACACATACAGTGAGCGTCCCTCAGCAGTAGCGCTGTTGTCTATGAAGACAAATGCTCCACTGTTCTCTTCCCAGTCTAGGTCATACTGGACGAAACAATTTGACATAGGCAGCACACCAGGTGCAGAACTACCGTAGATGCCCCCTCCTCTCTGAAAGGCATGGCTTGTACTGATTACTACGTTTACCTTTTTGCCAACTCTGATGTAGCTCTCTCCATGTAGAGCGATAGCACCACCATGTGAAGCTATACAGAGGTCTAAAAATGCGGATCCATTATCCTGGAACACTATTTCTGAATCTAATGCATAAATTCCTTGTGCAGAAGCTCCACAATGGAGGTCTAATGTTTTATCTATCACTATCTGAACTGACTTTGCAAATATCATGTTTGTGCTGGTTTCCACCTGAAAGGTAGGGTTGTGAATGCCTTGTGATAACTGCTGCCGCAGAAATAAAAGTGACTGATCAGCTGAAAGGTCATAGTTCAAGTAATACAATGGCTTACCAACTCGAATTGGGCGTTCAAATCCCTTAATCCTCAATCTTTGATATTCTGAAGCAATCAATAGTGAAATACTACTTATCAGTTTGATTCCCCTGAACAACCTCTTCCCATGTGTAGGCATTGACTGGAAAGCATATGCACTTCCGCTTGCTGCCATGTTGTGGAGTAGAGTTAGATTATTCAAAGTCACACTATCCCCACTGTTGCCTTCGTAAAGCGAGTGTTTGTAGAGCACAGATACACCACCTCCAACTCCTTGTTCAGCTGAGTTAAATCCAAATTCATCCTTTTTAAAGGCGATGCTGTTGTTTGTTTGGAAGTTGGCACTCACAGTCGCAAACTCTACATGAACACCTCCACCCATCATGTCATTTTCATCTGATGGCAGTAATTTGTTGAACAAAATACTACTGTAAAGAGTTACAACCAAATTTGCAACTGATGCATCTCGGATCTGGATTACAATGCCTCCTCCACAATGTGCCGAGTTGTTGAGAATGATTACCCATACGAATTGCATTGAGTTATTACTTGTGGAATCCTGAAAGAGAAGATATATCCCTCCACCCTGCTCTGCAAAACAGTCATAGATCTGAGTGTTGCGCACCCTGAATGTGTTCTGAGTAGCATAGTCACTGCAGATAACAGTGATACCACCACCTCTGAGGGCATGATTATGAAAGAACTCGGAATTTACAACTTGCATTGAATTCTCCATGGCATGTCCACTGAATTCAAAATACCCCCCGGCTCCACATAATGTTTTGTGATGCGCTGATAGTAAACTAATCACTACTATTTTGTTTCTCTTTGCCCATCCTGTGGCTGTTACTTGTAGTCCTCTACTGTATTCATCTGAACTGTTTGACCCTAATCGTCGTAGGTCAACTCCATGGAGCAGAATAGAATTTTCTTCAGACTGACATGTAACTTCAATAGAGAATGCATTACCTGGAGCTAATCTGCACTTCCTCACATAAACAGTTCCAATTTGTATGCTGTTTCTGTTGGAAATTCCTTTGAGTTCAATCTTGACTATGGAATGAGTAATCGAGTTGCTTGCAGCACTCTTGGCAACATTTGGTGGTTGCTCATCAAATGCACCACTCGCTGTACTATTGCTACTGTTACGAAGAATCTGACATTCCTCTTTGATGACAGTATAAGCGAGTGTTACAGTGTAAAGGCGCACTGCATCAAGCAGAGCTACTGAGATGCCATTTGCCCTCGTGGAACTGTCTAGGGAGACTATGACATATTTGACAGTAATCTCACCACCCTCTCCATCTCCCAGCACAGTGATGTTGATGCCTGTGAATGTCATTGTACTATTAAATTTCACTGTTTGAACGTTATCATTGATAACATGTAAGTGTGTTATCTGAATTTCCTCACTGACTTGGGAAGCATTGCTTGTTCTACCAGTAAAAACTTCAAAATGTATCCCGCTACCATGAATGCCATAATGGCCTATTTCAATAGAGTCCAATAGTACAACCCAAGGTGTGATTGAGGTGTTGTACCTGATGAAAGAAATGCCTCTTCCAAAAGGGCCAGTGATGGAAATGAGGATATGATGTATCATTACTGTCTTGCATCCTTGAAAGTAAAGGGTTGAAGAATCTGAGAGCGAATCACTGTGCTGCAGCTGTTCACCACAGTCTTGGAAATCTAAATATTCAACCACAACAACCTCAGCATTGTAAAATACTAGGTTTGCTCCATTTGTGCACTGAATTCTTGGTATGTCATTTTCACAGTTACCCAAAATCTCGATGGCTGGCCATGGAACCTTCATCAGTGGTGTCCCTTCTAGCAAACTGTCAACTGGCGCAAGTACATGGATGCCACAACCAATGACAATCAATGTATCATTCCCAATGTGTGTAAGAGCATAGTTCAGTGACCTACACGATTCATTAAGGTGCCGTGGATGGGGTACTGGGTCACTTGTTGGTGTGTCATGTATACACTGTGGACTATCCTCTCCTGTTGTACTAACCCGCATGATTCTTCTGTAGTCCTCAGAAGCTGCTCCAGTGCAGCATGTGAGCAGCCACAGCACACACACCAGTAGGCTGTGCTTGAGTAGAACTGACTTCATTGTGTTGATACGTACCTTCCACTGTACACCTGTTGGTTTCAATGACATTGAAAGGGTTATATATAGGTGGTGATACAATGAGCTTTAAATTAGAATGTAAGTTCTTTATGAACACAATAGTTACCGTCAAATTCATGTCTATTCAGTGAATGGTGTAAAACTAGCACAAGTGCATGACCAATTAAGTTGGATATGAACATTCACTGTTCATGCAAGCACGTATATGTACATAGCTATTGTAGCACAGTTGTACCTGGAAACCATCAGGAAGCATTAAGAGGCAGAACAAAACTGTGAAAGATGAAGAGAACATCAATGTGATTCACCAACTTACAAATAATTGGTGTTGCACTTGTAGTTAATACCTCTGCAGTTGAGGTATTGGCACAGCCAAGAAGATACACACCACTAAGACTGACAAATTGCTCTTTTAATCACTTTGACTGATTTTGCAGGGACTGTAAATAGGCATATACGCATAATGTATACATTTCTTCTGCCAGGCACAGTGGCTTTTATACTAAATTATATGGTAATTATTACGTACATATACATTGGAACATTGATAGTGAAATCCGTGCATGTATTAGTATAATGTTTCACTATAATTATTCTAATTCACTTTGCAATGTCAATATAGTTGCACACACAATATATGTATCTGTACTGTGTTACTTGTTCATTCCCATTAGATACTACAAATATACTGTACATGGTACATGTACATGGGATGTATTGTTACATAGTTAATCACTAGTATTGCATCAAACCAGCCTGCTGCATGCTACACCAAGCCAGTGTAGTAGTAAACCTGTGGACTAATTATAGTGGCAACTAGTGCTTACCTTTCCAGTCAGCAAAACAAAGATGGAAGAGCCACAGACAGAGTGTTTTTCAGCTTTGATCTGTGTGTCAGAATGCACACTCTGTCAAATGGTTGCTGGTTCAGTAGAGTATTTGGCGGTGTATTGAAACTGTATGTGTGTGTGTGTGTGTGCGTGTGTGTGTGTGTGTGTGTGTGTGTGTGTGTGTGTGTGTGTGTGTGTGTGTGTGTGTGTGTGTGTGTGTGTGTGTGTGTGTGTGTGTGTGTGTGTGTGTGTGTTATTGTGTTGTGTGTGTGTGTGTGTGTGTGTGTGTGTGTGTGTGTGTGTGTGCGTGTGTGTGTGTTATTGTGTTTGTGTGTGTGCGTGTGTGTGTGTGTGCTAGTGTGTGTGTGCGTGTGTGTGTGTGTGTGTGTGTGTGTGTGTGTGTGTGTGTGTGTGTGTGTGTGTGTGTGTGTGTGTGTGTGTGTGTGTGTGTGTGTGTTAGTGTGTGTGTGTGTGTGTGTGTGTGTGTGTGTGTTAGTGTTCGTGTGTGGGTGGGTGGGTGTGGGTGCGGGTGTGTGTGTGTGTGTGTGTGTGTGTGTGTGTGTGTGCACATGTGCATAGCTACATACACTTGTGATCTGCCACAAACCTGGTATGGACATTGCATGGCATGTTTTATCTGCATAGCAGACCACATATGTGGAGCTATTCACATGCTATATAATGAAAGCCATGTAATAACACTATATTGTACCTGCTAGATGTGAGGTGAAATGAACACTGCTTTAAGAATATTGCAACAGTGATATGAACCTCCTGACTGTGGTATATGTATGTATAAGGGATTGTGTCTGCAATTGTAACATGCTGAATTGCAGCAATGCTCATCATGATATTATATACACTTGTTACAGGTGTGCACTTGTCTGTGTGCGCATATGTATGTTGGTGTTCTGATAGGTACATCTATGTAACTTGTTATGCATGTCTGCACTGTGTGCATGTGTGTGTGTTGCACAAGAGAGCAGCTATGGACATATACATGTCAGTGCTTTGTTCCTGGTGTTTCATAAGCAAGCCTGTGGCTGCCATTGCTAGGACTCTATTCTACCAGCACATGTTGTGTCAACAAGTAGTGAAACTGTTCATATATGTACAGTACATGAATGTTCCATTCACAAATTATGTAGTATATGTATACGAGCTACACACTACACAATCGTCAAAGGTCTCTGTACTGAATGTGAACCCTAGTGCATTGTGCTATCTCATTCAGAGTACAATAGGTCAATGAACTTGCACTATTGCTTTGTCCTGTTGATCACTTGACAGTATATAATATGACAGGACATACATATAATACTGTATGTAAGTACAGTATACACATGGTACACGCACATGTATGCATGTACATGTGCATTTACACAGAGGGTAGTAGCAACAGCAATACAAGTACATTTTACCAACACAATTGCATCAACATGAAGTGAAACTGTAGTCCGTGAATACTCTATTCAAACATGATGTATATGAAAGACACATACACAATCATCCATTGTTAGTGTACACAGAAAAGGTCTCTGTACTGAATGTGAACCCTAGTGCATTGTGCTATCTCATTCAAAGTACAACAATAAGTCAATGAACTTGCACTATTGTTCTGTCCATCCATGTTGATCACTAAACAGTACCTTTACAGGACAAATTGTACTGTACGTAGATAAAGTATACACATGGCACACACACACACACACACACACACATACACACACACACACACACACACACACACACACACAGACACACACACACACACACACACACACACACACACACACACACACACACACACACACACACACACACACACACACACACACACACACACACACACTTCAGGACACTGATTTATAATCAATGCAATTCACACACTATATATGAATGGAAACTTTGGTGGGAATACGTTTTGCAGAAATGCTCCAGTCAGTTGTGGGATTTGGCAGTTGGGCAAGCCCTATGCCTTTATAATGTTATGCAAGCATGATATAATGTGCACCCTCATGCAGTGCACATGCAAACAGATCTACACAGCCAATTATGACTTGCATTCAGTTCACACTTTAGCATGCATGTACATGCTGTACATAGTAATATGTATGTCATGTCATGTACAATGAACTAAGCAATGCTGCCCATATATATGCATGCATGCAGCTCATAGCAGTGATCGATGATAGTGAACATACCATTGGATGGAAATTTTGTAGGAACATATTTGGTGACTTGCTCCAGTTACAGGAATTGGCTGCTTTACTTTGACGGTTGGGCAAGTCTTAATTATGCCATAAGATATTATGTAAACATTTGATGGTTGGGAATGTTATGGTTAATCTGCCCAAAGTTTCTCTGCCAAACGTCAGGCCAAACAATATAGCTCTTGGCTGTATATATTAGGTATGTAAAAATGTTTCCTCCAAAAACAAGGGCAGATGTAGGGATGGTGCAGTGCGTCTCTGAAGGGCATGGCAAACCACCTGGCGGAAAAACTGTAGGAACAAGGAGGAGGGCCGGTCCATGCAAAGAGGGGGGGGGGGGGGGTCAGTCGGTCCATGCAACAAGGAGGAGGGCCGGTCCATGAAAATCCCAGGTCATTAACATGCGCTGACTTTGAATACAATTTCACCATCCCTACATCTGCCAACATTATGCCGCGCTTGCGGTCTTGCTACCATCCCCTGTTTCTCCGCCTGCATATTATAGTGCAATTGTACATGTGAGTGTGCAATAACAAGGGCTGCCACAGGAGACTATCCTATTGCATGCATATGCCCATTGCAGCTATATGTTCCCATGTACATATATACCACCATGCTGCATGCATACATCCATGTACATGACTGAAGCACTAATGAGGAAAGCCTGAATAGCCAGAAACTGCAGCTGGTGTGCACCATGGCGCATGTACAGCTGCACTCTGTACACTGTATAAGCCATTAACATCCTGGATTAAGGGACTTTGAACTTTGCAAGTGTTGACAGTGAAGTGTACAATGTTTGTACTGGTGTATACTGTAAAACAGTGTTGGATTCAGACCATAATTGGTGTTTCTCAGGGACTAAAGGTGTTAAAGTGGTTGTTTGAAACCACTGCTTGTCCCTGAGAACCACCACTGGTGGCCCGAAACCACCACTGTTTTTACAGTGAAAGTCAAACAGAGAGGGCCTGAAACTGGGTGCACCAGTTTGCAGGCAGCAATGTAGTGAAGAGCAACGGTAAGCAATAACATGTACTAGTAGCTGAGGTGGGTGGTTTTTCAGGGTCTCAACGCATAGCAAGATGCATCGCTACATAAGTGATGAAGCCAAAGAATATGGGTCTTGCAGCTAGCTGCTACATCAAAACACGTAATGAATTGCATGGAAGAGCAGGATGGCCTAGATTCTAGAGCACAGCAAAGTAGATTGAGTAGCAAGCAATTTGCAAGGATAAACCTAATAACTAGTGTACAGAGCACATGCAACAAAGCAGAAAGATGGGAAATTGTAAGGCTGTACCTGTGGGTGTAAAGGGAAAGCTGAAGAGCTGGAATGGGCATACAGTAGTAGCTAGGAGGCGCAGCAAAATGTTGGCAGATGTAGGGATGGTGAAAATGTATTCAAAGTCAGTGCATGTTAATGACCTGGGCTTTGCATGGACCGGCCCTCCTCCTTGTTGCACGGACCGACTGCCCCCCCCCCCCCTCCTTGCATGGACCGGCCCTTCTCCTTGTTCCTACGGTTTTTCCGCCAGGTGGTTTTGCCATACCTTGCAGGTACACACTGCACCATCCCTACATCTGCCCTTGTTTATGGAGGAATCATTTATGGAATGATCACATACACAATGTGTATCCTGCATATATATGTAGCAGTAATTATATACAATAAAGTTACTTCACTTCCTGTACCACTGCAGTTCACGAATACTCTATTCACACATGATGTATATGAAAGACACATACACAATCATCCATTGTTAGTGTGCACAAAGAAAGGTCTCTGTACTGAATGTGAACCCTAGTGCATTGTGCTATTTCATTCAGAGTACAACAATAAGTCAATGAGTATGCACTACTGTGTTCTGTCCTGTCAGTCACTAGACAGTAATTATGTTTACAAAATGTGAGGGAAGTACACAAGCTACATACACAGCCACACCCACTCGTAGACACACCCACAGACACACACATTATACACTTAGGATCAGTGGCTGTTGGTGGTGACCAGTGACCAAGCTGCTAAAGGGCTGGCTAATGATCTGGAGGTTGCCGGTGCTGGTCTGGTTCACTGCCATTTTCCCTTCCCCCTTTCTTTCTTTACCATGTGTAGTTCCAAACTTTGTCTTTAATTCCTGCAATAGTCTGTATAATTATTATAGCTATGTAAGTAGTTAAGTACTACATTCCTCTTTAGATGTAATCTGAAAACAAACCTTGAATTGGTATTGCGTGCACTGGTCTACCACAAAACTCCCCCATAACAATGAATATGCTGTTGCCTGGTACATCAACTACTGTGCGTGCTTTATGGTTGAGATACAGGCATTACAGTATCTTGCAAGCATTTTGACCCTACATGTGAGGAGGCACGTTATGTGTACATGTGTAGATACTACTTGCTTTTAATGATGTATTGCAAACTTTACTGAACAAGTCCTGAGAGTGCCAAGGCATACACCCTTGAGATTCATGCAGTAAAAGCATAATGCCATTGAAAGTGTGTAATAATAACAGTTAGTTCTTATTCTTGCAATGAAGGATGCCAAGCCAGCAACAGCTACAGTAATTTGGCAGCCAGCAAAAGTGTCAGAAAAGGCCACCTTATACAAATGAATATAGTGTATCCATGGATAGGACTGCTTCTACAGTTGCCATTCATAAAGGTAATAATTGGTGCAGTGTGCAGATGAACGGTAACCATAGGTGCTAGGATGTTTCCCTCTACACAATCCCTCCACACACCTCCTTCTTCACATATCCGTCCACACACCTTCCTCTTCACATATCCGTGCACGTGCCTTCCTCTCCACATCTCCCTCCACACACCACCCTCCATATTATTGCCCTCATTTCAAAGGTAGATTTGTAGACAATGCAGCTGGGACAAGACTGGTAGTCAATGTACATACTAGTGTCCACAATTCAACATGTCCTTTAATATTCAACAATTCCATCTCCTTGTACACAGAAGCATCACTGCTGCCAAATGGTGTAGAGGAAAGGTCTAAATGCACGTGATGACACACAAACTAGCCATAATTATATGCCATAGTGATATTAAGTACACATTGAAGGTTGGGAGTAGTATTTGCCCTTAAATATAAGGCTGCCAGTCTGCCAAAAATTCCATGCCAAAATAGATATCAGTCAAATGGTATAATTGCTTTCAATTGTGTGGGATGATCACATGATTTGTATCAAGCATAGCTATGTATGCAATAGAGTTACATCACTTCTTGTACCATCCTCACTGTATATATAGCTACATAAGTAGTTACTATAATATACATTCCTCTTTTGATGTAATTTGAACCTAACCTTGAAAGGATGTGTGCACTGGTCCACCACAAAAGCTCCCCGTGCACATAACAATACATATATGGTGTTGCCTGGCAACAGGTACGTGGCCACCTGCACATGCCTGTACAATTAAATCGTTGCAATACAGGCACTAACATCTTAGGGTTAACCCAATCATGTGTAAACCTGTAAACATGGAATTTTCTGTGCCCACAGGGTTAGATATTTGGAGACAAGTCTACTGAAGATCGCCATTATATATATATAGTAGAAAAGCTTTTTCTGCGGATATAGCTTAAACGACATACATATAATTTCATTCCTACATGGAACATATTAGTGAATGACAAAAGTGGCATTATTCTATAAGCTCAAGATATGTGTAACACTATTCAATCAATAGTACAGTAGATTAACCCCTCGTCAGCCCATAAATACTCCCCTCAGCGAAAGTCCCCCATGTAAGTTCAAAATACCAGACACCCTCACTTATTCATAGGTGTTTATGCCTCCCTTTACAGACATTTATATTCCATTGCAGAACTTGATACAATACTCAAAATTTATCTTTGCTCTCTATCACATCTATCCTTTGAGATTTCTTAAGACTTTTCCTCAGTGGAGCAGTACACCCCTCGAGTGGAGTTGGTGATCCGGGGCATTTAACAGATCTTCATAATACTCGATCTCATGTTATATTGAATGACACCTTTACTGTATATTACCTCTGTATAAATTATTTTGTGTACTTGTGTATTCCCCATTCTCTTTATGTCTCCACATTGCCCTCTTACTTCCTATAGTCTACTGAACGATACAGCCTTGGCCAGTATGAATCTGTTGTGTGAACTGGAATACTGTGTCCACAGTGGTGGGATATGTGCCTATATATATAGCCACTGGGGTCGGCAAATATTTTGCAATTGCTGAATATGGACAGTCATGCTACCATTTCACCTATCTAGCTAGTCTGTCAAATAAATGTACCTGTTCGGGCACAGCTCATGCTCACTGGTGTCAACTGTATATTCTAAGTACCTAAAATAGGTGGTGGTCTTTTATTCCTTATATAGCATAGGCTTTAACACTATTTACTGTACTTGCTTTTATGGTAACAGTGAGTTGAAGTTTCTGAAGTCAATGTGCATGTGCACTCTAAACATTGTCAAAGCCACCAAAATTATTAGTTTTATACAAATGTAATGCATCAAATTTAAGGGGTGAATCTGCATTTCTGCAAGCATAACACTATGATGCATATGTACACACCCAAGGGCAAGTGCATGAGTAATAATAATGCATGTATTGACAATATTATTCCCTGTCCTGATTTGGACTCACTTCACAATTATACAGTCATAATATTAGTGGATGTCACAGCCATCCTGTGGGATTATGCTGTACAGTTGCAGCTTAGTTTGCAGTATGATATGTTTGAGGCTTAGAACTCGAAGTAAAGGCTGTTACACAGTGAAGCATTAACCATGGTCCATACATGCAAGAATGTCACACCTTATAGTCCTAGCTACATCCTTGAAGGTAGGGACGATGGTTAATGATCCACTGTGTAACAGCCTTTACTTGTTTCTGTACTTTTTATGCCATCCCTACATTCTTACAATTCTTGTAGAAAATTTTATCATGTCTAGTTTCTGCACTTTATATGGAGCAGAAGCTAAGATGCATGATATAGCTAGCAATTTAAACTTCTTGTGTAGCTCCTGATAGAATTAGCTGCTATTTGCATTTGAGAAATTGTATTGGCATTGTAAACAATTCATTCCACAAGCCAAATGCCACGTTAAGTTGTAAAGCAAGGCAGGAAATCCCACAGTGGTGCAAAACAACAGATGAAGGATCATCCGGAAGCTGTACGCTAGCTATCATGTCTCAGTCTCTGTCATGGTCACACTATCATTGTCTTCAATGGGCACTCCAGCATGTAATTCTGTTATTAGAACAAGGTTCCCAAGTCTCTCTCTCATGAGGTCTATCAATGCATGTGGGATATTATTGCTGAATAATCATTATGGATATTATACTGTGTTATGCATGGAATGCAGTGTGATGTGTGCAATATGAAGTGCTGGTTTTAAACCAGGTACATGGCATATGATGACTCTGGTTTATCAGCAGTAGCAGGTGAATAATGTAATATACAGTAACAAGAATCTGCATGCATCATGCAGTTTGCATTAAAGCAAATCTGAATACTTGTGATATATTGCAAGTTTAAACTACATGATAAAGACTATAATGAGCACATTAAGACTTGATAGTGAATATATAATGAATTGAAGAAAATAAGTGCAAGAACTGAACTTGTACATTGCATGAGTCAAATGTGAATTGCTGGATCATCATCGAGTTATGTTTCAGTCTCTGTCTCAGTCACTGTATCATCATCCTCTGAGGTGGGCACTCCAGCACGCAGTTCTGTTATTAGAACAAGGTTCCCAAGTCTCTCTGCTGGTGCTTCCAACAGTGGCTCAGCATTATCCTCACTTTGGTCTTCCTGTTTCTGGCAGCATCTCAACTGCCTGCACTTCAGATACATCCTTCTTCCTAGTAGAATGCCAGGATACAGGAGGGGTAGATAGATGAGGATCATCTGAAAGGAAGCATAAAATGGTCTTACTCCAGTGGGTGTGTTGGGATCAGTTATGTGAAGACTCAGGATGAGGATGAGGGCCAGTGTACCAAGGATTGCTGCATCCAAAGTGTTGAGTTTATGTGAATTGTAGGGTTGCAAGGCGGCAATGAGCAGCAGCAAGGCCACAGTGAGGAAGATCTGGATACGAAGAGCATCTTCTGTTCTTGGTATGAACACAGCCACAAGGAGGTGGACAATTCGATGGAAGAGGTAGAGGGAAGAGAAGCTTCTGAAGCGTTCCTTGTAACAACCTTGCAGGACATTGACAAAGTGGTAGACCCATCTGTCAGTGTAGACATTGCTGCAGAATGTCTGCATCCTCTGCAGCTTCCTCAATGGTGGCACAGCTATGATGAGTCTACCAAACAGCTGAGGCCCAATGGGAAGAGTGAGGAGAAGAAAGGATGGCAGAAGGACAAACACTAGCAGTATGACAATGGCAGGTATGAAGTATGCAATGTGTTGTATGGAGCCATAGGGCACAGAGCCCTGCCACCACACCACCACCTTCCTCTCCCCATCCTCCCCTGTGATGGTTTGGTTGACAAGGATGTAGGAGGAGCTGACCAGGAAGCGAGTGAATCCAAGAATGACAAAGGCAGGAAGTGCTCTGTCATATGACATGCCATCTGAGCACTTAGCCTTCCATCGTCGCATTCTCCTGAGGCATTGGTCCACTCGGTGACAGCATATCCACTTCTCTGCTGACCTCTCTAGAACAGTGAATGTGATGGCCACTGTCAGTGGGAACAGTCCAATAGAGTAGTGCAGAAGGATTGTCTGTAGCAGGGTGAGGTGTGCATGTGGAGTGAGGCAGTATGGGGGAAGGAGCACTCCAAAGAAGTCCAGGTTCCACATGCCATACAGAAATCGGTATATCCTGACAAATACACTGTGCAGTGGTCCCAACTCAGCATCACCTCTGATAGTTGAGAAGGCCAGGAGTTGTGCAAACAGCAGAAATGAGTTGAACCTTCCTGACACTAGATCTATGTTAAAGAGCATCAAGACAAACATGAAAGCAAACATGGGCACCCACTCACTCAGTATCCACACAAGAATGCCCACTTTACTGAGCCCTTCATCACAACTGACACACACTGGTCTTATCCCATTGAAGTTCACTGAAATGCTGTACGTTTCAAGGCAGTCTCCACAGAGAAGCCCTTTGCGATTTGCCCCACTACACACAACTTCTTGGAGCATTTGCTGTGAGTTGTTTTCAGGAAGAGTAATATATTGTGATTGACAGAATCCTGATGGGCATTGTCCAGTGAAGAACTTCTGTCCATCACAGCTGTGTTGGTCATTGGATGGCAGGTATCCAGCCCAGTGATCTCTCTTCAAAACAGCACCAATCACCTCAGGGTGACTCTCATTACATTCTGCTATCCCAACCACAATGAGCACTCCACAGTGACATGTTCCCTTGTCTCCTGATCGATATCGAAAGATGTAGCCAGGAGGACAGCACTGGAGCTCTATGTTCATCACCAGGAGTAGGTCTGTGTTGTCCACTGATTGCAGAACCAGCTGAGGGGGTCTAACTACTGCAGATGTGTTGTTTGTGATGCCAGGGAAGGAATAGTTGGCCATGCCATGGTGCAGTGGAATGCCATGTAGGATGACTGTATAATCAGCAGTGTATTTGGAGAATAAATTTGGTTCCAAGGGTAGTAAGCCATCCATTTTATTGATCAGTACTGCGAACACTGAACTGATGTCATTGCCAAACTCATCATATGCATGAGTATAGGGGAGTCTTTTCTGTTTGCCAGGGATAAAATGGAGGATGATGTTTCTTTTTAAATTAGCAACAAATGTGGCACCATTCACATATCTGGGACCAGACATTATTGCCCATTGCAAAGGTGGCCATAGTGCAGTTGTATTTGCTGAGTAAAGGAATGTAAAATTGAAATCTAAAATGTCAAATACACTAAAGCTATATGTTTCCGATGTTAAATCAGTAGCAGTATTCTTCCTTGTCTTTTGAGAGAAGCAGTTGCGAGCATCAGTTATATACACTGACTGCACATATTCTTTGATGTCAAAATGGTATGGTCTTGCTGTGTTGCTTTCAAAGACAAATGCACTACTATTCACTTCCTGATCTTGGTCATACTGGAGGAAACAGTTTGACTCTGGTACCACACCAGATGCAGAGCTTGTGTAAATGGCACCTCCTCTCTGAAAGGCATGATTTGTAGTAAAATGTACTATGGCATTATTGCCAACTCTGATGTAACTCTCTCCATGGAGAGCAATAGCGCCACCATGTGTAGCTACACAATACTCTATTAGTGAAAATGTATTTGCCTGGAACACAATTTCTGAATCTAGTGCATAAATTCCCTGTGAGTAAGCTCCACAGACAATGGCTAATAAGTCACTTATGGTTATCTGTACTGACTTAGCAAGGATCATGTTAGTGTTGGCTTCCACCTGCAAAGAAGGGTTGATTCTATGTGATAACTCCCAATACATGGCTTCAATTGGCTTGTTGATCACAACGGTAAACACCATGTTATACGGAATATCTGGAAATAGGTTGACTTGTTTCTCAAAACTCACTATTTGATATTGTGATGCAGTCATAAATGCTTCACTTCTTGTCATTCTGACACCTCTAAACAACCTCTTCCCATGAGTAGGAAGTGACTGGAAAGCACATGCACTTCCACTTGCTGCCATGTTGTGAACTAGCTTTATTTCATCCACAGTCAGACTATCCCCATTGTCGCCTTGGTAGAGTGAGTGTTTGTAGAGCACAGATATACCACCACCAACTCCTTGCTCTGCTGTGTTTGATCCAAAGATATTCGCTGTAAAACTGACTCTGTTGTGTGTCCTGAAGGTGGCATTGACAGTGGAGAACTCCACATGTACACCTCCACCCATCATGTCATGTTTCTCTGATGGCACTAGTTTGTTCTGCACAAATTCGCTCTTGAAAATTACTACCACATTTTCTGCTGATGCGTCTTTAATCTGAACAAACATGCCTCCTCCACAGTGTGCTGTGTTGTTGCTTGGGTATATCTCTCTGAATTGAATAGTGTTGTTGCGCGAGGAATTCTGCAGGATGACATAGACTCCACCACCCAGCTCTGCAGAATTGTGGCCCATTCCAGTGGTAAGAGCTCTGAACGTGTTCTGAGTAGCAAAGTCACCGTAGACAACAGCAATACCACCACCTTTGAGGGCATGGTTAAAAATGAAAAAGCCACTTTTAATTTTCACTAAATTCCTCATGGCATGCCCACTGAATTCAAAAAGCCCTCCTGCTCCAAAAAGTGCTTTGTGATATTCAGATACTAAAACAGTCACTTGTATTTCATTTCTCCTTGCCCATCCTGTGATGATCACTTGTAGTCCTCTACTGTATACTTCTGAGCTGTTTGGTCCCCATAGACCCACTCTCTGAATCTGGGCTACATTTTCCTCTGAGTGATCTGCTATTTCTATGCAGAGTGCACTGCCTGGAGCTACTCTGGAAGTGTTTACATAAACATCTTCTATGCGTATGTGGTTTCTGGTGGAATTGCCTCTGAGTTCAATCTTGATGCTGTTATAGGTAGCAGAGTTGTTTGCAGCACCTTTGGTAAAATTTGGAAGAATGTGTTCATCAAATGTCATTCCACTCACTGTTCTATTGCTACTGCTATGAAAGTCTTCATACTCTTGTATGACATCTGCTCGTTTCAGTGTTACATTGAAATGGTGCACTGCATCAAGCAGGGCAACTGAGATGCCATTTCCTCTGTACAGGTAGCTATAGACACTGACATAGGAGAGAGTAATCTCACCACCCTCTCCATCTCCCATCACAGTGATGTTGATGCCTGTGAATGATGTATTAGGACTATAATTTGGGTGGACATTGGTATTGTGAATATATATGTCCATCAGCCGATACTTCTCCCTTGCCAGGGAAGCAGCTCTTGTGTTACCTGTAAGAACTTCAAAGTGTATCCCACTGCCATGAATTCCAAAATGATCCACTTTAACATTCTCAATTGATACATCCCCATGTGTGATCAAGGTGTTGTACTTGACAAATGAAATGCCCCTTCCATAAAGGCCATTGATATATATGACTACAAAACGTATCCACACTATCTTACAGTCTTGAAAGTACAGGGTTGATGAATCTGAGAGAGAATCACTGTGCTGCAATTGTTTGCCACACTTATCAAATACTAAATATTCGAGCTTAATGTACTGTGAATTGTAAAATCCAAAGTTTGCTTTGTCAGTGCACAGAATCATTGGCCGATTATAGGTACAAACACCCACTACTTTTATGTATGTGGCATTCATCAGTGGTGTCCCTTCTAGCAAATTGTCAACTGGCCCAAGTACATGAATACCACAACCAATGATAATCAAAGTATAATTCTGAATATTTTTAAGAGCATAGTTCAGTGACCCACATGATTCATTGAAGTGGTGTAGACGGGGTAGTGGGTCACTTGTTGGTGTGTCATGTATACACTGTGGACTATCTTCTCCTGTTTTACTAACCCACATGGTTCTTCTGTAGTTCTCAGACGCTGCTCCAGGGCACCATGTGAGCAGCCACAGCACACATACCAGCAGAACCAACTTCATTGTGCAGATATGTACCTTCCACTGTACACCTGTTGGTTTCTATGACAATAATTGAAAAATAAGCCTTGAAAGTTTAATTACATGATGCTGTAACTTTTTTATGAACACAGTGATTGCTGTCAAATTCATGTCTATTCGATGAATGGTCTAAAACTAGCACTAGTGCATGACCAAGTTGGAAGTGAACATTCACTGCTCATGCAAGTACAGGTACGTACATATATAGCACAGTGGTACCTGGAAACTGTCAAGAAGTGCTTGTTAACAGGCAGAAGAAAACTGGCAAAGATAAGGAGAACATTGGTTTGATTCACCAACTTACAAATAATTGGTGTAACTTGCAAATAATTGGGCCTCTGCAGTTGAGCTGTTGGCACAGCCAAGAAGATGCACACCACTAAGACTGACAAATTGCCTTTTGATCACTTTGACTGATTATGCAGGGACTGTAAAGTGACCAATAATACGTATATGATGTATACGTTTCTTCTGACAGGCACAATGGCTTTTATACTTAATTATTATAGTAATTATCACATATATACAGTACATAGGAACATTGATAGTGAAATTTGTGTATATATAGTATAGTGTTTCACTACATTCTAATTCACTTTCCATTGTGATCTAGTAGCTAGCACATACAATATACGTAGCTGTGTAGTGAGTGTGTCACTTGTTCACTCCATTATACACTACATACTGTACATGGTACATGTACATGAGATGTGTTGTTACATAGTTAATCACTAGAAATATTACATCAAACCAGCCTGCTGCATGCTACACCAAGCCAGTGTAGCATGCAAGCCTGGGGACTAGTTATATAGTGGCAACATTCTGAAAACACTCTAGCTGCCAAATAATTGTAACGAGTATTTGGCAGTGTTGAAACTGTGTGTGTGTGTGTGTGTGTGTGTGTGTGAGTGTGTGTGTGTGTGTGTGTGTCTGTGTGTGTGTGTGTGTGCATGTGTGTGTGTGTGTGTGCATGTGTGTGTGTGTGTGTGTGTGTGTGTGTGTGTGTGTGTGTGTGTGTGTGTGTGTGTGTGTGTGTGTGTGTGTGTGCACATGTGCATAGCTACATACACATGTGATCTGCCACAAACCTGGTATGGACACTGTATGGCATGATATATCATGATTTGCATAACAGACCACATATGTGGAGCTATTCACATAGGGTCTACTATAATGTAAGCCATGTTATTGTACCTGCTAGATGTAAGGTGAAATGAATACGGCTTTAAGAATTTTGCAACAGTGATATGAACCTGCTGACTGTGGTATATGTATGTATAAGGGATTGTGTCTGCAATTGTAACATGCTGAATTGCAGCAATGCTCATCATGATATTATATACACTTGGTACAGGTGTGCGCTTGTCTGTGTGTGCATATGTATGTTGGTGTTCTGATAGGTACATCCGTGTAACTTGTTATGCATGTCTGCACTGTATGTATGTGTGTGTTGCACAAGAGAGCAGCTATGGACATATACATGTCACTGTTCTGTTCATAGTCTTTCATAAGCAGCTGCGGCTGCCACTGGCAGGACAAGTTAGTGATACATTTTATTCTACCAACACAAGTTGTGTCAACAAGCAGTGAAACTGTTCATGTATGGCTGTAGTACCATGAATGCTCCATTCACAAATTATGTATTTTACGTATACAAAATACAAACTACACAATCATCAAAGGTCTCAGTGCTGAATGTGAACTCTAGTGCATTGTGCTATCTCATTCAGAGTACAACAATAAGTCAATGAACATGCACGTTTGTGTTCTGTCTGGTTAATCAGTACCTTTACAGGACAGTATACACACACACTTATGTACATGACTTGTACGTGTACATGTACACACACACACACACACACACACACACACACACACACACACACACACACACACACACACACACACACACACACACACACACACACACACACACACACACACACACATACACACACACACACACACATGCACGCGTGCGCGCGCACACGTGTGTGTGTACATGTACATGGTAGATGTACATGGAAAGAATTGCTGCTCCAAAATTGGAACTTCCCTAGCCAAGGGGAATGGACAGATGTTGTTTGTCAATTGAACCAAAGTTTTTCCCATACCACATTACTCCTGATGAAGACCCTAGATTGAGTTGAAATGATTGATAAGTGACACATCTGTCTATTCTGCCTGGCTAGTGAAGTTCTGAAATTGTAGCATGTGTACACCTGGCCACTCAGAGATGTTCAAAGGGATGAAATGCAAAAAACTAGCTACGTCAAGCCAGCCTGCATGCTGCGCTGCATTAGCAAGTGTCACATCCATAGTACTAGTAAAACTGTGGGCTATGTACATATATGTACCTAATGAGTGGCAACAGTGACTGCCTCTCTGTTCAGCTAAGCAAATGATGGAAGAGCCACAGACAGAGAAATGCTGCATATGTGTGTGTGTGTGTGTGTGTGTGTGTGTGTGTGTGTGTGTGTGTGTGTGTGTGTGTGTGTGTGTGTGTGTGTGTGTGTGTGTGTGTGTGTGTGTGTGTGTATGTGTGTGTGTGTGTGTGCGTGTGCGGGTGCGGGTGCGGGTGCGTGTGCGTGTGCGTGTGCGTGTGCGTGTGTGTGTGCATGTGTGTGTGTGTGCATGTGCGTGTGCGTGTGCGTGTGTGTGTGCATGTGTGTGTGTGTGTGTGTGTGTGTGTGTGTGTGTGTGTGCATGTGTGCATGCGCATATGTGTGTGCAGTATGTGTGTGCATATATGTGTGTGCATATATGTGTGCATGCTATGACTAGCTAGCTAGTCATAGCATGCTAGTAGGATCAGAAGAATTGGTGTTCAAGCTACACAAGACCAGTATGTGTATATGCATGAGTTAGTGTGTGTCTGTGTGCATGAATAATAATGGCTAGGGTTAGGATAATATGTACAAACATCTGACATCTACTGATTGTTAATAATATGGACACTGCAACTTACTTAATGGAAATGACCCCATTAGAGCAGGAATGGATACACCACTGTTATACATATTCTAGGCCTTTCACAAGCAAGCACGTAGCTGTTATTGGTACAGGATAGTAGCAACAGCAATACAAGTACAAGTTTACCAACACAATTGCATCAACGTGCAGTGAAACTGTAGTCCATGAATACTCTATTCACACATGATGTATATGAAAGACACATACACAATCATCCATTGTTAGTGTGCACAAAGAAAGGTCTCTGTACTGAATGTGAACCCTAGTGCATTGTGCTATCTCATTGAGGTGCAACAATACACATCAATGAGTATGCACTATTGTTTTGTCCTGTTGATCAGTAGACAATAGTTTTGTAAGGTATGAGTGCAGTACACAAGCTTAATACACGCCCCCCATAGACACACTCACCAGTAGAAACACCCACACATAGACACACCTAGAGACACACACATACACTTAAACAATATTATATACCACATTACATTTGTATTATGTATGTCCTTTTACTATTGTAAGCTGACTTGTACAATTCATGTAGTCTATGTACATGCATGTGTTAGAGGATATGTGCTATTATTTGCAAGTACTAAGGTAATACAATAATTTATCTGCTCCGATGTGTTCCTTCCTGTGCAAGTTTTCAGATAATGATTATCCTCTAATGTATACCTTCAATGTTCTCTTGTCTCCAATGCCATGTACACATCCACACATGGACCCAGAGAGACACTCGAGTCATGTACACTGATATAATGTGCACCCTCATGCAGTGCACATGCAAACAGATCTACACAGCCATTTATGACTTGTATTCAGTTCACACTTTAGCATACATGTACATGCTGTACATAGTAATACGCATTCCATATCATACATATTTTGGTGACTTGTTCCAGTTATGGGATTTGGCAGCTTTACTTTGACAGTTGGGCAAGCCATACTTATGCCATAAGATGTTTGTAAACATTTGATGGTTGAGAATATTAATTGCTAATCTGCCAAACATTTACCTGTCAAAAGTCAGGACAAACAATATAGCTCTGGCTGTATATATGTATGAGATGATCATGCACATGCACAATTTATGGTATATATGGGATGATCACATGCACAGTGTGTATCATGCATAGCTATTATACAATAGAGTTACACCACTAACTTCCTGTACCACCCTGTGATAGACTGTATATAGCTACATAAGTGGTTACTACATTCCTCTTGAGACGTAATTTGATAATCAAACCTTGAAAGAGTATTGTGTGCACTGGTCTACCACAAAAGCTCCCCATGCACATAACAATACATATGATGTTGCCTGGTAACACGTACGTCGACTTAATACTGTGCACCCTTCATGCATATGTCTGATCATGAGATACAGATTGTTACAATAATATTATCTTGCAATCACGTCTAAACCTGTGTGTGAGGAGGAGTACTAGTTATGTGTACATTTGTAGATGAGGTTACATCATCCATCCATGTACACCCTAGCTAAGCACACATTTTGAGTTGTGACATCCAGTGTACAGATACATACTGGATGTCCAGCTCAGGACCAGTTTGTATGTGTGCATCTATAATTTTGTGGTAAGGTATGACTCACTTTAAACTGTGTATTGCATACTTTACTGAACAATGCCTGAGCTAGGGCACAAAGCACCCTTGAGGTTCATACAGTAAGGCAATATGCCATTGAATAACTAGTACTTACCCTTCAGTAAAGGCTACCAAGCCAATCAGCCCATTTGGCAGAAATACAAGGTCACAGTAGGATCACATTATACATATGAATATAGTGTATTCATGCACAGGCCTGCTGCTGCAGTTGGCATTCATAAAGGTAATAATTGGTGCAGTGAACAGATGAATCCAATTCTCAGGTGCCAGGGCGGCTCCCTCTACACACCTCTCTCCATAAGATGCCCTCATTTCAAAGGTAGTTTTGCAGACAACGTTGCTAGGACACTATGTGTAGTCACTGTACATGGCATCCAGAATTCAGTGTGTCCTTTATTGTTTAAGGGGCTCCAGTGTATTGCCTATTTCACCTGGACATGTCATACATTTAGTGGCTTCATTAAAATTTCTCATGGTTGAACCAGAGAATAGAAACAGTGAAGCAAACAGCATGAAGGTAAATTGTTGGCTCATTGCATATTAGTATTGCAGGTATGTATACAATGTGTAGTGACTTGCTTGTATGTGTTATTATTTAATGCATCATGTGATGTAGGGTGCACGTGTGCATGCCTCTTGATCCTGTGTGTAACTTGTTGTTCATTGAGTTCTCCTGCCACGCGGTGAGCGTCCTTGAATCGTGTTGCATCGTGTTTGCATGTGCATGAACTGGTCAGTTATCACATTTGGCGACGAAGCTGGGATCCAGTAGCGATGGCAAAGCACGGTAGCATCGGGGAATTTCGGCAGGAAGTGGAAGAGTGGTCCGCGTATGCCGAGCGGTTAGAGTACTATTTCGCGGCCAACGACGTGGCTGCTGGAGACAAGAAGAGAGCGATTCTTCTGAGCGTGTGTGGTCCGTCCACTTACGTACTCATCCGCAGTTTGGTGGCACCGCAGAAGCCCACCGAATTTTCGTTCGAAGACCTCGTGGAGAAAGTCAACAAGTACCACAACCCACGACCATCAGCGGTGGTCCAGCGCTTCAAGTTCAACTCGCGGACGCGGCAGTCGGGAGAAACGGTGGCTGCCTACGTAGCGGAGCTGAAGAAGTTGTCAGAGTTTTGTGAGTTCGGGGGTGCTCTAGATGAGATGTTAAGGGATCGTTTAGTGTGGGGAATCGCGGATTCGCGTGTTCAGCACCGTTTGCTTGCTGAAAGTTCCTTGACCTTTGCGAAGGCCTTGGAGATCGCTCAAGCTATGGAGTTGGCTACCAGAGATCTGAAGGATCTGCAGCCTGATACAGCCAGCTCCACCTCAGTTCATAAGCTGCAAGGACACCGAGCCAACTTCGCCCCCACTCCTTCCAAACCCCATCCACCTTGCTACCGCTGTGGTGGAAAGCACACTGCTGCAAACTGCCGTTTCAGGACCGAGCGGTGCAGGGGTTGCAACAAGGTTGGGCATATCGTGAGGATGTGCCGGAGCAAGCCCAAGCAGGATAACCCACCAGGGAAGAGCCGGGGTCTGCCGACCCATAAAGTGGAGGAAGCTTCTCCACCTGAGGAGTACACCCTGTACCCAGTGGTGGACCAGGATGCTCCATCCACGCCACTGAAGACTGCTGTGACCCTAGATGGGAAGGTGGTAGACATGGAAGTCGACACAGGTGCGTCTCTCTCCTTGATCAGTGAAGCCACGTTCAAGTCTCTGTGGAATGCCAGTGCTGCCCCCGCCCTCCAAGAGAGTGCAGTCAAGCTTCGTACCTACACCGGAGAAGAGATCGCAGTGCTTGGATCCATATTGGTCACTGCTGGAACCAATGATCAAGAAGCTCGCCTGCCACTTCTTGTGGTTGCAGGGAGTGGTCCAAGTCTCCTGGGTCGTGACTGGCTCACAAAATTGCGCCTTGACTGGAAGGAGATCCTTCCCATTACTGTGCAGCATACGTTGGAATCCATTTTGCGGCAGCATGAGAAGGTGTTCGAGCCAGGCCTTGGGATGCTCAAGGGAGTAGAAGCCAAGCTCTTTGTCGATGCACGAGCCCAGCCAGCCTTTTACAAAGCTCGTTCTGTACCTTTCGCATTGCGGCAGAAGGTTGAAGCAGAGCTAGACAGGTTGGAGAAGCAGGGAGTCATCACACCAGTCCAGTTCTCTGATTGGGCTGCACCAATTGTGCCAGTAGTCAAGAGGGACGGAACAGTCAGAATTTGCGGCGACTACAAGCTGACAGTGAACAAAGCAGCGAAACTGGAGGTGTATCCATTACCACGCATCGAAGACCTCCTTGCATCTCTGGCCGGAGGGAAATCCTTCACTAAGCTGGATTTATCTCATGCGTACCTTCAGGTGCGCCTGGAGGAAACATCTCAGCAGTACGTCACAGTGAACACACACAGAGGCCTGTTCCGTTACCAGCGTTTGCCCTTTGGGGTTGCCTCCGCCCCTGCTATCTTCCAGCGGCTAATGGAGACATTGCTGCAAGGTTTGCCTGGCGTGTGTACCTACCTGGACGACATCCTGGTCACTGGTACATCTGATGAGGAACATTTTTGCAACCTCAGTGCAGTCTTGCAACGACTGGAGACCTCCGGGATGAAGCTGAAGAAGGAGAAGTGCGCCTTTCTGCTACCAAGGGTCGAGTATCTGGGACACGGAATCAGCTCGGATGGCTTGGAGCCATCAGCCAGCAAGGTGGCTGCCATTGTCAATGCTCCTGCTCCCCAGAACCTGACCGAGTTAAGATCCCTGCTTGGTCTGGTCAACTACTACAGGAAGTTCCTGCCTGATGTGGCTACCATCCTCACCCCTCTTCATCAACTCTTGCAACAGGGAATGCCATGGAAGTGGGGACGTGAGCAGCAGGCAGCCTTAGACCAGGTAAAGGAACTCATAGATTCTCCCAACCTCCTCGTCCACTTTGATGGGAACAAGCCACTGTTGTTGGCATGTGATGCTTCACCATACGGGGTCGGAGCTGTTCTTTCTCATCTAATGGATGACGGATCTGAGAGGCCCATCGCGTTCGCCTCTAGAACACTCGCTTCTGCGGAGAAACAGTACTCACAATTGGACAAGGAGGCGCTGGCCATCATTTTTGGTGTTAAACACTTCCATCAGTACATCTATGGACGTTCCTTCACCATTGTGTCAGATCATCGACCATTGATGCATCTCTTGAGCCCATCCAAAGCCACTCCTGCAATGGCTTCAGCCAGGTTGCAGCGTTGGGCACTGTTGCTTGGGGCGTACGACTACAAAATAGCGTACAAGGCAGGGGAGAAGCACTGCAACGCAGATGCCCTCAGTCGGTTGCCCTTGCCAACGACACCATCCCAAGTTCCTACTCCACCAGAGACCATCCAGCTCATGGAACATCTTTCCATGGGGCCAGTCTCCGTAGCACAAATCCAGCAAATGACAGACCGTCACCCAGTTCTGGCCCAAGTGAAACGCTTCGTACAGTATGGTTGGCCAAACCAGATGGACCAGGAGCTGGAGGAGTTGAAGCCCTATTGGAGAAGGAGAGAGGAGCTCAGCCTACATGATGGTTGCCTGTTGTGGGGTGGTAGAGTTGTTGTTCCTCCCCAAGTCCGAGAGAAGGTCATGTTAGAGCTACATGAAGCCCACCCTGGGGTATCAAGGATGAAGAGCCTTGCCCGTCAGCACGTGTGGTGGCCAGGTCTGGATGCAGAGATAGAGAAGATGGTGAAATCCTGCACAGCCTGCCAGTCCACACGCCACAACCCTCAACCTGCTCCTTTACACCCTTGGGAATGGCCACAACGACCTTGGTCAAGAGTCCATGCTGATTACGCTGGACCTTTCATGGGCAGAATGTTCCTGATCTTGGTAGACGCGCATACCAAGTGGTTGGACATCCACATGACCAACTCAGCTACTTCGCAAGTCACCATCGAGAAGATGCGTAGTACTTTCGCCATGTTGGGTTTACCAGAGGTTCTCGTGACTGACAATGGAACCACATTCACCAGCACCGAGTTTGAGGAATTCTGTAAGCGTAATGCTATTCGCCATGTGACATCATCTCCGTACCATCCAGCCTCTAATGGGTTAGCAGAACGATCCGTGCAAACCTTTAAGGAGGGAATGAAGAAGCTTACAGATGGTTCATTGGAAACGCGTCTCGCACGGTTCCTTTTCATGTACCGCCTGACACCCCAGTCTGTAACAGGAGTGTCGCCAGCAGAGCTTTTATTTGGAAGACCACTCAGATCTCCATTGGATCTGCTGCACCCAGACATCCGGTCTAGGGTATCTAGTCACCAGGAGCAGCAGAAGGGAAACCACGATCGCCATGCCAAAGAGCGTGTGTTCCACGAAGAAGATCTTGTTTATGCCGCAATTTCCGTCCGGGACAGGTGTGGCTCCCTGGAGTGGTTGTTCAGGTTCGTGGTCCGGTTTCCTATTCAGTGAAATTGGGAAATGGCATCACAGTGCGTAGACATGTCGATCACCTGCGAGAACGTACAGCCTCAGCAGAAGTTCCTGGGGTAGATGATTCTTTTCCGTTTGCACCAGTGACTGACAGTACTAATGACAGTGCAACTGCTCCTGATCCTCTGCCATCGACAGTTGCAGAGAACAGTGACACTGACCCGGAACCAGCGTCAAGTCAACGTCCAGCGCGTCGTTCTACACGTCAACGTAGACCACCCAACCGTTGGGGGTTTGACACTGATTAACTAGTTTGGACTGGTTTAAACTAGAAGGGGAGGGATGTAGTGACTTGCTTGTATGTGTTATTATTTAATGCATCATGTGATGTAGGGTGCACGTGTGCATGCCTCTTGATCCTGTGTGTAACTTGTTGTTCATTGAGTTCTCCTGCCACGCGGTGAGCGTCCTTGAATCGTGTTGCATCGTGTTTGCATGTGCATGAACTGGTCAGTTATCACACAATGCAAGTACCAATATACTATGGTTGAAGCCATATAGCTGATTTGGGCACTTGGGATGCCTTTGTGGAAAAGCGCTTGGCAGGATATATATATATAGTACTTGCAGTGTTTGAAAGTTTTTCAATTGAGCAGAATGTTTGATTAGGCCTTTGTTCTTGTGTAAGGCACCCACAAAGTGCCAATATAAATGCTCATAAGATAGTACTGAACTTACAGTACATATATAATGCTACACGTCCATGTTTAGTATTGTAATAAGCAAACGGCCATACAGTTATGTGTCACAATAGGCCACCTTATACAAATGAATATAGTGTATTCATGCACAGGCCTGCTGCTACAGTTGGCATTCACAAAGGTAATAATTGGTGCAGTGTGCAGATGAATGGTAACCTCAGGTGCCAGGATGTTTCCCTCTACACAATCCCTCCACACACCTCCTTCTTCACATATCCCTCCACACACCTTCCTCTTCACATATTCCTCCACACACCTTCCTCTTCACATATTCCTCCACACACCTTCCTCCAAATATGCCAAGTAAACATTGATGGTTGGGAGTATTATTTGCACTTAAACATAATTAAGGCTGCCAGTCTGCCAAAAATTTCATGCCAACAGGCAAAAAGTATAATTGCTCTCATGATCAATTGCGTGGGATGATCACATGATAGCTTGGTATACTATCCTCACTGTATTATTATAGCTACATACAGTAAGTAGTTATATAATAATTATACATCCGCCTTTAGATGTAATTTGAACCTAACCTTGAAAGGACGTGTGCGCTGGTCTACCATAAAAGCTCCCCATGCACATAACAATACACATGGTGTTTCCTGGCAACAGGTAGCTACGTCAACAGAAATACTGTACAAAAGTCATGCTTTTATGGTTGATATGAGATACAGATTATGGCAATAATATTATCATTCTTGCAATCACGTCTAAACCTGCATGTGAGAAGGAGGAGTCATGTGGCCTTGTAGCTGTCATGTACTGCACGGCAGTAATTTGCTGATTCGTTACATACTGTAATATTAGTATTGCAGTTGAGCCATACAACATGCTGTTTAAGAACTGTATTATATACGTAGTGTTAATAAATCTCTTCACATCCATCAATCCGTGAGTATTCATACCAGAGCTTCATGTACGTATGTTCTCATGTTTTATTGAATGACAACTTTATTGCGGCCGTGCATTACCTATTTATACTTTTGTGCCTGCTGCAGTGTGTATTTGCGTATTCCCCATTCTCTTTATCTCTCCACATTGCCCTCTTACTCCCTATAGTCTATTGAATGCTACAGCCTTGGCCAGTATGAATCTGTTGAGGATTGTAAGGGATCTAGACAGAAATTCTTGAATTAAAGCAATTGAATTAGCACAGATGTAATGCTAATGAATAGCAGAGACTCTAACCAATATGTATATCTATTCAGGATTTAGATTTGCAATAAAATCCCACATGCACGGAGCTAGTATCTCTGTGTGCCCCTGCCCCTTTAGGCTTGTACACAACTACTCCAGGCATCACAATACATGAGGATATGCACTAATACATCTGACATTGAGGTGTTTGTCCATAATAATTGCATTTTGTCATCATGAGTATACCACACCAAACATATAGGCATGCAAGCAGTCACTACACAAATGCATGTAATATGCTTTTACAAGAATGGAATCTGGTAAATAGTTTGTATACTATGCTAAGTAAAACTGTATTAAATTTATGGAATGGTTAACTGATTGCTGTTTGGTAGGAGGACATACACATGCTTACTTTGAGACTTGCAAAACTTGTAGACTTGACCTCGAATGATAGCATTATAATTTTATATGGTGTGCTTGACAATGATTGCTGTGTGACTGTGATGATGGAGTAATTTTAAGTTAGTGAGCTTATACCCAGCAATATTTTCAACAGGGAACAGGCAGTTTCAATCTGTAGATCTTAAACTGATGTAGATCTAAATTCTGTAGATTGAAATGTCCTGTTCCCAATTGAAATTGATGCTGTGATGCAAGTTCACTAACTTATCCCTTTACCACTTATGTGCTTGTGTGAAATTCTAGTCTAGTACTTGGTTATTGCACAAGACATGCAATGATCGCAAGGACACTGGGATGTTAGCTACATATTTTGGCAAATGCACACTTGTATTGAATTCAAATAGAGTTGTGATGGGTATGCTTTGAGGTGATGCAACTGTTTCAGACATAGTATATCATGTGCATGAATTGAAAGAAAGAAGTGCATGAAACATGCACGTGAATTAAGTCAATGAGTGCATCATTGCTTAATTAATTAGCTAGTAACTGTTTCTGTCTCTGTCTCGGTCACAGTATCATCATCTTCTGAGGTGGGCACTCCAGCACGCAGTTCTGTTATTAGAACAAGGTTCCCTAGTCTCTCTGCTGGTGCTTCCAACAGTGGCTCAGCATTATCCTCCCTTTGTTCTTCCTGTTTCTGGCAGCATCTCAACTGCCTGCATTTCAGGTACACCTTCTTTCCCAGTAGAATGCCAGGATACAGGAGGGGTAGGTAGATGAGGATCATCTGGAGGGAAGCAAAGAACTGTCTTGTCCCAATGGGTATGTTGAGATCAGTTATGTGAAGACTCAGGATGAGGATGAGGGCCATGTTACCAAGAATGGCTGTATCCAAAGTGTTGAGCTTGCGTGAGTTGTAGGGCTGAAAGGTAGCAATGAGCAGCAGCAAGGCCACTGTGAGGAAGATCTGGATACAAAGAGCATCTTTTGTGCTTGGTATGAATACAGCCACAAGGAGGTGAACAATGCGATGGAAGAGGTAGAGTGAAGAGAAACTTCTGAAGCGTTCCTTATAGCAGCTTTGAAAGACATTAACAAAGTGGTAGACCCATCTGTCAGTGTAGACATTGCTGCAGAATGTCTGAATCCTCTGCAGCTTCCTCAATGGTGGCACAGCTATGAGGAGTCTACCAAACAGCTGAGGCCCAATGGGAAGAGTGAGGAGAAGAAAGGATGGCAGAAGGACGAACACTAACAGTATGACAATGGCTGGTATGAAGTATGCAATGTGTTGTATGGAACCATAGAGCACAGAGCCCTGCCACCACACCACCACCTTCCTCTCCCCATCCTCCCCTGTGATGGTCTGGTTGACAAGGATGTAGGAGGAGCTGACCAGAAAGCGAGTGAATCCAAGAATGACAAAGGCAGGAAGTGCTCTGTCATATGACATGCCATCTGAGTACTTTGCCTTCCATCGTCGCATTCTCCTGAGACATTGGTCCACTCGATGACAGCATATCCACTTCTCTGCTGACCTCTCCAGAACAATGAGTGTGATGGCCACTGTCAGTGGGAACAGTCCAATGGAGTAGTGCAGAAGGATTGTCTGTAGCAGGGTGAGGTGGGCATGTGGTGTGAGGCAGTGTGGTGGTAGGAGTACTCCAAAGAAGTCCAGGTTCCACATGCCATACAGAAATCGGTATATCCTGACAAATGCATTGTGTACTGGTCCCAACTCAGCATCACCTCTGATAGTGGAGAAGGCCAGGAGTTGTGCAAACAGCAGAAATGAGTTGAACCTTCCTGACACTAGGTCTATGTTGAAGAGCATCAAGACAAACATGAAGGCAAGCATGGGCACCCACTCACACAGGATCCACACAATAATGCCCACTTTACTGAGCCCTTCCTCACAACTGACACACACTGGTCTTATCCCATTGAAGTTCACAGCAATGCCTTTCGATTCAAGACAGTCTCCACAGAGGATTCCTTTGCGATCATACCCAGTACACACAACATTTTGGAGCTCTTGCTGGGAGTTGTTTTCAGGAAGTTTGCTAGGTTGCATTTGACAGTACCCTGGAGGGCATAGTCCAGTGAAGAACTTCTGTCCATCACAGCTGTGTTGGTCATTGGATGGCAGGTATCCAGCCCAGTGGTCTCTCTCCAAGACAGCACCAATCACCTCAGGGTGACTCTCATTACATTTTGCCATTCCAATCAAGCTACGTATTCCACAGATACAAGATCCCATGTCACCAGAGCCATATCGGAAGACATAGCCAGGAGGACAGCACTGGAGCTCTATGTTCATCACCAGGAGTAGGTCTGTGTTGTCTACTGACTGCAGAACCAGCTGAGGAGGTCTAACTACTGCAGATGTGTAGCCTGTGTTGCTAGGGAAGGAATGGTTGGCCATGCCATGTCGCTGTGGAATGCCATGGAGGATGACTGTAAAGTCAGCAGTTTGCTTGGAGAAAGAGTTCAGTTCCACTGGTAGTGAGCCATCCATCTTGTTAATCAGTACTGTGAACACTGAACTGAGATTATTGCCAAACTCATCACATGCATGTGTGTAGGGAAGTTTCTTCTGTTTGCCAGGGATGAATTCAATGTTACTTTGTTTGTTCAATTTAATGAATGTGGCACTTTTCACAAGTTTTGGACCAGACCCTATCTCCCATTGCAAAGCAGTCCATGCCTCATTGTCATAAGTTGAATTTACTTTAATGTAAAGGAATAAAAAGTTGAATTGCAATATGTCGAATATACTAAAGCTTAGCATGTTTGGGAATGGTGCTACCTTAGTAGTGAAGGTATTCTTTGTAGTTTGATTAAAGCAGTTGCGAGCATCAGACACATACACTGACTGTCCTTCAGCTTTGGCTGTGTTGTCTATGAAGAGAAACACACTGCTACTCTCTTCCCATTCTTGGTCATACTGGAGGAAACAATTTGCAACTGGTACCACATCAGGTGCAGAGCTAACGTAAATGGCACCTCCTCTTTGAAAGGCATGATTTTCATTAAATTCTACAGTCACATTTCTGGTAACTCTGATGTAGCTCTCTCCATAAAGAGCAATAGCACCACCATGTGTAGCAACACAGTAACGTAACCCTGACCATGTATCTGCCTGAAACACAATTTCTGAATTTAGAGCATTAATTCCTTGAGAAGATGCTCCACAATTGATTTTTAATGCATTCCTTACTGTTATCTGTACAGATTTTGCAAATATCATGTTTGTGTTGGTTTCCACTTGGAAAGAAGGATTGATTCCTTGTGCTAACTGATCCTCTAAAACTGCAAGTGACTGCAGAGACAAAGAATTGAGATACCAATCATGATAATCAGGAAACAGATAACGTAATGGCTCCTCAGGCACTTTGTGATTGATCAAATGTGAAACAAGCAAAAATGCTATAATATTTGTCACTCTGATACCTCTGAACAATCTCTTCCCATGAGTAGGAAGTGACTGGAAGGCACATGCACTTCCACTTGCTGCCAAATTGTGAAGTAATACTACAAAATTTAGAGTCACACTATCCCCATTGTTACCTTGGTAATGTGAGTGTTTGTAGAGTACAGAGAAACCACCACCAACTCCTTGTTCTGCTGCATTCTTTCTAAACTCAACCTTTGTAATATTTACTCTATTGTCTGTTCGAAAGGTAGCACTGACCGTGGAGAACTCAACATGAATACCTCCACCCATTATATCATGCTTCTGGGACAGGAGCAATTCATTGTACCGAATATGACTACCGTGAATTACTACAATGTTTGCTACTGATGTATCTTGAATTTTAATTAATATGCCTCCTCCACTGTGTGCTGTGTTGCTGTAAAGATTCATTGTTGTGAATTGGTTGTAGTTATTGTTTGAGGAATCCTGAAGGATAAGATAGACCCCACCACCCAGTTCTGCAAAACAGCTATAGACATAAATGTCATGTATTTTGAACCTATTCTTGATAGCCATGTCCTTATAGATAACAGCAATGCCACCACCCCTGACAGCATGGTTATGAACAAATGTGGCTCCTTGGATATTCACTGAATTCTCTGTGGCATGTTCACTGAATTCAATGTACCCTCCAGCTCCCCAATGTGCCATGTGAAACCATGAGGATGCTAATTCAGTCACTTCTATCTTATTTCTCCTTGCCCATCCTGCAATGATTAATTGTAGTCCTCTACTGTACCCTTCTGAGCTGTTTGATCCCACCAGTTCTATTTCTTGAAGAAGGACAGCATTTTCCACTGACTGATCTGTAACTTCAATAGAGAAAGCTCTTACTGGGGATTCTTTGCACTCAAGCTCAAGCACAAGGACATGTCCTACTTGTATGAGATTTCCAGTGGCATTGCCTCTGAGTTCAACATTGATGCTGGAATGTGTAGTGGAGTTGTTGGTAGCATTCGTGATAGAATTCAAGGATTGTTCATTTTTGCGACTACTTTGATCGTGAAGGTTCTGACATTCCTGTACGATTTCGGTGCCTTGGAGGGTTACATTGTAATGGCACACTGCATTGTGCAGAGCTATTGAGATACCATTTCCCCAGCCGCTTCTGTCAGTGTTGACCCTGACATCAGTAATAATAATCTCACCACCTTCTCCGTATCCCATAACAGTAATGTTGATGGCTGTGAATGTCATAGTATGATTTCTTGTGTGGGCATTTTTATTGTTAACAAGTAGGTTTTTCAGCTGAATTTGCTCTCTTGCCATGGAAACATCTCTTGTGCCACCTGTAAGAATTTCGAGGTGTATCCCACTGCCATGAATGCCAAAATGATGTATTTTGACACGCTCCATTAATACATCCCCATGTGTGATTGTAGCATCATACCTAATCAAGGAAATTCCTCTTCCATAAGGGCCCGATATTACAATGAGAACATGTTCCATTATTATTGTATTGCAATCCTGTAAGTACAAGGTAGATGGCTCTGAGAGAGAATTACTGTGATGCAGTTGTTTACCACAGTATTGAAAAGCCAAATCTCTATTCACAACTTTTCCGACATTGTAAAATGCTAAGTTTGCTCCATCAGTGCAGTGAATCTGTGGTAGTCTAGTTTTACATGCACCCACTATTGCTATGGCTGTGAAATTTTTCAAAAGAGGTGTCCCATCTAGCAAGCTGTCGACTGGCTCAAGTACATGGATGCCACAATCAATGACAATCAAAGTATCATGATTCCGAATGTGTTTAAAGGCATAATTCAGCGAACTGCATGATTCATAATGGTGGAGTGGATGGAAAACTTGAGATCCTGCTGGTGTGTCATGTATACACTGTGGACTATCCTCTCCTGTTGTACTAACCCACATCACCCTGTAATTCTTGGAGACTGTTCCATTGCAGCATGTAAGCAGCCACAGGAGACTGATCAATAAACAACATTTCACTAGAGGTGGCTTCAGTGTATTCCACATGCCTTCCACACTAGACCTGTTGGTATTGAGGGGAAATAAATAAATACTCAATCACTCATAAATTATGCATACAATGGTTGGTCAAGCAGTCTGGGTGTAGCACAAAAAGAGAGGCTTTGCTGCATTACAGACGTAGTGCTACCATAGATCTGTGGTGCTATAATTATTAGAACTAGCTAATTGGGGCAATCTAGATAGTTTTCAGAGTTTGAGTTGGCGCATAATACAATGGCAGTCTTAGACAGGTTTCACTGTAACTATTATACTGACAGTTAAAGTCGCATGGAGGTGGAGACCAAACTCTTGAGGCCAACATGCAATTAGGGTAAAAAAATTATAGAGCGATATAGCATTATATAAGAGATCCGTCATGCAACATGAGGAAGAAATAGAACGACACACACACAAGTCATGGAACCTAAATTCAAGTTGTTATATATACAGTAAGAGCATATATATAATTACATATTACTATTATTGTACTAGAATTATAATTACATATTACTATTACGAGCTGAATGCCCGCCCTACGGGCAGGTTCCAGCTTATCGCAAGCCAGTGAGTCGGTACCTTGCCAGTTTTGAACTATCTGCACAGGTAGCAACGGAGGCTAGTTGCTATAACGACGGTAGTGTTTAATTCGAACGTTTGGCGACAACGAATAAGATTTTCCGTAACCGGAAGTCCCAGAAACCAATAATTAAAAATGGCGTCTCGGCCCGCGGGAAAAAAGGAAGCGCTTTCTTCGGCTGCAGGGTAGCTAGGTGAACGACACCCCTCTAAACTCATGTCCTCCCACTCCCTTAACTGGCTTGGCTCGTATCAAGTACGCCAATGGCCGGTAGTGGAAGGGCCGGTCGATAATGTTAAAAATGGCGTGTCGGCCCGCGGAGAATTGACGAAGGACGTCTCCCTTTTCGGCCGCAAGGCAGCTAGGCGAACGGCACTCCGCTAAGAACATGTCCCCCGAGTTCACCAACAGGAACGGAGCGTCTCGAGCCCATTCCCGGCAAGGCGGCGATTTTATGGCTGAACAAACATACATCCAAATTCTAGATCCCGTGAATTATAGTAGGATACATTATTTGTTACTCATAACTCGCAAAATCATCACACTAATGCTCTCTGCATTCATTTTGCTTACGTAAGCATCACCCACTAACAACACTCACAAATATTATATCTAAGTCAACTTACAGGTTATTAGTGTAGCAATTTCAGCACTTAGGAAGATGCACTCCAAGAAAGACTGACAAATTGCTTTAATCACTCACATTGATTTTGCATGGGTTCTAAAGAGATCATGGACAGAGTGTTCTTATATGGTGCTTGTTGTGCGTAATACATTGATTATGAAATCACTTTGTAAGCAAATATGTGATTGTGCTCTGTAATGTTTCCCTTGTACATAGTGAATAGTTGCATATGCCATAGCTGTGTATATTATAGTGTTATTGTAATGCAGTCATATACTCTCGTCATAACTACAAGCTACTATTCAATGTCATGATAATATTATATTTACATAGAATAATACTATGTGGTTCTGCAATATTATATCATAATTAATAAATGGTAGTATTGTAGCAATAATAATTACTCTGAGCCAGTGTCACAGTGATAGTACTGCTTAGCTCTACTTATGCTCCATAAGAAACACACTGACACTGTCAGATGATTGCTACTTTGGCATGTACAGTATGCGTTTGTCATTGCAGGTGTGTGTGCATGTGCATGTGTATGCCTGAGTGTTTGGCAGAAACTGTGTGAGAAGACTAGAAGGGTGACAGATCTGCAGGAAATGGGGCTGGCATTCAGAAAGTTAATAACTTATATAGTACAACTTTGCTTGGTTGCAAGTCTATTTATATATTTGTGGACCATAAACCATGCACTGGGGAGAAAGTAGCAACTTGTGTAGTTCTCCCTTAGGTGCTATATACTTTCCCAGCTTAGCAGAGGTTGTGCAACTTATGCTTTATAGCCACCTTGATATTATTGAGTGTTGGTGGGGAATTTTATGGCCAAGAGTCCAGGACGGACCAAATACTCTAATGCTGTCACTCAGGCTGTACCTCACCTTTCTCATCTCATGTGTCTTGCGAGCCCATAGATTGAGTAACCCTCTGCACTGAGGTGTCCATGCTACTGGTGAGATGAGGCAGGTGTCTCAGCTGCCAATGGAGCCCAGGGGGACCAGTCTTGGTGACATCTGCTGGTTCACCTTATTAATGGATCGACTCTACATAACCAAATCTGTGGCTGTGGCTGTGGTAATAAGAGTACAATACATGTAGTACGTATATGCATGGGAGAGTGTGCTTGTATGTCATTGTATGTATGAGGTATGTCTGATCTGGACCTACATGCAATGCCATCATTACTGCATAGACACTGCAGTACTGTTTGATAGTGATGTGACTGAATTGTGGACACATGTCCTTGTTCAGCACATGCGTCTCAATGCAAATGTCTCAATATGAAATGAAACTGTACTCCATGAATACTCTATTCACACATGATGTATATGAAAGACACATACACAATCATCCATTGTTAGTGTGCATGAAGAAAGGTCTCTGTACTGAATATGAACCCTAGTGCATTGTGCTATCTCATTCAGGGAACAACAATAAGTCAATGAGCATGCGCTATTGTTCTGTCCATTTGATCACTAGACGACGCTCTCAATATACTAGTCAATGAGCATGCACTACAATATACTGTTCAGCACAGTTGATCAAACAGAATGAGATGATGTTTTTGAGACATGCATGCATTATGCATATGCATGGGTATATCAGGCAAAACCCACGGACACCCCACTCCTACATACAGTGACTCACTCACACCCACCTGCACCAACATCCACAGACACACACTACTACATTACTTGTGAAAGATGCTTCTTGTGCTGCAATGACTACACTACTAAGGGATGCTGCACCGTAGCTGTGGGCAGGAAGAATTAATGGGAGAATTATGATCAAGCCACACAGGCATAAGCTGAACGCAGGACTATGCTCTACCATAGAGTTTTAGTCACTGAGCTACTCATCCCAGCGCGCAGTGATTATATTCTCCCTTCCTCTAGATCTCCTTATGAACTGGTCCTATATATCTCTTCTTCCTCTCTGGTCCTATGTAATCCCTTCCTGCTCCTACCTGCTTTTTCAGAGAACATTGAACATGCATAGAGCTGTTTTAGAGAATATCCCTTAGTTGAATAACACTCATCCTTACCATGATAAGCAATACAATGCATTATGTAGTCTGAATACATGACTGTGTCAGAGGTTATTAGCCACTTACATGTTCATGTACAAATGAAAATTATGCTTAAGTGCATTCCTCCAATGTGCACATATACTGTACTTACTTTTGTCTCCAAGCTCTGTAAATAGTTCAATACATCCAAGTCTATAATTAGAATGGCATGATTACTTTACTTTTGGCTCAACTCACTGCAGTGCTAGGATTGTGCAAGTCCCTATGGAGTGGCTAAAACCATGCACTAATGAACAGCACTTCATTTGCTATCATCAGAATCTAGTTCAAATGGCATATCGTTACGTAATATGTACTGTGAAAGATTCAATCTGTGTTATATAATTAATGCATGATGTTTCTTTCTATGAGCTTATATGCATTGATTCTAAATTGACTGTACAGTGACAATTCATTTTACAATTCAGGACACTTGATCAGCTCAGAACAGACCAACCGACATGTGTGTGCGATGACACATTCAATCGTGAGCATGACCTCTCTGCAGGCATGGGATATCCTCTTCTGACCTGTAACCACTCATTGACTGCTCATGCAGTGATATGCCTTCAACTTGCATCAATATGTATCGTTAAATAGAAAATAATGCAGCTAAATTTAAAGGTTCATATGGCATGGGCAATTTAAAAACAATACAAGCAATAATGCAGCATGCACAGTTGTGTAGGTTCACATACAGGCAATCCTAGTACATATTATGAAGGAAAATTCAGTCCTCGTACGCACATGTGGGTATATGCATATAGCAGCACTGTGAATTCTGATATGTAGCATTACTTACTTAACTGAGTTCACAATATGAACATTCTTGAAAGTAGGGACCATGGTGAATGCTCCACTGCACGTGCAACAGCTTTTACTTGTTTCTGTCCTTTTATGCCAATCCCTATATACATCAATACCATTTTTGTCCAAGTCCATTAATCCCCATAACCAGTCAGAATTCACTCAAATTCAAAATATCAGAGCATTATGTGGAAATTCTAAAGTGCTCATATACGTGTGCCCTTCTTGACTGCAGTTTGTAAAATAATGTGTTGCAAAAATTTGAGACAAATGTCACTCAGCCTGTAGCTATCAATATTTACCCTCTATCACATCCATTGCTGTGTATTACCTTTGTTCCACTGCACATGAGCCATAAACATTCCAACAAGAGCAATTAGGGGACATTTGAGGTCTTAGGTTACTCCAGACCCTGCTAAGACATGTTCTACAAAAACTCATACGCAATTTGCAGTCTGGCCTAAGAAAACAAGTGTTATAATATAGCAATGTGGATGTGTCAGATAGCTAGGTCATGTAGCTACATATATATGCACATAGGTTAGGGCTGTTCCCTCCAGTTTCTCTTGCACCAGATGAGGTGAGAATGGTGCAGTACGGTCTTGGCCACCTCCTCCTCCAGCTTCCAGCAGTCTTTAGATGATGGGTGGTCAAAGGCCTTGTACAGCTCTTGGAGGCTCTGGAGGTGGAGGAAGCCCCGAGTTCCAAACTCAGTGGTGATGAGGTTGGCGGTGGCTGTGGTGGTTCCTCTTCCTCCTTGCTGCATCTGTCAGCTCGACCAGGTGAATGGAGGACTATACACAATGTATACGTATATGTATATATTGTGCATGTGTGTATTCCCTATTCTCTCTATCTCTCCACATTGCCCTCTCACTTGCTATAGTCTGTTGAACACTACAGCAGTAGCCAGTATAAATCTGCTGTGTCAGCTCCTCAGACGGCAATGATCTGAAATACTGTGTCCATGGTGGTGGGCATTTGTGGATATACAGCTGCTGGTGTCGGCATATACTTTGCTATGGTGGAAAATGCACGTAAAAAGTATCACCTTACTAGCCATTCTGTGGAATGTTGACCTGCATAGCTCACTTGTGTCAATGAATAAGTTTCAGTACCATGAATAGTTCATTAGGTTCTTAGGCCTAAACACCATTGACTGTAATTGTTTTTATAACAATGAGTTGCAAAGGTCCTAAGTTGATCTAAAAATGTATACACACAGAACATTGTTAAAGCCACCAAAATTATGAGTTATGATATGTGCCTGCATCAAAGAGGTGAAAATAAATTTTCTACACACAAATGGTGCAATTGTTCACCACAGTTACGGAATACTAAATACCTAAGCTCAACTTTCTGTGAATTGCAAAATGCAAAGTTTGCTTTGTCAGTGCACAGAATTGTTGTCCGATTTTTGGCAAATTTGGCGCAACCACGTGTACCCAATACTGTTATGGTAGTGACATTCATCAGTATTGCTCCATCTAGCAAACTGCTAACTGGCTCAAGTACATGGATGCCACAACCAATGACAATCAATGTATCATTCCCAATGTGTGTAAGAGCATAGTTCAGTGACCCACATGATTCATTAAGGTGATGTGGACGGGGTACTGGGTCACTTGTTGGTGTGTCATGTATACACTGTGGACTATCCTCTCCTGTTGTACTAACCCACATGGTTCTTCTGTAGTCCTCAGAAGCTGCTCCAGTGCAGCATGTGAGCAGCCACAGCACACACACCAGTAGGATGTGTTTGACCAGAGCTGACTTCATTGTGTTGATATGTACCTTCTACTGTACACCTGTTGGTTTCAATGTCATTGAAAGAGTTATGGATGGTGACAGAATGAGCCCTAAAGTACAAGGTAAGTTCTGTAGGAACACAATAGTTACTGTTAAATTCATGTCTATTCAGTGAATGGTGTAAGACTAGCACTAGTGCATGACCAAGTTGGATGTGAACATCCACTGTTCATGCAAGTAGTATATTAGTACACATACACCTGGCACACACACACACACTACCTAGAAACTGGCAGAAAGCTTTGTAAGTATATGTACATATATAGCACAGTGGTACAGGGAAACTGTCATGAAGCATTTAAGTGGCAGAACAAAACTGGCAAACATGAGGAGAACATCAATGTGATTCACCAACTTACAAATAATTGGTGTTGCAATTGTAGTTAATTCCTCTGCAATTGAGCTGTTGGCACAGCCAAGAAGACGCACACCACTAAGACTGACAAATTGCCCTTTTGATCACTTTGACTGATTTTGCAGGGACTGTAAAGTGACCAATAATACGTATACAATGTATATGTTTCTTCTGCCAGGCGCAGTTGCTTATGTGAAATTATTATGCTACGTATTGCATATATACATGGAAACATTGATAGTGAAATTCATTCATGTACAGTGTAGTGCTTTACTATGATTAATTCATTTGCATTGTGAATCAGTTGCATCAATAGAACAATATACATAGCTACGTGTTTATAGAACATTGATTGTAGGAACACAGACCACAAGTGTAGTATTATTATTTTACACATTAAGAAATGTGTACAATGTGTCAGAGGTTAGTAAAAGTTGCATGTAATTGCACATACAGTAGCTGTGTGTAATAAGGTATATACAGCAATAGTGCCATGGCCAGTTGTTCACTTCCAATACTACATGAGACATGTACAGGGAAAGAATTGCTGCTACAAATTTAGAACTAGATTGAGTTGTCTTTTCCTCCTGGCTTAGCCTAGTGAAGCTCTGAATTTGTAACATGTGTACACCTGGCCACTCAGAGATTATCAAAGGGATGAAATGCAAAAAACTAGCTACGTCAAGCCAGCCTACATGCTGCACTGTATTAGCAAGTGTCACATCCATAGTACTAGTAAAACTGTGGGCTATGTACATATTTGTACCTAATGAGTGGCAACAGTGACTGCCTCTCTGTTCAGCTGAGCAAATGATGGAAGAGCCACAGACAGTGAAGTGCTGCATATCTGTGTGACTGTGTGCTTGTGTGTGTGTGTGTGTGTGTGTGTGTGTGTGTGTGTGTGTGTGTGTGTGTGTGTGTGTGTGTGTGTGTGTGTGTGTGTGTGTGTGTGTGTGTGTGTGTGTGTGTGTGTGTGTGTGTGTGTGTGTGTGTGTGTGTGTGTGTGTGTGCGATTTGTCTGGTCATTACTTGCTCTTACACTATTTGGTGCAAACGTAACTGGTGCCAGTGATTTTTCTTTCTTGCATGATAACTCTATAATGTTTTACTGTTGACTCATTCACCTGTTGTCTGTTCTTTCTTCACCACATTTGTCTGTTTTATTTTTACCTCATTTTTTTACTCTTAACTATACTGTGCTTGCTTGTTTACAAAGCATTTTTTGGCAGTGTTGAGTACCTGTATGTCACCGCTGTTTGTTTTCTTACTCTGTTGGTTTTCTGTATGCATGCTTGACCAGTCTTGTACTGGGTTTGATTTTAATAATGATTGGTGACATTTGAAAAAAGTGTGTGTGTGTGTGTGTGTGTGTGTGTGTGTGTGTGTGTGTGTGTGTGTGTGTGTGTGTGTGTGTGTGTGTGTGTGTGTGTGTGTGTGTGTGTGTGTGTGTGTGTGTGTGCACGTGCAATAGCTTGCAGAATGCTAGTGCAATCAGAAAAATTGGACTTCTGGTACACTGGAGCAGTATATATGTGTATGTGTGTGAGTTAGTGTGAGTGTGTGTGCATGCATGATAATAAGGTTAATTAGGGTTTGGGTAATATGTACGAATATCTGACAGCTATTACTATTCATTAGTAATATGGACACTGCAACTGACATAATAAAAATGACCACATTAGAGCAGGATAGGATACACCATAAATGTTATTAATGTTCCGGCCCTTTCACAAGCAAGCATGTAGATGTCATTGGTATATGAGTACTATAGGATAGTATCAACAGCAATACAAGTATGTACATTTTTCTACCAACACAATTGCATCAACAAGTAATGAAACTGTAGTCTATGAATACTCTATTCACACATGATGTATATAAAACACACACACACACACACACACAATCATCCATTGTTATTGTACACAAAGAAAGGTCTCTGTACTGAATGTGAACCCTAGTGCATTGTGCTATCTCATTCAGAGTACAACAATAAGTCAATGAACTTGCACTATTGTGTTCTGTCCTGTTCATCAATAGACAATACTCTTGAAAGATGTGAGAGCAGTACACAAGCTTCATACACACCCAACCCATACACACACCCAGAGACACACACAAACGTAGACAATATGGTCCATTATGATATTTGTATTGCATATGCTCTTTTACCGTTATAAGTTATACAATTCATGTAGTCTATATACAGTACATGTGTCAGAGGTTATTTGCTATTAATTACAAGTATTCAGATTATATAATTATGCTCCAATGTATTCCTCCAATGTTCTCTTGTCTCCAATGCCATGTACACATCCACACATGAACCCAGAGAGACACTCAAGTCATGTACACTGATATAATGTGCACCCTCATGCAGTGCACATGCAAACAGATCTACACAGCCATTTATGACTTGTATTCAGTTCACACTTTAGCATGCATGTACATGCTGTACATAGTAATACATATGTCATGTCATGTACAATGAATGAAGCATCCTTACTGCCCATATATATGCATGCATGCAGCTCATGGCAGTGATCGATGATAGTGAACATACCATTGGATGGAAATTTTGTAGGAACATATTTGGTGACTTGCTCCAGTTACTGAAATTGGCTGCTTTACTTTGATGGTTGGGCAAGTCTTAATTATGCCATAAGATATTATGTAAACATTTGATGGTTGGGAATATTATAGTTAATCTGCCCAAAGTTTCCCTGCCAAACGTCAGGCCAAACAATATAGCTCTTGGCTGTATATATTAGGTATGTAAAATGTTTCCTCCAAGGGCAGATGTAGGGATGGTGCAGTGTGTACCTGCAAGGTATGGCAAAACCACCTGGCGGAAAAACCGTAGGAACAAGGAGGAGGGCCGGTCCATGCAAAGAGGGGGGGGGGGGGGGGACAGTCGGTCCATGCAACAAGGAAGAGGGCCAGCCATGCAAAACCCAGGTCATTAACATGCGCTGACTTTGAATACGTTTTCACCATCCCTACATCTGCCAACATTTTGCCATGCCTGCAGTCTTGCTACCATCCCCTGTTTCTCCGCCTGCATATTATAGTGCAATTGTACATGTGAGTGTGCAATAACAAGGGCTGCCACATGAGACTATCCTATTGCATGCATATGCCCATTGCAGCTATATGTTCCCATGTATATATATACCACCATGCTGCATGCATACATCCATGTACATGACTGAAGCACTAATGAGGAAAGCCTGAATAGCCAGAAACTGCAGCTGGTGTGCACCATGGCGCATGTACAGCTGCACTCTGTACGCTGTATAAGCCATTAACATCCTGGATTAAGGGACTTTGAACTTTGCAAGTGTTGACAGTGAAGTGTACAATGTTTGTACTGGTGTAAACTGTAAAACAGTGTTGGATTCAGACCGTAATTGGTGTTTCTCAGGGACTAAAGGTGTTAAAGTGGTTGTTTGAAACCACTGCTTGTCCCTGAGAACCACCACTGGTGGCCCGAAACCACCACTGTTTTTACAGTGAAAGTCAAACAGAGAGGGCCTGAAACTGGGTGCACCAGTTTGCAGGCAGCAATGTAGTGAAGAGCAACGGTAAGCAATAACATGTACTGGTAGCTGAGGTGGGTGGTTTTTCAGGGTCTCAACGCATAGCAAGATGCATCGCTACATAAGTGATGAAGCCAAAGAATATGGGTCTTGCAGCTAGCTGCTACATCAAAACACGTAATGAATTGCATGGAAGAGCAGGATGGCCTAGATTCTAGAGCACAGCAAAGTAGATTGAGTAGCAAGCAATTTGCAAGGATAAACCTAATAGCTAGTGTACAGAGCACATGCAACAAAGCAGAAAGATGGGAAATTGTAAGGCTGTACCTGTGGGTGTAAAGGGAAAGCTGAAGAGCTGGAATGGGCATACAGTAGTAGCTAGGAGGCGCAGCAAAATGTTGGCAGATGTAGGGATGGTGAAAATGTATTCAAAGTCAGTTCATGTTAATGACCTGGGCTTTGCATGGACCGGCCCTCCTCCTTGTTGCACGGACCGACTGCCCCCCCCCCCCCCCCCCCCCCCCCTCCTTGCATGGACCGGCCCTTCTCCTTGTTCCTACGGTTTTTCCGCCAGGTGGTTTTGCCATACCTTGCAGGTACACACTGCACCATCCCTACATCTGCCCTTGTTTATGGAGGAATCATTTATGGAATGATCACATACACAATGTGTATCCTGCATATATATGTAGCAGTAATTATATACAATAAAGTTACTTCACTTCCTGTACCACTGCAGTTCACGAATACTCTATTCACACATGATGTATATGAAAGACACATACACAATCATCCATTGTTAGTGTGCAGAAAGAAAGGTCTCTGTACTGAATGTGAACCCTAGTGCATTGTGCTATTTCATTCAGAGTACAACAATAAGTCAATGAGTATGCACTACTGTGTTCTGTCCTGTCAGTCACTAGACAGTAATTATGTTTACAAAATGTGAGGGAAGTACACAAGCTACATACACAGCCACACCCACTCGTAGACACACCCACAGACACACACATTATACACTTAGGATCAGTGGCTGTTGGTGGTGACCAGTGACCAAGCTGCTAAAGGGCTGGCTAATGATCTGGAGGTTGCCGGTGCTGGTCTGGTTCACTGCCATTTTCCCTTCCCCCTTTCTTTCTTTACCATGTGTAGTTCCAAACTTTGTCTTTAATTCCTGCAATAGTCTGTATAATTATTATAGCTATGTAAGTAGTTAAGTACTACATTCCTCTTTAGATGTAATCTGAAAACAAACCTTGAATTGGTATTGCGTGCACTGGTCTACCACAAAACTCCCCCATAACAATGAATATGCTGTTGCCTGGTACATCAACTACTGTGCGTGCTTTATGGTTGAGATACAGGCATTACAGTATCTTGCAAGCATTTTGACCCTACATGTGAGGAGGCACGTTATGTGTACATGTGTAGATACTACTTGCTTTTAATGATGTATTGCAAACTTTACTGAACAAGTCCTGAGAGTGCCAAGGCATACACCCTTGAGATTCATGCAGTAAAATCATAATGGCATTGAAAGTGTGTAATAATAACAGTTAGTTCTTATTCTTGCAATGAAGGATGCCAAGCCAGCAACAGCTACAGTAATTTGGCAGCCAGCAAAAGTGTCAGAAAAGGCCACCTTATACAAATGAATATAGTGTATCCATGGATAGGACTGCTTCTACAGTTGCCATTCATAAAGGTAATAATTGGTGCAGTGTGCAGATGAACGGTAACCATAGGTGCTAGGATGTTTCCCTCTACACAATCCCTCCACACACCTCCTTCTTCACATATCCGTCCACACACCTTCCTCTTCACATATCCGTGCACGTGCCTTCCTCTCCACATCTCCCTCCACACACCACCCTCCATATTATTGCCCTCATTTCAAAGGTAGATTTGTAGACAATGCAGCTGGGACAAGACTGGTAGTCAATGTACATACTAGTGTCCACAATTCAACATGTCCTTTAATATTCAACAATTCCATCTCCTTGTACACAGAAGCATCACTGCTGCCAAATGGTGTAGAGGAAAGGTCTAAATGCACGTGATGACACACAAACTAGCCATAATTATATGCCATAGTGATATTAAGTACACATTGAAGGTTGGGAGTAGTATTTGCCCTTAAATATAAGGCTGCCAGTCTGCCAAAAATTCCATGCCAAAATAGATATCAGTCAAATGGTATAATTGCTTTCAATTGTGTGGGATGATCACATGATTTGTATCAAGCATAGCTATGTATGCAATAGAGTTACATCACTTCTTGTACCATCCTCACTGTATATATAGCTACATAAGTAGTTACTATAATATACATTCCTCTTTTGATGTAATTTGAACCTAACCTTGAAAGGATGTGTGCACTGGTCCACCACAAAAGCTCCCCGTGCACATAACAATACATATATGGTGTTGCCTGGCAACAGGTACGTGGCCACCTGCACATGCCTGTACAATTAAATCGTTGCAATACAGGCACTAACATCTTAGGGTTAACCCAATCATGTGTAAACCTGTAAACATGGAATTTTCTGTGCCCACAGGGTTAGATATTTGGAGACAAGTCTACTGAAGATCGCCATTATATATATAGTAGAAAAGCTTTTTCTGCGGATATAGCTTAAACGACATACATATAATTTCATTCCTACATGGAACATATTAGTGAATGACAAAAGTGGCATTATTCTATAAGCTCAAGATATGTGTAACACTATTCAATCAATAGTACAGTAGATTAACCCCTCGTCAGCCCATAAATACTCCCCTCAGCGAAAGTCCCCCATGTAAGTTCAAAATACCAGACACCCTCACTTATTCATAGGTGTTTATGCCTCCCTTTACAGACATTTATATTCCATTGCAGAACTTGATACAATACTCAAAATTTATCTTTGCTCTCTATCACATCTATCCTTTGAGATTTCTTAAGACTTTTTCTCAGTGGAGCAGTACACCCCTCGAGTGGAGTTGGTGATCCGGGGCATTTAACAGATCTTCATAATACTCGATCTCATGTTATATTGAATGACACCTTTACTGTATATTACCTCTGTATAAATTATTTTGTGTACTTGTGTATTCCCCATTCTCTTTATGTCTCCACATTGCCCTCTTACTTCCTATAGTCTACTGAACGATACAGCCTTGGCCAGTATGAATCTGTTGTGTGAACTGGAATACTGTGTCCACAGTGGTGGGATATGTGCCTATATATATAGCCACTGGGGTCGGCAAATATTTTGCAATTGCTGAATATGGACAGTCATGCTACCATTTCACCTATCTAGCTAGTCTGTCAAATAAATGTACCTGTTCGGGCACAGCTCATGCTCACTGGTGTCAACTGTATATTCTAAGTACCTAAAATAGGTGCTGGTCTTTTATTCCTTATATAGCATATAGGCTTTAACACTATTTACTGTACTTGCTTTTATGGTAACAGTGAGTTGAAGTTTCTGAAGTCAATGTGCATGTGCACTCTAAACATTGTCAAAGCCACCAAAATTATTAGTTTTATACAATTGTAATGCATCAAATTTAAGGGGTGAATCTGCATTTCTGCAAGCATAACACTATGATGCATATGTACACACCCAAGGGCAAGTGCATGAGTAATAATAATGCATGTATTGAGAATATTATTCCCTGTCCTGATTTGGACTCACTTCACAATTACACAGTCATAATATTAGTGGATGTCACAGCCATCCTGTGGGATTATGCTGTACAGTTGCAGCTTAGTTTGCAGTATGATATGTTTGAGGCTTAGAACTCGAAGTAAAGGCTGTTACACAGTGAAGCATTAACCATGGTCCATACATGCAAGAATGTCACACCTTATATTCCTAGCTACATCCTTGAAGGTAGGGACGATGGTTAATGATCCACTGTGTAACAGCCTTTACTTGTTTCTGTACTTTTTATGCCATCCCTACATTCTTACAATTCTTGTAGAAAATTTTATCATGTCTAGTTTCTGCACTTTATATGGAGCAGAAGCTAAGATGCATGATATAGCTAGCAATTTAAACTTCTTGTGTAGCTCCTGATAGAATTAGCTGCAATTTGCATTTGAGAAATTGTATTGGCATTGTAAACAATTCATTCCACAAGCCAAATGCCACGTTAAGTTGTAAAGCAAGGCAGGAAATCCCACAGTGGTGCAAAACAACAGATGAAGGATCATCCGGAAGCTGTACGCTAGCTATCATGTCTCAGTCTCTGTCATGGTCACACTATCATTGTCTTCAATGGGCACTCCAGCATGTAATTCTGTTATTAGAACAAGGTTCCCAAGTCTCTCTCTCATGAGGTCTATCAATGCATGTGGGATATTATTGCTGAATAATCATTATGGATATTATACTGTGTTTTGCATGGAATGCAGTGTGATGTGTGCAATATGAAGTGCTGGTTTTAAATCAGGTACATGGCATATGATGACTCTGGTTTATCAGCAGTAGCAGGTGAATAATGTAAAATACAGTAACAAGAATCTGCATGCATCATGCAGTTTGCATTAAAGCAAATCTGAATACTTGTGGTATATTGCAAGTTTAAACTACATGATAAAGACTATAATGAGCACATTAAGACTTGATAGTGAATATATAATGAATTGAAGAAAAAAAGTGCAAGAACTGAACTTGTACATTGCATGAGTCAAATGTGAATTGCTGGATCATCATCGAGTTATGTTTCAGTCTCTGTCTCAGTCACTGTATCATCATCCTCTGAGGTGGGCACTCCAGCACGCAGTTCTGTTATTAGAACAAGGTTCCCAAGTCTCTCTGCTGGTGCTTCCAACAGTGGCTCAGCATTATCCTCCCTTGGTTCTTCCTGTTTCTGGCAGCATCTCAACTGCCTGCACTTCAGGTACACCTTCTTTCCTAGTAGAATGCCAGGATACAGGAGGGGTAGATAGATGAGGATCATCTGAAAGGAAGCATAAAATGGTCTTACTCCAGTGGGTGTGTTGGGATCATTTATGTGAAGACTCAGGATGAGGATGAGGGCCAGTGTGCCAAGGACTGCTGCATCCAAAGTGTTGAGTTTATGTGAATTGTAGGGCTGGCAGGCGGCAATGAGCATCAGCAAGGTCACGGTGAGGAAGGTCTGGATACGAAGAGCATCTTCTGTTCCTGGTATGAACACAGCCACAAGGAGGTGGACAATGCGATGGAGGAGGTAGAGGGAAGAGAAGCTTCTGAATCGTTCCTTATAGCAGCCTTGAAGGACATTGACAAAGTGGTAGACCCATCTGTCAGTGTAGACATTGCTGCAGAATGTCTGCATCCTCTGCAGCTTCCTCAATGGTGGCACAGCTATGATGAGTCTACCAAACAGCTGAGGTCCATTTGGAAGAGTGAGGAGAAGAAAGGATGGCAGAAGGACAAACACTAGCAGTATGACAATGGCTGGTATGAAGTAGGTAATGTGCTGTATGGAGCCATAGGGCACAGAGCCCTGCCACCACACCACCACCTTCCTCTCCCCATCCTCCCCTGTGATGGTCTGGTTTACAAGAATGTAGGAGGAGCTGACCAGGAAGCGAGTGAATCCAAGAATGACAAAGGCAGGAAGTGCTCTGTCATATGACATGCCATCTGAGTACTTAGCCTTCCATCGTCGCATTCTCCTGAGGCATTGGTCCACTCGGTGACAGCATATCCACTTCTCCGCTGACCTCTCAAGAACAGTGAGTGTGATGGCCACTGTCAGTGGGAACAGTCCAATGGAGTAGTGCAGTAGAAGTGTCTGTAGCAGGGTGAGGTGAGCATGTGGAGTGAGGCAGTATGGCGGGAGGAGCACACCAAAGAAGTCCAGGTTCCACATGCCATACAGAAATCGGTATATCCTGACAAATGCATTGTGCACTGGTCCCAACTCAGCATCACCTCTGATAGTGGAGAATGCCAGGAGTTGTGCAAACAGCAGAAATGAGTTGAACCTTCCTGACACTAGGTCTATGTTGAAGAGCATCAAGACAAACATGAAGGTGAGCATGGGCACCCACTCACTCAGGATCCACACAAGAATGCCAACTTTACTGAGTCCTTCCTCACAACTGACACACACTGGTCTTATCCCATTGAAGTTCACTGCAATGCCTTTCTTTTCTAGACAGTCTCCACAGAGGAGTCCTTTGCGATTAGACCCAGTACACACCACTTCTTGGAGCATTTGCTGTGAGTTGTTTTCAGGAAGAATGATTTGCCGTGTTTGACAGTATCCTGGAGGACATTGTCCAGTGAAGAACTTCTGCCCATCACAGCTGTGTTGGTCATTAGATGGCAGATATCCAGCCCAGTGGTCTCTCTCCAAGACAGCACTCATTACCTTGGAGAGCCTCTCAGTACAGTCTGCTATCCCAACGACAGTGAGCATTCCACAGTGACATGTTCCCATGTCTCCTGAGCCATATCGGAAGATGTAGCCAGGAGGACAGCACTGGAGCTCTATGTTCATCACCAGGAGTAGGTCTGTGTTGTCCACTGACTGTAGAACAAGCTGCAGAGGTCTAACTACTGCAGATGTGTTGTTTGTGTTGCTAGGGAAGCAACTGTTGACAATGCTATGTCGCTGTGGAATGCCATGTAGGATGACGGTAAAGTCAGCGGTGAACTTGGAGAAAGAGTTCAGTTGCACTGGTAGTGAGTCATCCTTCTTGTTAATCTGTACTATGAACACTGAACTGATGGTGCTGCCAAGTTCATCATATGCATGGGTATAGGGAAGTTTCTTCTGTTTGCCAGGGATGAAGTGCACTGTCAAATTCCATAAATTGACACAAGTGGCTCTATACCCATGGCTGGGTCTAGACATTATCTGTCCTTGCAAAGCAGTCAATGGATCACTGACATTGGTTGGGAAAGTTATCATAAAGCTGATATGTGACATTATGTCAAACACTACATATTTAGCCAAGATCCAAGGAGGCCCTAAGCTAAGCCAGGCCACAGACGGTCCAAAGTACATAGTGATTTCCTTGATTGTACTTTGCGTGAAGCAGTTAGCAACATCAGACACATACAATGACTGACCTGCAACACTGGCTGTGTTCCTATTAAAGACAAATGCTTGCATTAGCATGTTCTCCTCCCATTCTTGGTCAGTCTGTAGGAAACAGTTTGACACTGGTACTGTACCAGGTGTAGAGCTAACATAAATAGCACCTCCTCTCTGAAAAGCATGATTCCCAGCAAATCCTGCATGTGCACCTTTGCCAACTCTGATGTAGCTCTCACCATACATAGCAATACCACCACCATTTGTAGCAACACAGACCAGTAGCGTTAAAAGTGAATTTTCTTGGAGCACAATTTCTGAATCCAGCACATAAATTCCTTGTGAAAAAGCTCCACATTTGACATTAAGATTATTCACAGTTATCTGTACCGATTTTGCAAGTATCATGTTTGTGTTGGTTTCCACCTGAAATGAAGGATTGATGCCTTGTGATAACTGCTGGTCCAAAAATGAGTGCCACAACTGAGGTGCGTAGAAATGCCAAATGGGACCCATGGGCTGACCATGCTGAAACAATTGATCAAGTTGCTCCTTATATTTATATCTCATGGTTTGATATTCTGAAGCATTCAAATATACATCACAACTAATTATTCTGACACCTCTAAACAACCTCTTTCCATGAGTAGGAAGTGACTGGAAGGCACATGCACTTCCGCTTGCTGCCCTGTTGTTGTATAGGCGTACGTTATCCACAGACACACTATCCTCATTGTTGCCTTGATAAAATGAAGGTGTGTAGAGTACAGATATACCACCACCGACTCCTTTTCCTGCAGTGTTGAATGTAAAGAAAACATCTGTAAAATTGACAATGTTGCCTGTCCTGAAAGTGGCCTTGACAGTGAAGAACTCCACATGAACACCTCCACCCATCATGTCAAGATTCTCTGATGGTATTAGCTCATTGAATGAAAACCTCATGTCGTGAATTACTACTACATTTGCTACTGATACATCTTTAATCTGAATTTGCATGCCTCCTCCGCAGAATGCTGTATTATTGTAAAGGTCAGTCTTATTGAGCTGAATGGTGTTATTGTATGAGGAATTCTGCAGGATGACATAGACCCCACCGCCCAGATCTGCAAAATTGTAATAGATTTTACTGCCATATACCTCAAATGTGTTTTGAGTAGCAAAGCCTCTGTATACACTGGCAAGACCACCGCCCCTGAGGGCATAGTTACTAGCAAAACGTGTGTATCTGATCATTACTAAATTCCCCATCACATGTCCACTGAATTCAAAATACCCCCCAGCTCCGCAAAGTGCTCTGTGATCCTTTGATTGTAATCTAATTATTTGTATTTCATTTCTCCTTGCCCATCCTGTGACTAACACTTGTAGTCCTCTACCGTATACTTCTGAGCTGTTTGAACCATGCAGTAGTAAGTTCTGAAGCAGGGCTACATTTTCCTCTGAGTGATCTGCAATTTCAATGGAGAGTGCACTGCCTGGAGCTACTCTGCACTCTCTCACAAAAACAGTTCTCATTTGTATTCCATTTCTGGTGGAATTGCCTCTGAGTTCAATCTTAATACTTGAATATGCAGCTGCAGTGGAGTTGTTTACAGCACCCTTGGTCACATATGAATAAAATTGTTCATCAAATGCGATTGCATTCATTGTCTTATTGCCACTGTCTTGAGGGTTTTGACAGTCCTGTATGATATAAACATGATTGAGGGTCGTTGTAATGGTTCACTGCATCAAGCAAAGATACTAAGATGCCATTTCCTCTGTGGGTTCTGTCTAGGTGGACTTTGACAGCAGAGAGAATAATCTCACCACCCTCTTCACCTCTCATTACAGTGATGTTGATGCCTGTGAATGATGAAGTTATGTTATATGGATGGACACAGTCATTGACAACATGTATGTTCCATAGCTGAATTGACTTGAGGGAAGCTTCTCGCGTATTATCTGTAAAAAGTTCAAAGTGCATCCCACTGCCATGGGTGCCTAAATGTTGAATAGTAACATTGGCTATCAATGCATCCAAACGAGCAATTGTGGTAATGTATCTGACAAATGAAATACCTCTTCCGTAAGGACCAGTGATTTTAATGAGAGTATTATGTACTCTTACTTCCTTGCAGCCTTGAAGGTAAAGGGTTGATGAATCTAAAAGAGAATCACTGTACTTCAGCTGTTCACCACAATCTAGGAATACCAAATTTTGAATCCCAACTATCTCAACATTGTAAAATGCCAAATTTGCTTTACCAGTACACTGAATTGTTGGTAGATTATTTTCACAATCACCCACAACAGCTATTATTGTGACATTCAACAGTTGTGTCCTGTTTAGCAAATTGTCATCTGGCTCAAGTACATGGACGCCACATGTAACACTGATCCAAGTATATTTCTGTATATGTGCAAGAGCATAGTTCATTGATGCACATGATTCGTTCTGGTGGCGTGGATGGGGTATTGTGCCATTTTCTGGTCTGTCATGTATACACTGTGGACTATCCTCTCCTGTTGTACTAACCCACATGAATCGCGTCTTCCTCTTTAAAGTCACTCCAGTGCAGCATGTGAACAGGCACAGCACACACACCAGTAGACAGCAGATGTGATTGACTAAAGGTGGCTTCATTGTGTTGATACTATCCACTGTAAATGTTGTCTGCTGGAGTAAAGGAGAATGAAACCTCAACAGTTCAGGTAGCAGCACAAATGAACTTTATAAAATTAAAAGTCATGTTCATAGCAGTCAAAAGTACCAGTAAATTATATGTAATATAGGTTTACCGGGAAATGGTCAGGACATGATGATGGGTAAAACAAACTGGCAAAGATACAAAACATCAACTTACAGATTTATTGGACAATGGTGTGCAATTGCAGCTTCTTCCACACTTGAGCAATTGGCACTACTAAGAAGATGCACTCCAACAAGACTAAGTTGTCATTTCAATCACTTTGGCAAATTCAATCTGCAAGGAATGTATACCATTGTGTATATGCTTTCACGGCCAGGCATAGTGCATGACTTTTTATATATATCTCACCATGTATGTGATTGAAAATTTGCATTGTATTGTACTGTTTCACTTTGTATAATGAATGTAGTTGCAGACACAGCTGTGTAGTGAGAGATCTAGAGCTCCATTCACTCTCATTATGTACTTCATCATGTGCATGGGGGTGGTGTTTAACTTACTACGCAATGTAGCTGATTATTGGAAATTATACATCAATTCAGATTGCATAGAATGCATGCTATATACTATAATAATACTACTCCCATAATATAATCCCATGTACTAGCACTTCTCTAAACAAGCAATTGCAAGCAAAAGGTGACAACTTTGCTATGCATGTGTTTTCCCTTTTGGGTTCATCTGTCTTTAGAAGAAACACTCCATTCAAGATTGGTTCAGTACAGCATTTTGCATTGTGGCAAAATAGTGATGACAATGTGTGAATATCTACTTTACTTATACGTATCCCTATGCACTCAAAATCTGCAACAAAGCATAGTGGCATATATAATAATCATGATGTGACCACACATTTTGCCCTATGGCTCTGTTCATATCATTAAATTTCATAGCCAAGAGCATGTAATGTGTGCGCACATGTGCATTGCACAGCAGTGGACATATCACTGTTCTGTTCCTTATCTGTCATTAGCATTTTCATCATTGGTGCAAGCTATGGTGGCACAAATACAATTTTGCCTACACAATTGCATCAACATGCAGTGAAACTGCAGTGAAACTGTAATCCATGAATACTCTATTCACACATGATGTATCTGAAAGACACATATACACAATCATCCATTGTTAGTGTGCAGAAAGAGAAAGGTCTCTGTACTGAATGTGAACCCTAGTGCATTGTGCTATCTCATTCAGGGTACAACAATAGGTCAATCACCGCGCACTATTGTGTTCTGTACTGTTAATGACTAGACAATACCTTGGCCAAACATGGGTACGTACAGTATAGTATACCAGGTAAAGTAGTACACACACACACACACACACACACACACACACACACACACACACACACACACACACATACACACACACACACACACACACACACACACACACACACACACACACACACACACACACACACACACACACACACACACACACATACACACATACACACACACACACACACACACACACACACACACACACACACACACACACACACACACACACACATTTTACCATCAAAGTAGCTACTTATATTATGTTCCTGTACTTTCGTAAATTGCTAAATGCATTCATCCAATGCTCCTGCGTTCAATGATAATTATGTAAATAGTTATCCCACCCTTTATATAATTAGTGAAATAACACGTACCCAGGCAATCCTCTTGATCAGCTAGGTGATCATGTACACAGGTACCCTGAACGCTTTGTTAACAGTTATACCAAATGAATTATGATTATTAATTATCTTCTACAATGAACTTACTGCAGTGCTAGGACTAAGCAAGTCCCTGTGGAGTGGCTAAGAACCATAATGACTATGTGCACACCACAAAAGTCACCACTTTTGAGCACATGTCATCATCTGTTGTCATTTGGCTTCATTTCAAATTATTTTGCACATATGTGTGTTCTAGCTGTGGCAATCCATGTTCTCTACTGTACATGATGTTTCCTTTTGTGAAGCTTATGTAATTGTATTGATTCAATTTTGACTGTTTAATTAATAGCGTACACAATGAAAGGTCTCTGTACTGAATGTGAACCCTAGTGCATTGTGCTATCTCATTCAGGGTACAACAATAGGTCACTGAGCATGCACTATTGTTCTGTGAGGGAAGTATACAAGCTACCTACACAGCTACACACCCACTCATATACACACCCACAAGCACACACATATACACTTAGATTCAGACTAGGAACACAGATCACATTATATTAGTACAGTGGAACCTGTATGATTGTCACTGCAAAGGGCAGCCACCTCTCTAAAGCCGACAGCCTCCCTGGCCCCAAAATAGCACTAAAGCATTGCAATTTACTTCTGTAATGCAAGGATAAACCTAATAACTAGTGTACAGAGCACATGCATCGCTACATAAGTGATGAAGCCAAAGAATATGGGTCTTGCAGCTAGCTGCTACATCAAAACACGTAATGAATTGCATGGAAGAGCAGGATGGCCTAGATTCTAGAGCACAGCAAAGTAGATTGAGTAGCAAGCAATTTGCAAGGATAAACCTAATAACTAGTGTACAGAGCACATGCAACAAAGCAGAAAGATGGGAAATTGTAAGGCTGTACCTGTGGGTGTAAAGGGAAAGCTGAAGAGCTGGAATGGGCATACAGTAGTAGCTAGGAGGCGCAGCAAAATGTTGGCAGATGTAGGGATGGTGAAAATGTATTCAAAGTCAGTTCATGTTAATGACCTGGGCTTTGCATGGACCGGCCCTCCTCCTTGTTGCACGGACCGACTGCCCCCCCCCCCCCCCCCCTCCTTGCATGGACCGGCCCTTCTCCTTGTTCCTACAGTTTTTCCGCCAGGTGGTTTTGCCATACCTTGCAGGTACACACTGCACCATCCCTACATCTGCCCTTGTTTATGGAGGAATCATTTATGGAATGATCACATACACAATGTGTATCCTGCATATATATGTAGCAGTAATTATATACAATAAAGTTACTTCACTTCCTGTACCACTGCAGTTCACGAATACTCTATTCACACATGATGTATATGAAAGACACATACACAATCATCCATTGTTAGTGTGCAGAAAGAAAGGTCTCTGTACTGAATGTGAACCCTAGTGCATTGTGCTATTTCATTCAGAGTACAACAATAAGTCAATGAGTATGCACTACTGTGTTCTGTCCTGTCAGTCACTAGACAGTAATTATGTTTACAAAATGTGAGGGAAGTACACAAGCTACATACACAGCCACACCCACTCGTAGACACACCCACAGACACACACATTATACACTTAGGATCAGTGGCTGTTGGTGGTGACCAGTGACCAAGCTGCTAAAGGGCTGGCTAATGATCTGGAGGTTGCCGGTGCTGGTCTGGTTCACTGCCATTTTCCCTTCCCCCTTTCTTTCTTTACCATGTGTAGTTCCAAACTTTGTCTTTAATTCCTGCAATAGTCTGTATAATTATTATAGCTATGTAAGTAGTTAAGTACTACATTCCTCTTTAGATGTAATCTGAAAACAAACCTTGAATTGGTATTGCATGCACTGGTCTACCACAAAACTCCCCCATAACAATGAATATGCTGTTGCCTGGTACATCAACTACTGTGCGTGCTTTATGGTTGAGATACAGGCATTACAGTATCTTGCAAGCATTTTGACCCTACATGTGAGGAGGCACGTTATGTGTACATGTGTAGATACTACTTGCTTTTAATGATGTATTGCAAACTTTACTGAACAAGTCCTGAGAGTGCCAAGGCATACACCCTTGAGATTCATGCAGTAAAATCATAATGGCATTGAAAGTGTGTAATAATAACAGTTAGTTCTTATTCTTGCAATGAAGGATGCCAAGCCAGCAACAGCTACAGTAATTTGGCAGCCAGCAAAAGTGTCAGAAAAGGCCACCTTATACAAATGAATATAGTGTATCCATGGATAGGACTGCTTCTACAGTTGCCATTCATAAAGGTAATAATTGGTGCAGTGTGCAGATGAACGGTAACCATAGGTGCTAGGATGTTTCCCTCTACACAATCCCTCCACACACCTCCTTCTTCACATATCCGTCCACACACCTTCCTCTTCACATATCCGTGCACGTGCCTTCCTCTCCACATCTCCCTCCACACACCACCCTCCATATTATTGCCCTCATTTCAAAGGTAGATTTGTAGACAATGCAGCTGGGACAAGACTGGTAGTCAATGTACATACTAGTGTCCACAATTCAACATGTCCTTTAATATTCAACAATTCCATCTCCTTGTACACAGAAGCATCACTGCTGCCAAATGGTGTAGAGGAAAGGTCTAAATGCACGTGATGACACACAAACAAGCCATAATTATATGCCATAATGATATTAAGTACACATTGAAGGTTGGGAGTAGTATTTGCCCTTAAATATAAGGCTGCCAGTATGCCAAAAATTCCATGCCAAAATAGATATCAGTCAAATGGTATAATTGCTTTCAATTGTGTGGGATGATCACATGATTTGTATCAAGCATAGCTATGTATGCAATAGAGTTACATCACTTCTTGTACCATCCTCACTGTATATATAGCTACATAAGTAGTTACTATAATATACATTCCTCTTTTGATGTAATTTGAACCTAACCTTGAAAGGATGTGTGCACTGGTCCACCACAAAAGCTCCCCGTGCACATAACAATACATATATGGTGTTGCCTGGCAACAGGTACGTGGCCACCTGCACATGCCTGTACAATTAAATCGTTGCAATACAGGCACTAACATCTTAGGGTTAACCCAATCATGTGTAAACCTGTAAACATGGAATTTTCTGTGCCCACAGGGTTAGATATTTGGAGACAAATCTACTGAAGATCGCCATTATATATATAGTAGAAAAGTTTTTTCTGCAGATATAGCTTAAGCGACATACATATAATTTCATTCCTACATGGAACATATGAGTGAATGACAAAAGTGGCATTATTCTATAAGCTCAAGATATATGTAACACTATTCAATCAATAGTACAGTAGATTAACCCCTCGTCAGCCCATAAATACTCCCCTCAGCGAAAGTCCCCCATGTAAGTTCAAAATACCAGACACCCTCACTTATTCATAGGTGTTTATGCCTCCCTTTACAGACATTTATATTCCATTGCAGAACTTGATACAATACTCAAAATTTATCTTTGCTCTCTATCACATCTATCCTTTGAGATTTCTTAAGACTTTTCCTCAGTGGAGCAGTACACCCCTCGAGTGGAGTTGGTGATCCGGGGCATTTAACAGATCTTCATAATACTCGATCTCATGTTATATTGAATGACACCTTTACTGTATATTACCTCTGTATAAATTATTTTGTGTACTTGTGTATTCCCCATTCTCTTTATGTCTCCACATTGCCCTCTTACTTCCTATAGTCTACTGAACGATACAGCCTTGGCCAGTATGAATCTGTTGTGTGAACTGGAATACTGTGTCCACAGTGGTGGGATATGTGCCTATATATATATATAGCCACTGGGGTCGGCAAATATTTTGCAATTGCTGAATATGGACAGTCATGCTACCATTTCACCTTTCTAGCTAGTCTGTCAAATAAATGTACCTGTTCGGGCACAGCTCATGCTCACTGGTGTCAACTGTATATTCTAAGTACCTAAAATAGGTGGTGGTCTTTTATTCCTTATATAGCATAGGCTTTAACACTATTTACTGTACTTGCTTTTATGGTAACAGTGAGTTGAAGTTTCTGAAGTCAATGTGCATGTGCACTCTAAACATTGTCAAAGCCACCAAAATTATTAGTTTTATACAAATGTAATGCATCAAATTTAAGGGGTGAATCTGCATTTCTGCAAGCATAACACTATGATGCATATGTACACACCCAAGGGCAAGTGCATGAGTAATAATAATGCATGTATTGAGAATATTATTCCATGTCCTGATTTGGACTCACTTCACAATTATACAGTCATAATATTAGTGGATGTCACAGCCATCCTGTGGGATTATGCTGTACAGTTACAGCTTAGTTTGCAGTATGATATGTTTGAGGCTTAGAACTCGAAGTAAAGGCTGTTACACAGTGAAGCATTAACCATGGTCCATACATGCAAGAATGTCACACCTTATAGTCCTAGCTACATCCTTGAAGGTAGGGACGATGGTTAATGATCCACTGTGTAACAGCCTTTACTTGTTTCTGTACTTTTTATGCCATCCCTACATTCTTACAATTCTTGTAGAAAATTTTATTATGTCTAGTTTCTGCACTTTATATGGAGCAGAAGCTAAGATGCATGATATAGCTAGCAATTTAAACTTCTTGTGTAGCTCCTGATAGAATTAGCTGCTATTTGCATTTGAGAAATTGTATTGGCATTGTAAACAATTCATTCCACAGGCCAAATGCCACGTTAAGTTGTAAAGCAAGGCAGGAAATCCCACAGTGGTGCAAAACAACAGATGAAGGATCATCCGGAAGCTGTACGCTAGCTATCATGTCTCAGTCTCTGTCATGGTCACACTATCATTGTCTTCAATGGGCACTCCAGCATGTAATTCTGTTATTAGAACAAGGTTCCCAAGTCTCTCTCTCATGAGGTCTATCAATGCATGTGGGATATTATTGCTGAATAATCATTATGGATATTATACTGTGTTTTGCATGGAATGCAGTGTGATGTGTGCAATATGAAGTGCTGGTTTTAAACCAGGTACATGGCATATGATGACTCTGGTTTATCAGCAGTAGCAGGTGAATAATGTAATATACAGTAACAAGAATCTGCATGCATCATGCAGTTTGCATTAAAGCAAATCTGAATACTTGTGATATATTGCAAGTTTAAACTACATGATAAAGACTATAATGAGCACATTAAGACTTGATAGTGAATATATAATGAATTGAAGAAAATAAGTGCAAGAACTGAACTTGTACATTGCATGAGTCAAATGTGAATTCCTGGATCATCATCGAGTTATGTTTCAGTCTCTGTCTCAGTCACTGTATCATCATCCTCTGAGGTGGGCACTCCAGCACGCAGTTCTGTTATTAGAACAAGGTTCCCAAGTCTCTCTGCTGGTGCTTCCAACAGTGGCTCAGCATTATCCTCACTTTGGTCTTCCTGTTTCTGGCAGCATCTCAACTGCCTGCACTTCAGATACATCCTTCTTCCTAGTAGAATGCCAGGATACAGGAGGGGTAGATAGATGAGGATCATCTGAAAGGAAGCATAAAATGGTCTTACTCACGTGGGTGTGTTGGGATCAGTTATGTGAAGACTCAGGATGAGGATGAGGGCCAGTGTACCAAGGATTGCTGCATCCAAAGTGTTGAGTTTATGTGAATTGTAGGGTTGCAAGGCGGCAATGAGCAGCAGCAAGGCCACAGTGAGGAAGATCTGGATACGAAGAGCATCTTCTGTTCTTGGTATGAACACAGCCACAAGGAGGTGGACAATGCGATGGAGGAGGTAGAAGGAAGAGAAGCTTCTTAATCGTTCCTTATAGCAGCCTTGTAAGACATTAACAAAATGGTAGACCCATCTGTCAGTGTAGACATTGCTGCAGAATGTCTGGATTCTCTGCAGCTTCCTCAATGGTGGCACAGCTATGATGAGTCTACCAAACAGCTGAGGCCCAATGGGAAGAGTTAGGAGAAGAAAGGATGGCAGAAGGACAAACACTAGCAGTATGACAATGGCAGGTATGAAGTATGCAATGTGTTGTATGGAGCCATAGGGCACAGAGCCCTGCCACCACACCACCACCTTCCTCTCCCCATCCTCCCCTGTGATGGTTTGGTTGACAAGGATGTAGGAGGAGCTGACCAGGAAGCGAGTGAATCCAAGAATGACAAAGGCAGGAAGTGCTCTGTCATATGACATGCCATCTGAGCACTTAGCCTTCCATCGTCGCATTCTCCTGAGGCATTGGTCCACTCGGTGACAGCATATCCACTTCTCTGCTGACCTCTCTAGAACAGTGAATGTGATGGCCACTGTCAGTGGGAACAGTCCAATAGAGTAGTGCAGAAGGATTGTCTGTAGCAGGGTGAGGTGTGCATGTGGAGTGAGGCAGTATGGGGGAAGGAGCACTCCAAAGAAGTCCAGGTTCCACATGCCATACAGAAATCGGTATATCCTGACAAATACACTGTGCACTGGTCCCAACTCAGCATCACCTCTGATAGTTGAGAAGGCCAGGAGTTGTGCAAACAGCAGAAATGAGTTGAACCTTCCTGACACTAGATCTATGTTAAAGAGCATCAAGACAAACATGAAAGCAAACATGGGCACCCACTCACTCAGTATCCACACAAGAATGCCCACTTTACTGAGCCCTTCATCACAACTGACACACACTGGTCTTATCCCATTGAAGTTCACTGAAATGCTGTACGTTTCAAGGCAGTCTCCACAGAGAAGCCCTTTGCGATTTGACCCACTACACACAACTTCTTGGAGCATTTGCTGTGAGTTGTTTTCAGGAAGAATAATATATTGTGATTGACAGAATCCTGATGGGCATTGTCCAGTGAAGAACTTCTGTCCATCACAGCTGTGTTGGTCATTGGATGGCAGGTATCCAGCCCAGTGATCTCTCTTCAAAACAGCACCAATCACTTCAGGGTGACTCTCATTACATTCTGCTATCCCAACCACAATGAGCACTCCACAGTGACATGTTCCCTTGTCTCCTAATCGATATCGAAAGATGTAGCCAGGAGGACAGCACTGGAGCTCTATGTTCATCACCAGGAGTAGGTCTGTGTTGTCCACTGATTGCAGAACCAGCTGAGGGGGTCTAACTACTGCAGATGTGTTGTTTGTGATGCCAGGGAAGGAATAGTTGGCCATGCCATGGTGCAGTGGAATGCCATGTAGGATGACTGTATAATCAGCAGTGTATTTGGAGAATAAATTTGGTTCCAAGGGTAGTAAGCCATCCATTTTATTGATCAGTACTGCGAACACTGAACTGATGTCATTGCCAAACTCATCATATGCATGAGTATAGGGGAGTCTTTTCTGTTTGCCAGGGATAAAATGGAGGATGATGTTTCTTTTTAAATTAGCAACAAATGTGGCACCATTCACATATCTGGGACCAGACATTATTGCCCATTGCAAAGGTGGCCATAGTGCAGTCGTATTTGCTGAGTAAAGGAATGTAAAATTGAAATCTAAAATGTCAAATACACTAAAGCTATATGTTTCCGATGTTAAATCAGTAGCAGTATTCTTCCTTGTCTTTTGAGAGAAGCAGTTGCGAGCATCAGTTATATACACTGACTGCACATATTCTTTGATGTCAAAATGGTATGGTCTTGCTGTGTTGCTTTCAAAGACAAATGCACTACTATTCACTTCCTGATCTTGGTCATACTGGAGGAAACAGTTTGACTCTGGTACCACACCAGATGCAGAGCTTGTGTAAATGGCACCTCCTCTCTGAAAGGCATGATTTGTAGTAAAATGTACTATGGCATTATTGCCAACTCTGATGTAACTCTCTCCATGCAGAGCAATAGCGCCACCATGTGTTGCTACACAATACTCTATTAGTGAAAATGTATTTGCCTGGAACACAATTTCTGAATCTAGTGCATAAATTCCCTGTGAGTAAGCTCCACAGACAATGGCTAATAAGTCACTTATGGTTATCTGTACTGACTTAGCAAGGATCATGTTAGTGTTGGCTTCCACCTGCAAAGAAGGGTTGATTCTATGTGATAACTCCCAATACATGGCTTCAATCGGCTGGTTGATCACAATGGTAAACATCATGTAATACGAAATATCTGGAAACAGGTTGACTTGTTTCTCATAATTCACTATTTGATATTGTGATGCAGTCATAAATGCTTCACTTCTTGTCATTCTGACACCTTTAAACAACCTCTTCCCATGAGTAGGAAGTGACTGGAAAGCACATGCACTTCCACTTGCTGCCATGTTGTGAACTAGCTTTATTTCATCCACAGTCAGACTATCCCCATTGTCGCCTTGGTAGAGTGAGTGTTTGTAGAGCACAGATATACCACCACCAACTCCTTGCTCTGCTGTGTTTGATCCAAAGATATTCACTGTAAAACTGACTCTGTTGTGTGTCCTGAAGGTGGCATTGACAGTGGAGAACTCCACATGTACACCTCCACCCATCATGTCATGTTTCTCTGATGGCACTAGTTTGTTCTGCACAAATTCGCTCTTGAAAATTACTACCACATTTTCTGCTGATGCGTCTTTAATCTGAACAAACATGCCTCCTCCACAGTGTGCTGTGTTGTTGCTTGGGTATATAGCTCTGAATTGAATAGTGTTGTTGCGCGAGGAATTCTGCAGGATGACATAGACTCCACCGCCCAGCTCTGCAGAATTGTGGCCCATTCCAGTGGTAAGAGCTCTGAACGTGTTCTGAGTAGCAAAGTCACCATAGACAACAGCAATACCACCACCTCTGAGGGCATGGTTAAAAAAGAAAAAGCCACTTTTAATTTTCACTAAATTCCTCATGGCATGCCCACTAAATTCAAAAAGCCCTCCTGCTCCAAAAAGTGCTTTGTGATTTTCAGATACTAAAACAGTCACTTTTATTTCATTTCTCCTTGCCCATCCTGTGATGATCAGTTGTAGTCCTCTACTGTATACTTCTGAGCTTTTTGGTCCCCATAGACCCACTCTCTGAATCTGGGCTACATTTTCCTCTGAGTGATCTGTTATTTCTATACAGAGTGCACTGCCTGGAGCTACTCTCGAAGTGTTTACATAAACATCTTCTATGCGTATGTGGTTTCTGGTGGAATTGCCTCTGAGTTCAATCTTGATGCTGTTATAGGTAGCAGAGTTGTTTGCAGCACCTTTGGTAAAATTTGGAAGAATGTGTTCATCAAATGTCATTCCACTCACTGTTCTATTGCTACTGCTATGAAAGTCTTCATACTCTTGTATGACATCTGCTCGTTTCAGTGTTACATTGAAATGGTGCTCTGCATCAAGCAGGGCAACTGAGATGCCATTTCCTCTGTACAGGTAGCTATAGACACTGACATAGGAGAGAGAAATCTCACCACCCTCTCCATCTCCCATCACAGTGATGTTGATGCCTGTGAATGATGTATTAAGACTATAATTTGGGTGGACATTGGTATTGTGAATATATATGTCCATCAGCCGATACTTCTCCCTTGCCAGGGAAGCAGCTCTTGTGTTACCTGTAAGAACTTCAAAGTGTATCCCACTGCCATGAATTCCAAAATGATCCACTTTAACATTCTCAATTGATACATCCCCATGTGTGATCAAGGTGTTGTACTTGACAAATGAAATGCCCCTTCCATAAAGGCCATTGATATATATGACTACAAAGCGTATCCACACTATCTTACAGTCTTGAAAGTACAGGGTTGATGAATCTGAGAGAGAATCACTGTGCTGCAATTGTTTGCCACACTTATCAAATACTAAATATTCGAGCTTAATGTACTGTGAATTGTAAAATCCAAAGTTTGCTTTGTCAGTGCACAGAATCATTGGCCGATTATAGGTACAAACACCCACTACTTTTATGTATGTGGCATTCATCAGTGGTGTCCCTTCTAGCAAATTGTCAACTGGCCCAAGTACATGAATACCACAACCAATGATAATCAAAGTATAATTCTGAATATTTTTAAGAGCATAGTTCAGTGACCCACATGATTCATTGAAGTGGTGTAGACGGGGTAGTGGGTCACTTGTTGGTGTGTCATGTATACACTGTGGACTATCTTCTGTTTTACTAACCCACATGGTTCTTCTGTAGTTCTCAGACGCTGCTCCAGGGCACCATGTGAGCAGCCACAGCACACACACCAGCAGAACCAACTTCATTGTGTTGATATGTACCTTCCACTGTACACCTGTTGGTTTCTATGATAATAATTGAAAAATAAGCCTTGAAAGTTTAATTACATGATGCTGTAACTTTTTTATGAACACAGTGGTTACTGTCAAATTTATGTCTATTCAATGAATGGTCTAAAACTAGCACTAGTGCATGACCAAGTTGGATGTGAACATTCACTGTTCATGCAAGTACAGGTACGTACATATATAGCACAGTGGTACCTGGTAACTGTCAAAAAGTGTTAACAGGCAGAAGAAAACTGGCAAAGATAAGGAGAACATTGGTTTGATTCACCAACTTACAAATAATTGGTGTAACTTTCAAATAATGGGTGTTGCACTTGTAGTTAATTCCTCTGCAGTTGAGCTGTTGGCACAGCCAAGAAGATGCACACCACTAAGACTGACAAATTGCCTTTTGATCACTTTGACTGATTATGCAGGGACTGTAAAGTGACCAATAATATGTATAATGATGTATACGTTTCTTCTGACAGGCACAATGGCTTTTATACTTAATTATTATAGTAATTATCACATATATACAGTACATAGGAACATTGATAATGAAATTTGTGTATATATAGTATATCGTTTCACTACATTCTAATTCACTTTCCATTGTGATCTAGTAGCACATACAATATACGTAACTGACTGTCAATAACTGTTACCTCACATCTCCATGCAGGTGTACATGTTACTGTACCAGACAGCACTGCAACTCTGGTGAATCAGATGCTGTATCATTACTCAATCTCTTATAGTACAAGTGGCATTAAAATATGTATAAGCTGAACCATACATCCACTTGTACAATATCATACAAAAGTTATAAACCCCTTGCAGTTCATGTGCAGTACATATGTTTGTATGCTGTGTAGGAGGCTGTGTTGAAAGTGCTACATTGCAAAACAGACAATATTGGTTGGGGGATTATTAATAGTATTTACTTTAGCTATTATACTGTCTTTATCATCCACTAATCCTAGTATTCTAAAACACCTTAGCTCTATGTGGTGTGCCCGTTTCGGTGTGTAAGTGCTTACTAAGTAACATGCTTTTTGGTCCACATCCCTAGCTCTGTTCTTTTCTCCCTCTGTTGAACTAGTCTTTATGCTTGTGTTGTTATGTTTGTGCTACATTGGACCTCTTGTGTCCTAGCACCATTTGGTGCAGTGCACTCTAATAATGATTGAATTGAATTGAATTGAATTGAATTGAATTGAATTGAATTGAATTGAATTGTAATGCCCCCTGGACCCCAACTGTGTATTTTAAGTACCATAACTAGATCATTATAGGTTCTTAGGCCTAAACCCTCCAGCCCTCACCATATAAAATGGTTGTTTAGAGGGCCTTAGAGGACCTTATAATGCTACAGATGAAAGCTACCCATCATTTTATCAGTGTAAATGTCTACATGCAATGGTTGCCACTAAAATCCGTATGGCAATGCACCCAAGGGCAAGTGCATGAGTGAAACAGTGCAATTATATTATTAAGTCTTATTGAAACTAAATTCCATGTCCTGATATTTGGACTCACTTCACAATTATACATATATAGCCATAGTGGATGGCAAAGCCAAATCCTCTGTGGGATTATGCTGTACAGCTTTGTAGTATGTTTGTTTGAGTTTTAGTATTGGAGATGCAAGGGATCTATATAGACTGAAATTCTTGATTTTATGCTAATTGGATTAGCACAGTTGTAATGCTATTGAATAGCAGAAACTCTAACATTGAATGACAACTTTATTGCGGCTGTGCATTGCGTGCCTATGTATAATTTTGTGCCAGTGGGTATTCCCCATTCTCTCGATCTCTCCACATTGCCCTCTTACTTCCTATAGTCTGCTGAACACTGCAGCCTTGGCCAGTGTGAATCTGTCGTGTCAGCTCCTTGGATGACATTGATCTGGAACGTTGTGTGTGTGGTGGTGGGCATTTGTGTCTATACAGCCATTGGTGTTGACATATACTTTGCCATTACAGTAATGCACATGCTACCATCCCACCTTTCTAGCCAGTCTGTGAAATGTGTATTTTAAGTACAGTATATATATAACTAGATCTTTAGGTTCTTAGGCCGTAACACTCTTGCCCTCACTATAGTATATAAAATGGCTGTTTAGAAGGCCCACTAAAAAGGATTCAGCTTTTTAGGCAATATAATGCTACAGATGAAAGCTACCCATTATTTTGATCAGCGTAAATGTCTACATGCAATGGTTGCCACTAGAATTCCGTTATCCCATGGCAATGCACCCAAGGACAAGAATCTCTGTGTGCCCTCCCCCGCCCCCCCTTTAGGCAAGTACAAGAATACTCCAGGCATCACAGTACACAAGGATATTTACCAATACATCTGACATTGAGGTGTTTTGTCCATAATAATTGCATTTTGTCATCATGAACATTCCACACCAAACATGCAGGCATGCAAGCATTAGTTAGTAATACACAGATTGATGCATGTGTGCTTTCACAAGAATGGAATCTGGTATATAAATAATTTGTATACTAAGCTAAGTAAAACTGTATTAATTTTGCTTGATGGTTAACTGATTGCTGTTTGGTAGGAGGACATACACATGCTTACTTTGACACGTGCAAAACCTGTAGACTTGACCATGACTGACATGTACAGCATTAGAATATTATGGTGTGCTTGACATTGATTGCTGAGTGACTGTGATGAAGGGGTAATTATAAGTCAGTGGGCTTACACCCTGCAACAATTTCAATAGGCAGCAGGCTGTTTCAACCTGCCAATCTTCAACAGCTGTAGATCAAAGATCTGCAGATCAAAACATCCTATTCCCAATTGAAATTGACGCTGTGATACAAGCTCACTTCCTTATCCCTTCACCAATTGTGTGCCTGACTGTGTGTAAAATTCTATGTTACCTGGTTATTACATGTGCATGACAACCACTAATCAGAAGGACCATGGAATGTTAGTTATATATTTTGGCAAATGCACACCTGGCATACTACACGCTGGCATCTCTGACAGATTATTCCTGTTTCTATTATAATGAGCTTCATGTAGTTCACTCACTTTTGTATTGAATTCAAATAGAGTTGTGATGTGTATCCTTTGAGGTGATGCAGCTGTTTCAATCATAGTATGTGCATGAGTTGAAAGAAAGAAGTGCATGAAACATAATTGTGAATTGAGTCAACGAGTGTATCATTGCTTAATTAATTAGCTATTAATTATGTGTTTCCGTCTCTGTCTCAGTCACTGTTTCATCATCCTCTGAGGTGGGCACTCCAGCACGCAGTTCTGTTATTAGAACAAGGTTCCCAAGTCTCTCTGCTGGTGCTTCCAACAGTGGCTCAGCATTATCCTCCCTTTGTTCTTCCTGCTTCTGGCAGCATCTCAACTGCCTGCACTTCAGGTATACCTTTCTTCCCAGTAGAATGCCAGGATACAGGAGGGGTAGGTAGATGAGGATCATTTGGACAGATGCATGGAATTGTCTTGTCCCAATGGGTGTGTTGACATCAGTTATGTGAAGACTCAGGATGAGGATGAGGGCCATGTTACCAAGGATTGCTGAATCCAAAGTGTTGAGTTTGTGTGAGTTGTAAGGCTGAAAAGTAGCAATGAGCAGCAGCAAGGCCACAGTGAGGAAGATCTGGATACGGAGAACATCTTCTGCTCTTGGTATGAACACTGCCACAAAGAGGTGAACAATGCGATGGAAGAGATAGACGGAAGAGAAGATTCTACATCGTTCCTTATAGCAGCCTTGTAGAACATTAACAAAGTGGTAGACCCATCTGTCAGTGTAGACATTGCTGCAGAATGTCTGCATCCTCTGCAGTTTCCTCAATGGTGGCACAGCTATGATGAGTCTACCAAACAGTTGAGGTCCAATGGGAAGAGTGAGGAGAAGAAAGGAGGGCAGAAGGACAAACACTAGTAGTATGACAATGGCTGGTATGAGGTATGCAATGTGTTGTATGGAGCCATAGGGCACAGAGCCCTGCCACCACACCACCACCTTCCTCTCCCCATCCTCTCCTGTGATGGTCTGGTTGACAAGGATGTAGGAGGAGCTGACCAGGAAGCGAGTGAATCCAAGAATGACAAAAGCAGGAAGTGCTCTGTCATATGACATGCCATCTGAGTACTTTGCCTTCCATTGTCGCATTCTCCTGAGGCATTGGTCCACTCGGTGACAGCATATCCACTTCTCTGCTGACCTCTCTAGAACAATGAGTGTGATGGCCACTGTCAGTGGGAACAGTCCAATGGAGTAGTGCAGAAGGAGTGTCTGTAGCAGGGTGAGGTGGGCATGTGGAGTTAGGCAGTATGGTGGGAGGAGCACACCAAAGAAGTCCAGGTTCCACATGCCATACAGAAATCGGTATATCCTGACAAATGCATTGTGCACTGGTCCCAACTCAGCATCACCTCTGATAGTGGAGAAGGCCAGGAGTTGTGCAAACAGCAGAAATGAGTTGAACTGTCCTGACACTAGGTCTATGTTGAAGAGCATCAAGACAAACATGAAGGCGAGCATGGGCACCCACTCACTCAGGATCCACACAAGAATGCCCACTTTACTGAGCCCGTCCTCACAACTGACACACACTGGTCTTATCCCATTGAAGTTCACAGCTATGCCTTTTGATTCAAGACAGTCTCCACAGAGTAGTCCTTTTCGATTAGACCCACTACACACAACATTTTGGAGCTCCTGCTGTGAGTCGTTTTCAGGAAGGTTACTAGGTTGCATTTGACAGTACCCCGGAGGGCATAGTCCGGTGAAGAACTTCTGTCCATCACAGCTGTGTTGGTCATTGGATGGCAGGTATCCAGCCCAGTGATCTTTCCTCAAGACAGAATGACTCTCATTACATTTTGCTATTCCAGTCACACGGAGCACTCCACAGTGACATGTTCCCATGTCTCCTGAGCCATATCTGAAGATGTAGCCAGGAGGACAGCACTGAAGTTCTATGTTCATCACCAGGAGTAGGTCTGTGTTGTCCACTGACTGCAGAACCAGCTGAGGAGGTCTAACTACTGCAGATGTGTTACTTGTGTTGTTCAAGAAGTGTTTGGCCATGCCATGTTGCTGCGGAATGCCATGGAGAATGACTGTAAAGTCAGCATTGTATTTGGAGAATGAGTTCAGTTCCACTGGTAGTGAGTTATTCATCTTGTTAATCAGTACAGAGAACACTGAACTAACGGTATTGCCAAACTCATCATATGCATGAGTATAGGGAAGTCTCTTCTGTTTGCCAGGGATGAAATAGATGGTAATGGTATTGTTCAAATTGACAACAACAGTGGCGGTATCCACATATTTGGGCTCGGACATTATACTGCAAATTAAAGATTTGTATTGCTCATGATCACCGGCATTGATTGAGTGAATGAACATTAAGTTGAAATGCAATGTATCAAAAAATTTGCTAATGTTACGAAAGTCTGGAGATGATGCTAAAGTTACTTGAAGTTGAAGGTTCTTCATTACATTTTGAAAGAAGCAATTGCGAAGATCAGACACATACAATTCCTGGCTTCGTTGCTTAGCTGTTGCTGTGTTACCATAAAACATTAATGCACCTCTGTTCTCAGACTCTTTCCTTTCTTGGTCAAACTGGAGGAAACAACTTGACACTGGTACCACTCCAGGTGCTGAACTGGCATAAATAGCACCTCCTCTTTGAAAGGCATGATTTAAAATGAACATAATTTCGGCATTATTTCCAACTCTGATGTAGCTCTCTCCATGGAGAGCAATAGCACCGCCATGTGTAGCAACACAGTACGCTATCATTGCTGATGCATTTGTCTGGAGCAAAATTTCTGAATTTAGTGCATATATTCCTTGTGAATTAACCACACAGTCGATGTGTAATTTATTATGTACTGTTATCTGTACTGACTTTGCAAACATCATGATTGTGTTAGTTTGAACCTGAAAGGAAGGTTTAACGACTTCCGAAAGCAGCTGCATCAAATAAGCACCTGACCAGTAATCGGGGTAATTAGTATAGCTATATGAAAACTGATCACCTACAAACTGGTTCCACTGCTCCTTGAAGGTTTCATATTCTGTAGTAATCAAAGTTGCAGAAATATTTGTCATTCTGACACCTCTGAACAACCTCTTCCCATGAGTAGGAAGTGACTGAAAAGCACATGCACTTCCACTTGCTGCCAGGTTGTGAAGTAGCATTAAAGAATTTAGAGTCACTCTGTCCCCAGGGTTGCCTTGGTAAAATGAATGCTTGTAGAGCACAGAAATACCACCACCAACACCGTGTCCTGCTGTGTTAAAGAAAATATCATTTTTGGTGAAAGTGACAATGTTGTCTGTCTGGAAGGTGGCACTGACAGTGGAGAACTCCACATGAACACCTCCACCCATCATGTCATGTTTCTCGGAGGAAAGTAGTTGGTTGTGCATATAATAACTGTCAAGAATTACTACCATGTTTGCTTCTGATGCATCTGTAATATGAATTAACATGCCACCTCCTTGGTGTGCTGTGTTGGCGGGAATGTTCATCTGTGTGAATTCAATAGTGTTATTACATGAGGAATCCTGAAGGATGAGACAGATTCCACCGCCCCATTCAGCAAAATTGAGATAGATTAAACTGTCTTCCACCTTGAATGAGTTCAGAGTAGCAAAGTCCCTGCAGACAACAGCAAATCCACCACCTCTGAGGGCATGGTTAGAACCAAAATAGGCATCTCTAATTTTCATTGAATTCCTCATGGCATACCCACTGAATTCAAAATGCCCACCTGCTCCAAAATGTGCTCTGTGATATCCACATAATGAATCATTCACTTGTATTTCATTTCTCCTTGCCCATCCTGTGATGATCAGTTGTAGTCCTCTACTGTATACTTCTGAGCTGTTTGGTCCCCATAGACCCATTCCCTGAAGCAGGGCAACATTTTCCTCTGAGTGATCTGTTACTTCTATGCAGAGTGCACTGCCTGGAGCTACTCTGGAAGTGTTTACATAAACATCTTCTATGTGTATGTGGTTTCTAGTGGAATTGCCTCTGAGTTCAATCTTAATGCTGTTATAGGTAGCAGAGTTGTTTGCAGCTCCTTTGGTAGAATTTGAAAGAATGCGTTCATCAAATGTCATTCCACTCACTGTTCTATTGCTACTGCTGTGACAGTCTTCACACTCCTGTACGACAAGTGCTTGTTTCAGTGTTACGTTGTAATGGTGCACTGCATCAAGCAGGGCAACTGAGATGCCACTTCCACTGCTGGCTCTGTGCAGGTAGCTATAAACACCGACATTGAAGAGAGTAATCTCACCACCCTCTCCATCTCCCATCACAGTGATGTTGATGCCTGTGAATGATGTATTAAGAATATAATTTGGGTGGACATTTGTATTGTGAATATATACGTCCATCAGCCAGTACTTCTCACTTGCCAGAAAATTCAAAACATCTTTAGCGTTATGTATACCTGTAAAAACTTCAAAGTGTATCCCACTGCCATGAAAGCCAAAATGACATACTTTAACATACTCAAATGATACATCCCCGTGTGTGATTGAGGTGTCGTACTTGACAAATGAAATGCCCCTTCCATAGGGGCCAGTGATATTAATGATTACAAAGCGTAGCATCACTGTCTTATAGTCTTGAAAGTACAGGGTTGACGAATCTGAGAGAGAATCACTGTGCTGCAATTGTTCACCACAGTTACAGAATGCTAAATACTCAAGCCTAACTTCTTGTGAATTGTAAAATCCAAAGTTTGCTTTGTCAGTGCACAGAATTGTTGGCCAATGATTATCACAAACACCCACTACTGCGATGTATGTGTCATTCATCAGTGGTGTCCCATCTGGCAAACTGTCAACTGGCGCAAGTACATGAATGCCACAACCAATTAAAATCAGGGTATGATTCTGAATATTTTTAAGAGTATAGTCCAGAGACCCACACGATTCATTAAGGTGGCGTGTGTGAGGTACTGGGTCACTTGCTGGTGTGTCATGTATACACTGTGGGCTATCCTCTCCTGTTGTACTAACCCACATGGTTCTTCTGTAGTCCTCAGAAGCTGCTCCAGTGCAGCATGTGAGCAGCCACAACACACACACCAGTAGGCTGTGTTTGACTAGAACTGACTTCATTGTGTTGATGCGTACCTTCCACTGTACACCTGTTGGTTTCAATGACATTGAAAGAGTTATAGGTGGTGACACAATGAGCCTCCTTAAATTACAAGGTAAGTTTTTACGAACACATTAGTTACTGTCAAATTCATGTCTATTCAATGAATGGTGTAAATCTAGCACTAGTGCATGAACAAGTTGGATGTGAACATCATGCAAGTATATGCACATCTATACTGTAGCACAGTGTTACCTGGAAACTATCAGGAAGCTATATATAAGAGGAACAAAAATGGCAAGGATAAGGGGAACATTAATAATTTGATTCACCAACTTACAAATAATTAGTGTTGCACTTGTAGTTAATTCCTCTGCAGTTGAGCTATTGGCACAGCCAAGAAGATGTACACCACTAAGACTGACAAATTGCCCTTTTGATCACTTTGACTGATTTTGCAGGGACTGTAAAGTGACCAATAATACGTACAATGATGTATACATTTCTTCTACCAGGCACGGTAGCTTTTATACTTAATCATTATGGTACTTATCACATATATACAGTACATAGGAACATTGATAGTGAAATTTGTGCATGTATAGTATAGTGTTTCACTCACTTTGCATTCTAGCTGGAAACACAATATACGTAGCTGTGTAGTGAGTGTGTCACTTGTTCACTTCATTATACACTACATACTGTACATGGTACATGTACATGGGATGTGTTGTTACATACGTAGTTAATCACTAGAAATATTACATCAAACCAGCCTGCTGCATGCTACACCAGCCAGTGTTGTAGTAAACCTGGGGACTAGTTATATAGTGGCAACACTCTGAAAACACTCTAGCTGCCAAATGATTGCAGGTTCAGTAGAGGATTTGGCAGTGTTGAATCTGTGTGTGTGTGTGTGTGTGTGTGTGTGTGTGTGTGTGTGTGTGTGTGTGTGTGTGTGTGTGTGTGTGTGTGTGTGTGTGTGTGTGTGTGTGTGCATTTGCATTATATATTGACACTGGAACTGACTGAATGGAAATGACCACATTAGAGAAGGAATGGTACACCATTGTTATATATTTCTGGGCCTTTCATAAGCAAGCATGCAGCTGTCATTGGTACAGGAAAGTAGCAACAGCAATACAAGTACATTTTTACAGACACAATTGCATCAACATGCAGTGAAACTGTTGTCCATGAATACTCTATTCACACATGATGTATATGAAAGACACATGACTACAATCATCCATTGTTAGTGTGCACAAAGAAAGGTCTCTGTACTGAATGTGAACCCTAGCACATTTTGCCATCTCATTCAGAGTACAACAATAAGTCAATAAACTTGCACTATTGTTTTGTCCTGTTGATCAGTAGACAATAGTTTTGTGAGACATGAGTGCAGTACACAAGCTACACACACACCCATAGACACACCCACCCATACACGCACCCAGCTACAAACCCACCCATAGACGCACCCACCCATACACCCACCCAGCTACACACACATGCACTTAGACTACGTATGATTTCAGAAGTTATTTTGCTAGTAATTGCAAGTACTCATATTATGCTCCAATGTATTCCTCCAATGTTCTCATGTCTCCAATGCCATGTACACATCCACACATTGACCCAGAGAGACGCGCAAGTCATGCACATTGATAATGTGTGTACCCTCATGCAGTGCACATGCTAATAGATTTATGTAGCCATTCATGACTTGTATTTAATTCACTCTACATAGTAATATATATATGCCATGTACTGTACAATGAATTAAGCATCCTTACTCTGTACGTAATTATACAAGTTATGCATGCAGTACATGCAGTGATTGATGCTAGCATAGGATGGAAACTTTGTGGGATTTGGCAGCTTTACTTTGACAGTTGGGCAAGACTTGTCTTAATTACAGTATGCCATAAGATAGTATGTAAACATTTTATGGTTGGGAATCTGCCAAAGGTTTCACTGCCAAAAGTCAGGCCTAACAATGTAGCTATTGGCTGTGTACATGGGATGATCACATGCACAATTGTATAATGCAAAGCTATATGTATACATTAGAGTTACACCACTTTAAGTTGGGTTAATCACTGGATATTACACCACTTCCTGTACCACCCTGTGATAGACGGTATATAGATACGTAAGTGGTTACCCCAAAGATGCTAAATGTGTTGGTATGTGTGATCTAGATGAAAAGAATCAACAAGAGAATATTCTGTTCTCACGGAGGTATCCTGAGTGATTCTACAGAAAGATCACTATAAAAGTAGCTAATTTTAATTGTCTATTCTATGGATATACAATGAATGGCAAAACATGCACCTACATGCACCAGATATAAATAACAGTAATTAATCAACAGTAGATTTGGGCACCCATTGACCCCCAATGCCCCAGCCAAAGTCCCCCCAAATTCAATGTACCAGACCTCATGACAAACTTATTCAAGACTGTTTTTCCCAAGCCCCTGACCGCTTTTACAGATTATTTTGGTTGCAAGCATTTTGAGATACATGGTACTCAGTCTGCAGTATAATTACTATCTGTTTGCCCTTTATCACATCCATCCTGTGAGAATTTTTTAATAATTATTTCTATGTTACGTCAAGGCTACAAGGCAGTGAATACTGGGCAAAAATAGGTTCAATAAGAACAAAATATATTGCATAACCTGAAAGTCATAGAAATGAAATGTGTTAGCTTTGACGGAGTGTCTGTCTGCTTGTGAAGAAAATCAGCTGTTGATACTGCAAGCAAATTTGTGCACGCAAAGTTCAAAGCATAAACAAGGGAACGGTGCAGATGGCATTACAAGATACACAGCTCTGTCAGTGAGTTACAGCTGTTTGGGCAGCAAGTTTCCTGTTCTAGCTAAAAGTTAGCTAAGCTATTTCAGCTAGCCAGCTAGTTGAAATATTGTCAGTCAGTCACTATTAGAATGACTTTGTCAAGGGTTTGAATTAGATAGAATAGCTCTGAATTGTTCTACAAGAGCATATTTTTGGTTTCTGCGTAGACACGGCAGTAGTATGCTGAAAATCCATGTTGTGCTTATTAATAACATTATATAGCCCAAAGAAATTTTGAAGAATGTAATATTACTATCTACATTATAATACTATTCTGAACAGGATACAGTTAACTAAAGGAAACAAGGTCTATATAATTATAATGAGAAGAAAAATAGTGAAGTGCTTGATGTGCACATGTGGAAAGGAGGAATTGCATGAAGCATAATTGTATTTGTGCATCAACTCAACTGTGCGTTATTACTTTATTAACTAGCTATGTTTCTGTCTCTGTCTCAGTCACTGTATCATCATCCTCTGAGGTGGGCACTCCAGCACGCAGTTCTGTTATGAGAACTAGGTTCCTAAGTCTCTCTGCTGGTGCTTCCAACAGTGGCTCAGCATTATCCTCCCTTTGTTCTTCCTGTTTCTGGCAGCATCTCAACTGCCTGCACTTCAGGTACACCTTCTTTCCCAGTAGAATGCCAGGATACAGGAGGGGTAGGTAGATGAGGATCATCTGGAGGGAAGCAAAGAACTGTCTTGTCCCAATGGGTGTGCTGAGATCAGTAATGTGAAGACTCAAGATGAGGATGAGGGCCAGGTTACCAAGGATGGCTGTATCCAAAGTGTTGAGTTTGCGTGAGTTGTAGGGTAGCAAGGCTGTAATGAGTAGAAGCAAGGCCACAGTGAGGAAGATCTGGATACGGAGAGCATCTTCTGCTCTTGGTATGAACACAGCTACTAGGAGCTGGAGAATACGATGGAAGAGGTAGAGGGAAGAGAAGCTTCTGAAGCGCTCCTTATAGCAGCCTTGAAAGACATTGACAAAGTGGTAGACCCATCTGTCTGTGTAGACATTGCTGCAGAATGTCTGCATCCTCTGCAGCTTCCTCAATGGTGGCACAGCTATGATGAGTCTGCCAAACAGCTGAGGCCCAATGGGAAGTGTGAGGAGAACAAAGGATGGCAGAAGGACAAACACTAGTAGTATGACAATGGCTGGTATGAAGTAAGCAATGTGTTGTATGGAGCCATAGGGCACAGAGCCCTGCCACCACACCACCACCTTCCTCTCCCCATCCTCCCCTGTGATGGTCTGGTTGACAAGGATGTATTAGGAGCTGACCAGGAAGCGAGTGAATCCAAGAATGACAAAGGCAGGAAGTGCTCTGTCATATGACATGCCATCTGAGTACTTTGCCTTCCATTGGCGCATTCTCCTGAGACATTGGTCCACTCGATGACAGCATATCCACTTCTCTGCTGACCTCTCCAGAACAGTGAGTGTGATGGCCACTGTCAGTGGGAACAGTCCAATGGAGTAGTGCAGAAGGAGTGTCTGTAGCAGGGTGAGGTGTGTGTGTGGTGTTAGGCAGTATGGTGGGAGGAGCACTCCGAAGAACTCCAGGTTCCACATGCCATACAGAAATCGGTATATCCTGACAAATGCATTGTGCAGTGGTCCCAACTCAACATCACCTCTGATAGTGGAGAAAGCCAGGAGTTGTGCAAACAGCAGAAATGAGTTGAACCTTCCTGACACTAGGTCGATGTTGAAGAGCATCAAGACAAACATGAAGGCAAGCATGGGCACCCACTCACTCAGGATCCACACAAGAATGCCCACTTTACTAAGCCCTTCATCACAGCTGACACACACTGGTTTTATTCCATTGAAGTTCACTGCAACTCCATTCCTTTCAAGACAGTCTCCACAGAGAAGTCCTTTGCGATTAGACCCACTACACACCACTTCTTGGAGCATTTGCTGTGAGATATTTTCAGGAAGAATGATTTGCCGTGTTTGACAGTATTCTGGAGGACATGGTCCAGTGAAGAACTTCTGTCCATCACAGCTGTGCTGGTCATTGGATGGCAGGTATCCAGCCCAGTGGTTTCTCTCCAAAACAGCACCAATCACTTCAGGGTGACTCTCATTACATTCTGCTATTCCAATCACAGTTAGCAGTCCACAATGACATGTTCCCTTGTCTCCTGAGCCATATCGGAAGATGTAACCAGGAGGACAGCACTGGAGCTCTATGTTCATCACAAGGAGTTGATCTGTGTTGTCCACTGACTGCAGAACCAGCTGAGGAGGTCTAACTACTGCAGACGTGTTGCTTGTGTTGCTAGGGAAGGAATGGTTGGCCATGCCATGTCTTTGTGGAATGCCATGGAGGATGACTCTAAAGTCAGCAGTGTATTTGGAGAAAGAGCTCAGTTCCATTGGTAGTGAGTCATCCACCTTGTTAATCAGTACTGCAAACACTGGAGTGATAATATTGTCAAACTCATCATATGCTCGACTATAGGGAAGTTGCTTCGGCTTGCCAGGAATTAAATGAATATGTGTGGTCATGTTCCCATTCATATAGCTGATACCAGACATTATCTCCCACTGTGATTTGCTAAGTAAATGAATGAAAAGTTAAAATGTTGTATATCAAATACACTGAAACTCAGTAAGCCTGAGAATGGAGCTAAATTGGTAGAAATATTTTTCCTTGTAGTCTGAGAGTAACAGTTACGAGCATCAGACATATACAGTGAGAGTCCTGCAACAACAGCTGAGTTATCATCAAAGATAAATGCACTTCTGTTCTCCTCCCACTCTTGGTCATACTGGAGAAAACAGTTTGACACTGGTAACACTCCAGGTGCAGAGCTAACGTATATGGCACCTCCTCTCTGAAAGGCATGGTTGAAAATGAAATCTAAAGTTACATTATTGCCAACTCTGATGTAACTATTTCCATGGAGAGCAATAGCACCACCATGTGTAGCTACACAGATCTTTACCAAAGCCATTGTATTTGCTTGGAACACAATTTCTGTATCTAGAGCATATATTCCTTGTGAAGAAGCTCCACAGTAGATGTCTAATTCATTCCTTACTGTTATCTGTACTGATTTTGCAAATATCATGTTTGTGTTGGTTTCAACCTGAAAAGAAGGATTGATGCCTTGTGATAACTGCTGATTCATAACTGCAAGTGATTCTTCAGAAGACGAGTTAATCACTATGTGAAAGCGATCGAAATACGAAGTATTCTCTGATAGTTGCATAATGTTCATTTGGTCACTTATAACATTAAAATCTGCAATAAAATTTGTCATTCTGACACCTCTGAACAACCTCTTCCCATGAGTAGGAAGTGACTGGAAAGCACATGCACTTCCACTTGCTGCCATGTTGTGAAGTAGATGTACATTCTCAATAATCAGTCTATCCCCACTGTCACCTTGGTAATGTGAGTGTTTGTAAAGCGCAGATATACCTCCACCAACTCCAGGCCCTGCTGTATTGAATGCAAACTTATCCTTTGTAAAGATGACAATGTTGTCTGTTCTGAATGTAGCACTGACAGTAGAGAACTCCACATGAACACCTCCACCCATCATGTCATGTTTCTCTGAGGGGAATAGTTCGTTGTACATAAAAATTACAATTCCGAATTTCTACCACATTTGCTACTGATGCATCTTTAATCTGAAGCAACATCCCTCCTCCACGGCACGCTGTGTTACTGAAAAGGTCTAGTGCAAGGTGAATAGTGTTTTTGCTTGAGGAGTCCTGCAGGTTGACAAGGACTCCACCACCCAGTACTGCAGAACTGTTAGAGATCTTCATGTTGTGTACAATGAATATATTGTCAGTGGCAAGGTCCCTGCAGACAATGGCAATACCACCACCCCAGAAGGCATGGTTATGACTGACAAGTGTGTATTTGATCTCCACTAAATTTTCCATGGCATGGCCACTGAATTCAAAATACCCACCGGCTCCACAAAGTGCTCTGTGAGCATGAAATCCTGTCTTAGTCACGAATATTGCATTTCTCCTTGCCCATCTTGTCACAAATACTTGTAGTCCTCTTCTGCATGCTTTTGAGCTGTTTGATCCCACTAGGTACATATCCTGGAGCAGGACAGCATTTCTCTCTGACTGATCTGTAACTTCAATGGATAAGGCACTGCCTGGAGCTACACATTCTGTGAGCCCAAACACTTCAACAGTTCCAATTTGTATGTGGTTTCTGTTGGAGTTGCCTCTCAGTTCAATTTTGATGCTGGTAAGGGTAATAGAGTTGTTAAAAGCATCCTTAGTTGTACTTGAACAAAACTGTTCATCAATTGTGGTTCCACTCACTGTCCTATTGCTGCTGTTGTGAAGGTTCTGACAATCCTCTAAAACTTCAACATCTTCGAGAAATACATTGTAGTGGCACACAGTATCAAGAAGGGCTATAGAGATGCCACTTCCACTGCTGGGTCTGTCTAGGTGGCTATAGATAGTGAATTTGGAGAGAATAATCTCACCACCCTTTCCATCTCCCATCACAGTGATGTTGATACCTGTGAATGTCATAGCAAGATTTCTGGGATTGACATTTTCCACAAAAACGGCTTTACATTTAATCGTCAACGTCGTAAGCTGAATTCTCTCGTTTGCCAAAGAAGCATCTCTTGTGCTACCTGTAAGATACTCAAAGTGTATCCCACTGCCATGAATGCCATAATGGACTATTACCACATTGGATATTAAAACATTCCCTTGTGTGATTGAGGCATCATTCCTGATGAAGGAAATACCTCTTCCATAAGGGCCAGTGATATTAATGATAAGAGACACTAAAATTACTATCTTACAGTCTTGAAAGTACAGGGTTGAGGAATCTGTAAGAGAATCACTGTGCTGCAGCTGTTTGCCGCAGTTTCGGAATACTATATATTCGATGTGAATTGTCTCAACATTGTAAAATGCCAAGTTTGCACCATCAGTGCACTGAATCATTGATGGATAAGCTTCACAATCACTCACTACCACTATGGTTGTGAGATTCATTGATGTCCCTTCTATAGCTAGCAAGCTGCCAACTGGCTCAAGTACATGGATGCCACAGCCAATGGCAATCAAAGTATTGTTCCCAATGTGTGCAAGGGCATAGTTCAGTGACCCACATGATTCATTAAGGTGTCGTGGACAGGGTACTGGGTCACTTGTTGGTGTGTCATGTATACAGTGTGGACTATCCTCTCCTGTTGTACTAACCCACATGGTTCTTGTGTAGTCCTCAGAAGCTGCTCCAGTGCAGCATGTGAGCAGCCACAGCACACACACCAGTAGGCTGTGTTTGAGTAGGTCTGGCATCATTGGGTACCTTCCACTCCACACCTATAATATTATATGGGATTCCATGAGAAAGAAATCATTAATGGCTTGAGTATATGTAGCAGCACAATTAATGAGCATTAAATCACAAGGTAAGTGTTATAAAATAATAATACCTTCCACTCCTACTCCACGCCTATAATAAGATACGGGATTCCACAAGAAAAGAAATCATGAATGGTTTTACTATATAAAAAGCAGCACACATGAGCATTACATTACTAGGAAAGTGCTTTAAATAATAATTATTAGCAGAACACTCCAATTATGATCGTTCAAAATTTGAATGGCGCATAATTAGCACCACACGCATGACCAAGTGGGATGTGAACATTTGCCGCTAAGGTACATTAAACAGGGTCTAAGAAACAGTCATTTGTTATGAGCAAACAATATTGGACAAGTTGTGAAGAGCATTACTATAATTGTTCTATCAACTTACAGAAGTATTGGTGGGGCAATATTGTGTGGCAAATTCTTCCACACTCAAGTTTATTGGCACAGATAAGAAAGCACACACCATTAATCAGACGTTTTGACTTGCACTGCCAGGCACAGTGCCTATTATAGAGGCTTTTGTTTGTAGGTCCATGGATTGTGAAGCTTTGTATGCAGTATTTCACTATAACTATGAATAATTATAGTAATTCACTTTACATAGTAGAATGCTGTTGGCAATGTGCACACAATAGGTATGCAGTGAGAGTGCCAGTTAGTCACTTCCCTTCCATTCCTACATGGTGTGTGTACATGGGATGAATTGCTATAACAGCAAATCACTAGAAAATTATACATCAAATCAGCCTGCATTCTACCCGAGCCAGTGTCATGTAAATACATCGTAGTGAAGCTGGGAACTATGTACACAGTTGATCCTAAAATTGGCAAAAGTGATTGTCTCTCTAGTCAGGTAAGCAATATATGGAAGAGCTGCAGACAGAGCTGCATATCTGTTTTTGTGCTTCGGAAGCACACTTTGTTCATGGCTGTTTAATGTGACATTTATGTATGTGTGTGTGTGTGTGTGTGTGTGTGTGTGTGTGTGTGTGTGCGACTGGCATAAAGCATGACCACATTAGAGCAGGAATGGATGCACCATTGCTCTGTTCCTGGCTTTTCATAGGTTAGCATGCACATGGTTTTTTGTCATTGGTACCAAGTTAATTAATGGCAACAGCAATACAGTATACAATTTTATCTACACAATTGCGTCAACATGCAGTGAAACTGTACTCTGAATACTCTATTCACACATGATGTATATGAAAGACACACACACACAATCATCCATTGTTAGTGTGTACAAAGAAAGGTCTCTGTACTGAATGTGAACCCTAGTGCATTGTGCTATCTCATTCAGAGTACAACAATACACATCAATGAACATGTACTTTTGCATTCTGTATATATTGTTGATTGCAGTATTCATGATACCTTGCAAGACACACAATACAGTGTTTCATTTTGTGAAGCTTGTAATGATTCACAGCTTGACTGTACAGAGCCAGCTAGAATAGTTTACATAGACTTCTAGTTGATGATGATTGTGCACATGAAAAGACATTTTATGTACAGTATTGCCAGCATTTACATACAGGCTGATGTACATGCTATAGTAACTAAATCAATCCTACAGTCAAGAAAGTTAACATTCAGTTCTAATTGAAGCATTCCTTGTATGGGTGCACACATGCATGGTTGTGGGAATAGAGTTTGTAGCTACACAGCGCTTGCAATGTGTGTGTGGTGCTGAATTCCTTGCCTTGGAATGGAATCAAATGCACACACACTTCACATTCTGACCATTGTACTGACTATAAACAGTTCAGTACTCGTTAGTTAAGCACAGATGAAACTTGTGAGAAAGAGACATTTAAGGCTAGGTACAAGATGAGTGAGTACTTGGAACAGAAGGCCCCTCTGGTGTTAGACCCCCTCAAGCTCCCTATATACATTGTTGACCCTTCATGCAGGCAGCTCAGCATTGTGTTGATGCCCATGCAACAGCTGCCCCTCCTCCTCCTCCTCCCAACACATGGCTTGCATGGTCTATCATCTCTCTCCTCTGCTGCTGCTGGCCACTTGGACTTGTCGCATTCACCTGCAGCATCATGGTAAAGGGCTGCATGTGCATCTGGTTGTACATTGCACTATTCTGTGAACATAACCCCACATATTATATCATATAGCATTGTTACACTGAAAACTGCACGACATAATAATTTATATATATATGATGGGTGCAGACCATTTGATACAGTCAAGATTTTATACCTTAATAGCTCAGTTGTAAGTATCACCTTACAAACTGTGACACTGTGTATGCCCAAACTGTGATTCCCATTTTCTTTCTCTTTTCACCCCCCTTCTACATCCATAGTCTCACTACAACTACACTGCTGGTAACTATGTATGAAGGTGCCAAGTCAGCTTCTCGCACTGCAAAGGTCATCAATATTGCCTGTCTGGTGGCGGGAATTACCATCTATGTCATCACTGGAATACTCATTGGCATCCTGCAGGGAGCTAGTGTGGCCAGCAACTAGTAGGCCTGTTGCATAGATGGATTTGGCACTTGGGCCGGGGCCGAAGTAGGTACGTACTGCCAACCAGTGACCACCTCTCTAGACTGTCAAGCAAATTTATGGATGAACCATGACATTGGTGCTTATCTCCTTTCACACTTCAGAAGAAACACAAGCACTACAGTGAGTGTGTGTGTGTGTGTGTGTGTGTGTGTGTGTGTGTGTGTGTGTATGTGTGTGTGTGTGGCTAGGACATATACACTTAGTACAGGTGTGCATGTCTGTATTGTCTAATCATGTGCATGTTGGTGTGTCTACCAATGAGAGCAGCTGTGTCACTGGCATGTGCACACACATTGTGTATGCACGTCTGCACTTATGCAAGTGTGTATTGCACAAATGATGGATACATATCTATCATTGTTCTGTGTGGTATCCAATTGACTTACAGTACTGCAGTGACAGTCTGTAGTGTTTAGGTGTTTACTGAGTGTGTGTTCTATCTTAGTACTATGTTACTGTACTTAGCATGGCTACCTATTATGGTTGGAGTAATGTGTTAACTGTTACTATGCATGTGAATACACGTGCTTATTGTCCTATTGTTCAGGTACGGTTGAGTTGCTGAATAATATTGTTGCTCACGAGAGTCCAGTCCGTGATCAAACCATCCATACACGAGCACTACATTCTGTTCCTTGCATTTATTGAGCAAGCACGTGGCTGCCATTGATACTAGTTAGTGGCAATAACACAATTATCCCAAAACAAGTATGTCAACAAATAGTGAAACTGTAGGGATGTAGTCCATGAATACCCTATTCACAAGATGTTGTAAGTGAAACACACAATCACAATCATCCATTGTTATATTGTGCACCCAAAATGACTGAATATATTATACCATACCATAGACATATGACCCTACAGTGTTATCTAATTCAGGGTAGGACATAAAGTCAATGAGCATTCACTATTAGAGTCCATTTATTCTCTAGACAATACTTTGCAAGACGTGAGTGCAGTACGCAAGCTCTATACATACACAGATCCGAACCACCCATAAACACACCTGCAGACACACACATACACAATGATATTGTAGAGGCTCATTACCATGCATGCTGTAGGATCTTCAAATGGAAACCATGTTTTCTCAGGCTTATATCACCTATTTGCACACAGTTTCCTTGGTATTGGTATATACTTGCATTCATAGTGAACCCCCACTGCATGCCAATCGATGCTGGTGCCCGGTCCCCCGCACCTTCAGCAACTTGCACTGGTGGTGTTTTCCTTTCATCAACTAGCGCAAACACTCTAATTGCACTCGGGGTGGTTACTCTCGGCAACTTGCACGGGTGGCCTTATTCATATAAGCACAAGGGCATATACTGCATGTGCAGATTGCAACTTGCACTGTGTGGTGGTGGTAGTGGAGGTGGTGGTATATATAGCGCAAACACTCTACCTTGGCAACTTGCACTGGTGATCTTGTTCCTAGTATAGCACTTCCACATATACTATATATATTACATATACTGTATATTTATATATATATATATATATATAAATTAAATAATTATAATAAAACAGTGTACAGGGCGAAGTCAACAGAAACATGCAATCATGCAGCCTGGGGCAGGCTAGTGTTAGACAAGCTCAGTACAACTGCAACCTACTGTAGAATAGAGTATACTGTATATATATCTGACTACCATATGCATGTGCCATACAACAGATTGCATAAGAACTGTACTAGTGTCAATAAATCTCTTTGGTTAATTTTGTACTATGTATTTGGGTTTCCCAAAGGTGCTAAATGCTTGGAGCACGTGCTAGTATGTCTAACACAGATGAAAGTCTTAGAATCAGTACAGGAATATCCTGTGCACACAGTTACATATTCAGAAATATGTTTACTGAAAGGTCCCTACCAACCTACCTAGGAATTTTAGTTTTTCTGAGGTAATAGATTAAATAACAGTGATGTTTAATTATATTAGCTCCAGATAATTTATATGCAACGGTATTCAATCAGTAGTAGATTTAGCCCCCTGGACCCCAAATACCCCTTAGCAAAAGTCCCCCAAATTCAATGTAGCAGACCTCTTACAGATACATGTTTATTCCTTCCCTTTACAGCTATTTGTATTCCATTGCAGATCTTGAGTATGTATAGTATAATTTATTTAATTTTATTATGTATAATATGATACTATGTATAATATATTATATGTGTTTGCCTTCTAACATATTCATCGATCTGTGAGTATTCATACCAGAGCTTCATGTACATATGTTCTCATGTTTCGTTGAATGACAACTTTACTGCAGCCGTGCATTACCTACGTATGTATAATTTTGTGCAAGTGTGTATTCCCGATTCTACATATCTATCTCTCCACATTGCCCTATTCCCTTTTATATAGTCTGCTTAACACTACAGCCTTGGCCACTATGACTCTGCTGTGTCATGATCAGATTCTCGGATGGCATTGATCTGGAATTTTGTGACCACATGCACGGTGGTGGGCATTGGTGTCTATACAGCCACTGGTGTTGACATATACTTTGCTATTGTGGATAATGCACATACTATCATCTACCTTTCTAGTTAGTCTGCGAAATTTGGATCTGTTCAGGCACGCTCACTTGTGTCAACTGTTAATTTTAAGTACCCTAACTAGATCATTAGGTTCTTATGCCTTAATCACACCATTTACTGTAATTGGCTTTTAATATTATAACATTGAGTTGCAAAGGTCCTAAGTTGGTCTGAAGAGGTATACATAGAACAATGCTATAGCCACTGTAATTATAATTATGCACCTGCATCAAAAAGGTGAATATAAATTTCTGTATGCAACTGATGCAAATGTACACTCCCAAGGGCAAGTGCATGAGTGAAGACAATGCAGTAATAGAAACTAAGTATTATTCAAACTAAGTTCTATGTCCTGATATTTGGACTCACTTCACAATATACTTACATAGACAAAGTGGGTGTCGCAGCCAAGATCCTCTGTGGGATTATGCAGTACAGTTGCAGCTTTGCAGTATGATTGTTTGAGTTTAAAAATTGGAGTTGCAAGGAATCTAGACAGACATTCTTGAATTCAATTAATTAAAAGCTGATTGAATTTGCACATGCAATTATATTGCTAATGAATAGCAGAAACTCTAACCAAAATGCATTCAGGGCATATATGTGCACTAAAATCACACATGCATGGAATATCTCTGTGTGCCACCCCCTGCAGGCAAGTACAAGGATACTCCAGGCATCACGGTACATGAGGATATGCACCAATACATCTGACACAGGAGGTTTGTCCATAATATTTGCATTGTGACATCATGAATATTCACTTGTGTGCTACACACTGGCATCTTTGACAGACTGCATGTTTCTATAATGAGCTCAAGAGTACTGTAGTTCACTCATTTTTGTATTACATTTGAATGCAGTCATAGTGTACTTCATGTGAATGCATTGAAAGAAAGAAGTGCATGAAACATGTTTGTGAATCAAGTCAGTCAGTGCATTATTACTTCCTTAACTAGCTATAATTAAAATTATATGTATCTGTCTCAGTCTCAGTCATAGTGTCATCATCCTCTAAGGCGGGCATTCCAGCACGCAGTTCAGTTATTAGAACAAGGTTCCCAAGTCTCTCTGCTGGTGCTTCCAACAGTGGCTCAGCATTATCTTCACTTTGTTCTTCCTGTTTCTGGCAGCATCTCAACTGCCTGCACTTCAGGTACACCTTCTTTCTCAATAAAATGCCAGGATACAGTAGGGGTAGGTAGATGAGGATCATCTGGAGGGAAGCATAGAACTGTCTTGTTCCAATGGGTGTGTTGAGATCAGTTATGTGAAGACTCAGGATGAGGATGAGGGCCATGTTACCAAGGATGGCTGCATCTAAAGCATTGAGTTTGCGTGAGTTGTAAGGCTGCAAAGTAGCAATGAGCAGCAGCAACGCCACAGTGAGGAAGATCTGAATACGGATGGCATCTTCTGCTCTTGATATGAACACAGTCACAAGGAGGTGGACAATGCGATGGAAGAGATAAAGAGAAGAGAAGCTTCTGAATCGTTCCTTATAACAGCCTTGAAACACATTAACAAATTGGAAAATTAATCTGTCAGTGTAGACACTGCTGCAGAATGTCTGCATCCTCTGCAGCTTCCTCAATGGTGGCACAGCTATGATGAGTCTACCAAACAGCTGAGGTCCAATGGGAAGAGTGAGGAGAACAAAGGATGGCAGAAGGACAAACACTAACAGTATGACAATGGCTGGTATGAGGTATGCAATGTGTTGTATGGAGCCATAGGGCACAGAGCCCTGCCACCACACCACCACCTTCCTCTCCCCATCCTCCCCTGTGATGGTCTGGTTGACAAGGATGTAGGAGGAACTGACCAAAAAGCGAGTGAATCCAAGAATGACAAAGGCAGGAAGTGCTCTGTCATAAGACATGCCATCTGAGTACTTTGCCTTCCATCGTCGCATTCTCCTGAGGCATTGGTCCACTCGATGACAGCATATCCACTTCTCTGCTGACCTCTCCAGAACAATGAGTGTGATGGCCACTGTCAGTGGGAGCAGTCCGATGCAGTAGTGCAGAAGGATTGTCTGTAGCAGGGTGAGGTGGGCATGTGGAGTGAGGCAGTATGGTGGGAGGAGCACTCCAAAGAAGTCCAGGTTCCACATGCCATACAGAAATCGGTATATCCTGACAAATGCATTGTGTACTGGTCCCAACTCAACATCACCTCTGATAGCGGAGAAAGCCAGGAATTGTGCAAACAGCAGAAATGAGTTGAGCCTTCCTGACACTAGGTCCATGTTGAAGAGCATCAAGACAAACATGAAGGTGAGCATGGGCACCCACTCACTCAGGATCCACACAAGAATGCCCACTTTACTGAGCCCTTCATCACAACTGACACACACTGGTCTTATCCCATTGAAATTGACAGCTATACCTTTTGATTTAAGACAGTCTCCACAGAGGAGTCCTTTGCGGTTAGACCCACTACACACAACATTTTGGAGCTTATGCTGTAAGTTGTTTTCAGGAAGTTTGATAGGTTGTATTTGACAGTATCCTGGAGGGCATAGTCCAGTGAAGAGCTTCTGTCCATCACAGCTGTGTTGGTCATTGGATGACAGGTATCCAGCCCAGTGATCTCTCTTCAAGACTGAATGACTCTTATCACATTTTGCTATCCCAACCACAATGTGCAGTCCACATAGACATGTTCCCATGCCTCCTGATCCGTATCGGAAGATGTAGCCAGGAGGACAGCACTGGAGCTCTATGTTCATCACCAGGAGTAGGTCTGTGTTGTCTACTGACTGTAGAACCAGCTGAGGGGGTCTAACTACTGCAGATGTGTTGCTTGTGTAGTTCAAGAAGTGTTTGGCCATGCCATGTTGCTGTGGAATGCCATGGAGAATGACTGTAAAGTCAGCAGTGTATTTGGAGAAAGAGTTCAATACTACTGGTAGTGAGTTATTCATCTTGTTAATCAGTACAGTGAACACTGAACTGATGTTACTGCCAAACTCATCATATGCATGAGTATAGGGAAGTCTCTTCTGTTTGCCAGGGATGAAATAGATGGTGATGGTATTGTTCAAATTGAAAACAAAATTGGCGATATCCACATATTTGGGACCAGACATAATATTGCATGTCAAAGATTTGCATTGCTCATAGGCATTGTCCAAGTGAATGAACATGAATTTAAAATGTGCAAATACATTAGTGCTAAGCAAGTCAGAGGATGGTGTTAAAATAGTAAAAACTTCCTTACTTGGATAATGACAAATACAATTACGCATATCAGACACATACAATGACTGGCTTAGTTGCTTAGCTGTTGCTGTGTTACCTGCAAACGTAAATGCACTTCTGTTCTGAGACTCTTCCCATTCTTGGTCATACTGGAGGAAACAACTTGACACTGGTACCACTCCAGGTGCAGAACTGGCATAAATGGCACCTCCTCTCTGAAAGGCATGGTTTAAAATAAACTTTAATGTGACATTATTACCAACTCTGATGTAGCTCTCTCCATGGAGAGCAATAGCACCACCATGTGTAGCAACACAGTACACTATCCATGCCGATGCATTTGTCTGGAACAAAATTTCTGAATGTAGTGCATAAATTCCTTGTGAACTAACACCACAATGGATGCGTATTTTATTATATACTGTTATCTGTACTGACTTTGCAAATATCATGTTCGTGTTAGTTTCAACCTGAAAGGAAGGTTTGCCGACTTGTGAAAACAGCTGTATCAAAAACAAGCCACGGGGGGAATCAGTGGTGCTATATGAAACCTTTTTACCTACAAACTGGTTCCACTGCTTCTTAAAGGTTTCATACTCTGAAGTATGCAAAAGCGCAGAAATATTTGTCATTCTGACACCTCTGAACAACCTCTTCCCATGAGTAGGAAGTGACTGGAAGGCACATGCACTTCCACTTGCTGCCATGTTGTGAAGTAGCTTTAAAGAATTTAGAGTCACTCTGTCCCCAGGGTTGCCTTGGTAAAGTGAATGCTTGTAGAGCACAGAAATACCACCACCAACACCGTGTCCTGCTGTGTTAAAGAGAAACTTACTTTCGGTGAAAGTGACAATGTTGTCTGTTTGGAAGGTGGCACTGACAGTGGAGAACTCCACATGAACACCTCCACCCATCATGTCAAGATTCTCTGATGGAAGTAGTTGGTTGTGCACAAACTCACTGTTGAGAATTACTACCATGTTTGCTTCTGATGCATCTGTAATATGAATTAACATGCCACCTCCATGGTGTGCTGTGTTGTTGTAGAGTTTCATCTGTGTGAATTCAATATTGTTATTACATGAGGAATCCTGAAGGATGAGACAGATTCCACCACCCAATTCAGCAATATTGTCATAGATTTCAATGTCTTCCACCTTGAATGTGTTCTGAGTAGCAAAGTCCATGCAGACAACAGCAAATCCACCACCTCTGAGAGCATGGTTAGCATCAAAATAGGTATCTCTAATTTTCATTGAATTCCTCATGGCATGCCCACTGAATTCAAAATGCCCGCCTGCTCCCCAAAGTGCTCTGTGATCTTGAGATACTAAATCATTCACTTGTATTTCATTTCTCCTTGCCCATCCTGTGATGATCAGTTGTAGTCCTCTACTGTATACCTCTGAGCTGTTTTCTCCTCTTAGGCCCACTGTCTGAATCAGGGCTACATTTTCCTCTGAGTGATCTGTTATTTCAATGCAGAGTGAACTGCCTGGAGCTACTCTCGAAGTGTTTACATAAACATCTTCTATGCGTATGTGGTTTCTGGTGGAATTGCCTCTGAGTTCGATCTTGATGCTATTATAGGTATCGGAGTTGTTTGCAGCTCCTTTGGAAAAATTTGAACGGATGTGTTCATCAAATGTCATTCCACTCACTGTTCTATTGCTACTGCTACAAATGTCTTGATCGTCCTGTATGACAAATGCTCGTTCCAGTGTTACTTTGTAATGGTGCACTGCATCAAGCAGGGCGACTGAGATGCCATTTCCTCTACTGGTTCTGTACAGGTTGCTATAGACACTGACATTGAAGAGAGTAATCTCACCACCCCCTCCATCTCCCATCACAGTGATGTTGATGCCTGTGAATGATGTATTAAGAATATAATTTGGGTGGACATTTATATTGTAACTATATACGCCCCTCAGCCAATACTTTTCACTTGCCAGGAAATTCAAAACATCTTTAGCGTTATGTATACCTGTAAAAACTTCAAAGTGTATCCCACTGCCATGAATGCCAAAATGATATACCATAACATACTCAACTGATACATCTCCATGTGTGATTGAGGTGTTGTACTTAAATGAAATACCCCTTCCATAGGGGCCATTGATAATAATGAGTACATATTGTATTGTCACTGTCTTGCAGTCTTGAAAGTACAGGGTTGATGAATCTGAGAGAGAATCACTGTGCTGCAATTGTTCACCACAGTTACGGAATACTAAATATCCAAGCCTAGCTTCCTGTGAATTGTAAAATCCAAAGTTTGCTTTGTCAGTGCACAGAATCGTTGGCCAATAATTGCCACAAACACCCACTACTGCTATGTATGTGACATTCATTAGTGGTGTCCCTTCTAGCAAACTGTCAACTGGCTCAAGTACATGGATGCCACAGCCAATGGCAATCATAGTATTATTCCCAATGTGTGTAAGAGCATAGTTCAGTGACCCACATGATTCAGTGAAGTGGCGTGGACGGGGTACTGGGTCACTTGTTGGTGTGTCATGTATACACTGTGGACTATCCTCTCCTGTTGTACTAACCCACATGGTTCTTCTGTAGTCCTCAGAAGCTGCTCCAGTGCAGCATGTGAGCAGCCACAGCACACACACCAGTAGGCTGTGTTTGAGTAGAACTGACTTCATTGTGTTGATACGTACTTTCCACTGTACACCTGTTGGTTTCAATGACATTGAAAGGGTTATAGGTGGTGACACAATGCACTTTAAATCACAAATTACTGTAAGTTCTTTATGAACAAAATATTTACCAACAAATTCATATCTATTCAATGAATGGTCTAAAACTATAGCACTAGTGCATGACCAAGTTGCATGTGAACATTCACTGTTCATGCAAGTATATGTATATATATAGCAGTAGCAGTGGTACCTGGAAACTATCAGGAAGCATTAAGAGGCAGAACAAAACTGGCAAAGATAAGGAGAACATCAATTTGATTCACTGACCAACTTACAAATAATTGGTGTTGCACTTGTAGTTAATTCCTCTACAGTTGAGCTGTTGGCACAGCCAAGAAGACGCACACCACTAAGACTGACAAATTGTCCTTTTGATCACTTTGACTGATTTTGCAGGGACTGTAAAGTGACCAATAATACGTATAATGATGTATACGTTTCTTCTGCCAGGCACATTGGCTTTTATACTTAATCATTATGGTACTTATCACATATATACAGTACATAGGAACATTGATAGTGAAATTTGTGCATGTATAGTATAGTGTTTTACTCACTTTGCATTCTAGCTGGAAACACAATATGCGTAGCTGTGTAGCGAGTGAGTCACTTGTTCACTTCATTATACACTACATACCGTACATGGTACATGTACATGGGATGTGTTGTTACATACGTAGTTAATCACTAGAAATATTACATCTAACCAGCCTGCTGCATGCTACACAGAGCCAGTGTCGTAGTAAACCTGTGGACTAGTTACATAGTTGCAACAAGTGCCTACCTTTCCAGTCAGCAAAACAACGATGAAAGAGCCACAGACAGAGTGGTTAACTTTAGTCTGTGTGTCAGAAGAAACACTCTGTCAAATGATTGCTGGTTCAGTAGAGTATTTGGCAGTGTTGAAACTGTGTGTGTGTGTGTGTGTGTGTGTGTGTGTGTGTGTGTGTGTGTGTGTGTGTGTGTGTGTGTGTGTGTGTGTGTGTGTGTGTGTGTGTGTGTGTGTGTGTGTGTGTGTGTGTGTGACCACATTAAAGCAGGAAGGGGTACACCATTGTTATATATGTTCAGGACCTTTCACAAGCAAGCACGTAGCTGTCATTGGTACAGGCCAGGGGTAGTAGTAACAGCAATACAAGTACATTTTTACAGACACAATTGCATCAATATGCAGTGAAACTGTATAGTCCATGAATACTCCATTCACACATGGTGTATATGAAAGACACATACACAATCATCCATTGTTGGTGTGCACAAAGAAAGGTCTCTGTACTGAATGTGAACCCTAGTGCATTGTGCTATCTCATTCAGAGTACAACAATAAGTCAATGAACTTGCACTATTGCTTTGTCCTGTTGATCAGTAGACAATAGTTTGGCATGACATGAGTGCAGTACACATGCTACATACACACACACCCATAGACACACCCACCCATACGCCCACCCAGCTGTACACACATGCACTTAGACTACGTATATTGTCAGACGTTATTTTGCTAGTAATTGCAAGTACTCAGATATGTTCCAATGTATTCCTCCGATGTTCTCTTGTCTCCAATGCCATGTACACATCCACACATGGTCCCAGAGAGATGCACAAGTCATGTACATTGATGATACTGTATATGTACCCTCATGCAGTGCACATGCTAATAGATTTATGCAGCCATTCATGTCTTGTATTCAATTCACCCTTTAGCATGCATGTACATACTGTACATAGTAATATGACATATGTCATGTACTGTACAATGAATTATCCTTACTGTGTAATTATACATAAGTGATGCATGCAGTACACGGCAGTGATTGATGCTAGCATAGGATGGAAACTTTGTGGGATTTGGCAGCTTTACTTTGACAGTGGGCAAGTCTAAATTATGCCATAAGATATTATGTAAACATTTGATGGTTGGGAATCTGCCAAAAGTTTCACTGCCAAAAGTTTCACTGCCAAAAGGCAGGCCTAACAATGTAGCTATTGGCTGTATACATGGGATGATCACATGCACAATCTGTATAATGCAAAGCTATATTTGTACATTAGAGTTACACCACTTCAAGTTGGGTAAATCACTGGATATTACGCCACTTCCTGTACCACCCTGTGATAGACGGTATATAGATTCGTAAGTGGTTACCCCAAAGATGCTAAATATGCTGGTACGTGTGATCTAGATGAAAAGAATCAACAAGAGAATATCCTGTTTCCACGAAGGTATTCTGAGTGATTCTACAGAAGATCACTATAAAAGTAGCTAATTTTAATTGTATTTTTCTATGGATATACAATAAATGACAAAACATGCACCTATATGCACAAGATATAAGTAACAGTAATTAATCAATAGTGGATTTGGGCACCCGTTGACCCCCAATACCCCAGCCAAAGTCCCCCAAATTCAATGTATCAGACCTCCTTTACAGAAGCTTATTCAAGACTGTTTACCCCGGCCCCTGACTGCTTTTTCAGAATGTTTTGATTGCAAACATTTTGAGACACAGTCATGATACTCAGCCTGCAGTATAATTACTATTTGTTTGCCCTTTATCCATCCTGTGAGAATTTCTTAACAGAGTTTCTTGATAATATTATCATGTTATGTCAAGCCTACAGGGCAGTGAATACTGGGCGAAAATAGGGTTCAATAAAAACGGAATATATTGCATAACCAGAAAGTTATAGAAATGAATTGTGTTGACTTTGATAGAGCATGCAAGTGTATAGCTGCTCGTGAAGAAGATGAGCAGTTGCTACTGCAGCGACTACAATCCGCTGGTAGCAGATACACATGTACAGCTCTGTCAGTGAGTCACAGCTGTTCGGGCAGCAAGTTTCCTGTTCTAGCTAAAAGTTAGCTAAGCTATTTCAGCTAGCTAGCTAGCTGAAATAATGTCAGTCAGTCACTATCAGAATGACTTTGTCAACAGTTTGAATTAGATAGAATAGCTCTGAATTGTTCTACAAGAGTATATTTTTGATTTCTGCATAGACAAGGCAGAAGTATGCTGAAACTCTATGTTGCGTATATTAATAACATTACAATTATAGCTGCAATGAAATTTAGAACAAGTATGTAATATTACCATCTGCATTATATTGCTATTCCGAACAGAATTCAGTTAACTAATGGAAAGAATAGCTGCACGAGAAAGAAGATAATGAAGTGTTTGATGTGCACACATGGAAAGGAGGAATTGTATTAAACATAATTGTAATTGTGCATCAATGTGTGGAGCTATTCACATACTCTATAATGAAAGCCATGTAATAACACTATATTGTACCTGCTAGATGTGAGGTGAAATGAACACTGCTTTAAGAATATTGCAACAGTGTATGAACCTCCTGACTGTGGTATATGTATGTATAAGGGATTGTGTCTGCAATTGTAACATGCTGAATTGCAGCAATGCTCATCACGATATTATATACACTTGGTACAGGTGTGCACTTGTCTGTGTGTGCATATGTATGTTGGTGTTCTGATAGGTACATCTGTGTAACTTGTTATGCATGTCTGCACTGCATGCATGTGTGTGTTGCACAAGAGAGCAGCTATGGACAGCTATGGTTCCTAGTTTTTTATAAGCCTTCCCATTCCTAGTGGGAGCTTACATAAGCAAGCCTGTGGCTGCCATTGGCAGGACAAGTTAGTGATACATTTCATTCTACCAACACAAGTTGTGTCAACAAGTAATGAAACTGTTCATGTATGGCTGTAGTCCATGAATGTTCCATTCACAAATTATGTATTTTACATATACGAAATACAAACTACACAATCATCAAAGGTCTCAGTACTGAATGTGAACCCTAGTGCATTGTGCTATCTCATTCAGAGTATACAACAGTAAGTCAATGAGCATGCACTTTTGTGTTCTCTGGTTGATCGCTAATCAGTACCTTTACAGGACAGTATACACACACACACGCACATGACTTGAACATGTACATGTACACACACGCACACACACACACACACACACACACACACACACACACACACACACACACACACATGCACACAATGTAAGTACTTCAAGACACTGATTCATGAATCATTTATAGAACATTAATTAAAGCAACACAGACCACAAGTATAGTATTACTATTATACACATTAGGATAAAGAGTGTCAGAGGTTAGCAAAAGTTACTACTTAGTAATTTCACTTCACATCTTCTTCATCTTCTTTTTCGTGTGTTCATTTTACATAGTGAATGTAATTGCACATACAATAGCTGTGTGTATAAGGGATACAGCAATAGTGCCATGGCCAGTTGTTCACTTCCAATACTACATGGTACATGTACATAGAGAGAATTGCTGCTCCAAGTTTGGAACTTCCGTAGCCAAGGGGAATGGACAGATGCTGCTTGTCAGGTGAAGCAAACTTTCCACATACCACATTACCACTGATGAAGACTGAGTTGAAATGATTGATAAGGGACACATCTGCCTGGACCCCAAATGTGTATTTTAAGTACCATAACTAGATCATTATAGGTTCTTAGGCCTAAACTCTCCAGCCCTCACCTGAGTCCGACCCTGGCTTTCACTATACCAAATTCTGGGGGATACCCCATGCCGGTAGTAGGAAATGAAGAGTCGGGTGATCCAAAATCACCACATGCCCAATGCCCATGCACTTATAAAAGTGTACCACTGCAAGGCTCTTGCTCTGAAGTGAAGCTGGTTATACCATCAGTTTGTCCAATTCTGCTGTTAGTTCTCTGCATTGAATGCTGTGTTCTGGCACAAATTGTGGTACATAAACTCAACAGGCCCTCTTTGGGGGGGGGGGGGGGGGGGGGAGGGGGGTCAGGCTATGATTACTACATGATGACCACTAACAGGAAGTCTCTGTAAATGTGTGCACATGCCTGTCTATGTGTTACTGCAGGTGGCCCAAATGTGACTTATCCCTTCACTGATGGTTACCAGCCAGCACCAGCCAATCTTGGCCAAACACAACTGTCACGGTAGGACTGCATAGTGTATGCATGCACGTGCACAGTACTACAACTGCATTATGACTTTAGTACAGTGTACAGCTGAATGTTAACTTTAGATGCAAGGAGTATGTTAGGTTGAACAGCACATATTTGCTCTGGGATACAACAATCCTACACACAATCCTACACATTGTGCAAGGCTGCAATGAAGTAATGCATGTAGGCATTTCCAACTGGGTACACAGAGTTATAACGATTCAGAACACACCACCAATTACCTGCTGTGTGTCTCCCTTGGATCCACTCACCTGCTGCTTCTGGCTTCTTAAAAATGCTGAAACTTATAATCCAGTCACCATACTCTTTGGGCACAACCTGGAAAGTTTTGTTTTGAAGGTTGCTTAGCACTTCTCTTAATTTAAGGGCATTATGTAATCCATACAATGGCGCTTTTGGTACATCTCGTATGCTCGCCTGTCTCTATCTGGAAGATGGGCTAACAGTTGCTGCGTCTTCATTGATCAGTTCACTCAAAGCCTATTAAAACTTGCTTAGAGTGCATGTACGATTATAAGTGCAATACCTTTACCTGCTTACTGAAAATCTATACAGATTACTGAAATGCATTAAATGGCAAACAGACAGAATTGCAGTAGTGTTTTCTATTCAGCAACCCTTTTACGCAGTTCTCCTTCCACACACTATCCCTAGCTCTCTCTTCCCTTTGCAGGTGGTGACCACCCAGCCCACCTCTGCTGCCTGTCTCCCTCCTCCTCCCACCACCTGGATTGCTTGGTCCATCTTCTCTTGTTTGTGCTGTGCCTGGCCATGTGGCATTATGGCTATAATATACATCATGAAGGTGAATTGTTGTATGGTTGGATGCATTTTAGTGTTATACAGGTGTATATGTCTGACTTACCATGCCACAGAACATGTCGCTTATGAATCAGGGTTAATGAATCAACTTGGTCTATAAATTTTGAGTTAGGGTTAACCCAAAGATGCTCAAGAAATGAAGCACGCATGTACTTAGGGGATGAAAGGAATCAACGTAAGAATATCCTGTTCTCATGGAGTCCCATTCTAAATAAGTGGGTTATCCAAAATATCGTCCATCAGTCACTAGCACAATGACTTGGCAATGGCATGATAAATAGCTCTGAACTTTTGCCAAGAGCATGTTTTAATTTTGCACAGACATGGCTGGCGTACACTGAAACTCCATGTTGCGCTCTATTAATATCATTATAGCCGCAATGAGTATGATAATGAAGGCTGGTACCCTGTAACCTTTAATTGACACCTTTGTTGTATGTTACATCTGTACATTATGTGCATGTGTGTATCCCCATACTCTTTACCTCTCCATGTACATTGCAATTGCCTCCTTACTTCCTGTAGTCTTCCGATCACTACAGCAGTGGCCAGTATGACTCTGCTGTGTCAGCTTCTCGGACTGCACTGATCTGGAATGTTGTGTCCACGGTTGTAGGCATTTGTGCCTATATAGCCACTGGTGTCATCATTGGTATACGACTTGGTGCTGCGGGGGATGCATATGCTACCATCTATCCACCTTACTAGCCAGTCTGCTGCAAAGTGTGGACAAGTGCAGGAACAGCTAACTTGTGTCAGTGTTTAATTTTGACTACCATAAATAGGTCATTAGGCTCAGAGGCCTTAACACCAATTAATGTACTTGTTTCGGTAATAACAATGAGTTGCATATGATACAGTTCTTGATGGTGTGTTTTCTGGATTACAGTATGGAAGCCATGCAGTCTGTTACCATAGTACATAATTATGTAGGGTACCACTGAGGGAAGGCTAATGGTCATCACCATGCATGCAGGTTCAGCAGCAGTTTACATTGATTCATTGTTTATACTGTAGTATATCTTTTTGTATATCACGGTCATCCTATTTGAATTTTTAATAACGAAAGTCATACTATGATCTCATGAAAGTAAATGACACCTTTGTGTACTTTGTCTTTGTATATGGGCATGTGTGTTCTCTCCATTCTCTTCATCTCTCCATATGTCCTGGCCCCATCAGTTAATCAGATTAGCACAATTCATATATAACATATACACCAATTGAATGGCAGAGACTCTTTTACATAGCATGCAAGCACGTAGGAATTTAAAGAATAATATATATTAATTTGTGCAATCTTTACCTTGGTGTGGCCCCCAGAAATATGCATCTATTGGAATTTGTATGCATGACAAAGTGCAAGCATGGGACGAAATATAACTATACTCTAACTCTACTACTCTATAAGCTAACTATGTAAAACATTATATATGCTGTACATGGCATACCAGATGATGTCTTCCCGTATATTACTGTGTACCGCAAAAATCACAAGGTCTATCAATTCATGTGGGATATTATTGCTGAATAATGTCATCATTATGGATATAGACAGTGTTTTGGAATGCAGTGTGATGTGTGCAATACAAAAGCACGCAGTCATGCAGTCTGTATTAAAGCAAAACTGAATACATTTTTAAATACTAACTTCATGATAAAGACTATAATGATCACATTAATACTTGGAAGTGAATAATGACTTGAAGAAAGCAAATGCAGGAACTAAACTTGTACACTGAATCAGATGTGAGTTATACTGGATCATCAGCGAGTTATGTTTCAGTCTCTGTCTCAGTCACTGTATCATCATCCTCTGAGGTGGGCACTCCAGCACGCAGTTCTGTTATTAGAACAAGGTTCCCAAGTCTCTCTGCTGGTGCTTCCAACAGTGGCTCAGCATTATCCTCCCTTTGTTCTTGTGGTTTCTGGTAGCATCTCAATTGCCTGCACTTCAGGTATACCTTTCTTCCCAGTAGAATGCCAGGATACAGGAGGGGTAGGTAGATGAGGATCATCTGGAGGGAAGCATAGAACTGTCTTGTTCCAATGGGTGTGTTGAGATCAGTTATGTGAAGACTCAGGATGAGGATGAGGGCCAGTGTACCAAGGATAGCTGCATCTAAAGCATTGAGTTTGCGTGAATTGTAGGGCTGAAAGGTAGCAATGAGCAGCAGCAAGGCCACAGTGAGGAAGATCTGGATGCGGAGAGCATCTTCTGCTCTTGGTATGAACACAGCTACAAGGAGGTGAACAATGCGATGGAAGAGATAGAGAGAAGAGAAGCTTCTGAATCGTTCCTTATAGCAGCCTTGTAGAACATTAACAAAATGGTAGACCCATCTGTCTGTGTAGATGTTGCTGCAGAATGTCTGCATCCTCTGCAGCTTCCTCAATGGTGGCACAGCTATGATGAGTCTGCCAAACAGCTGAGGTCCAATGGGAAGAGTGAGGAGAACAATGGAGGGTAGAAGGACAAACACTAGCAGTATGACAATGGCTGGTATGAAGTAAGCAATGTGTTGTATGGAGCCATAGGGCACAGAGCCCTGCCACCACACCACCACCTTCCTCTCCCCATCCTCCCCTGTGATGGTTTGGTTGACAAGGATGTAGGAGGAGCTGACTAGGAAGCGAGTGAATCCAAGAATGACAAAGGCAGGAAGTGCTCTGTCATATGACATGCCATCTGAGTACTTTGCCTTCCATTGTCGCATTCTCCTGAGACATTGGTCCACTCGATGACAGCATATCCACTTCTCTGCTGACCTCTCAAGAACAATGAGTGTGATGGCCACTGTCAGTGGGAATAGTCCAATGGAGTAGTGCAGAAGGAGTGTCTGTAGCAGTGTGAGGTGGGCATGTGGAGTGAGGCAGTATGGTGGGAGGAGCACTCCAAAGAAGTCCAGGTTCCACATGCCATACAGAAATCGGTATATCCTGACAAATGCATTGTGCACTGGTCCCAACTCAGCATCACATCTGATAGTGGAGAATGCCAAGAGTTGTGCAAACAGCAGAAATGAGTTGAACCTTCCTGACACTAGGTCTATGTTGAAGAGCATCAAGACAAACATGAAGGCAAGCATGGGCACCCACTCACTCAGGATCCACACAAGAATGCCCACTTTACTGAGCCCTTCCTCACAACTGACACACACTGGTCTTATCCCATTGAAGTTCACAGCTATGCCTTTTGATTCAAGACAGTCTCCACAGAGGATCCCTTTGCGGTTAGATCTGTTACATGCAGCTTCCTGCAGCTCTTGCTGTGAGTTGTTTTCGGGAAGAGTGATTTGCTGTGTTTGACAGTATCCTGGAGGGCATTGTGCAGTAAAGAACTTCTGTCCGTCACAGCTGTGTTGGTCATTGGATGGCAGGTATCCAGCCCAGTGATCTCTCTTCAAGACAGAATGACTCTCATTGCATTCTGCTATTCCAGTCACACTGAGCACTCCACAGTGACATGTTCCCATGTCTCCTGATCCGTATCGGAAGATGTAGCCAGGAGGACAGCACTGGAGCTCTATGTCCATCACCAGGAGTAGGTCCGTGTTGTCCACTGACTGCAGAACCAGCTGAGGAGGTCTAACTACAGCAGATGTGTTGCTTGTGTTGTTCAAGAAGTGTTTGGCCATGCCATGTTGCTGTGGAATGCCATGGAGGATGACTGTAAAGTCAGCAGTGTATTTGGAGAAAGAGTTCAGTTCCGCAGGTAGTGAGTAATCCATCTTGTTAATCAGTACTGTGAACACTGAACTGATGTTTTTGCCAAACTCATCATATGCATGAGTATAGGGAAGTCTCTTCTGTTTGCCAGGGATGAAATAGATGGTAATGGTATTGTCCAATTTGACAACAAAAGTGGCAATATCCACATGTTTGGGACTTGACATTAGTGTGCAACTGAAATATTTGCATAGCTCATAAGCACTTGTCGGATAAATGAACGTAAAATTGAAATGTGCTAATATGCGAGTGCTAAGCAATGATGTTAAATTTGTAGTAACTTCCGGCTTTATATTTTGAAGAATACAATTGCGAACATCAGACACATACAATGACTGGCTATGTTGCCTATCTTTTGCTGTGTTAAATGCAAACACAAATTCATTTCTGTTCTGAGACTCTTCCCATTCTTGGTCATACTGGAGGAAACAATTTGACACTGGTACCACTCCAGGAGCAGAACTGCCATAAATGGCACCTCCTCTTTGAAATGCATGATTTGAAAGGAAGTATAATGTGACATTATTGCCAACTCTGATGTAGCTCTCTCCATGGAGAGCAATAGCACCGCCATGTGTGGCAACACAGTACTCTATTGCAAACAATGTATTTGTCTGGAGCAAAATTTCTGAATGTAGTGCATATATTCCTTGTGAAGCAACCCCACAATGGATGTGGAATTTATTTTGCACTGTTATCTGTACTGATTTCGCCAACATCATGTTTGTGTTAGTTTGAACCTGAAAGGAAGGTTTGCCAACTTGTGATAACAGCTGCATCAAATATTCATATGACCAGTAATGGGGCGAATTAGTATATCTAAATGAAAAGCGACCACCTACATACTGGTTCCACTGCTCCTTGAAGGCTTCATATTCTGTAGTAATCAAAGTTGCAGAAATATTTGTCATTCTGACACCTCTGAACAACCTCTTCTCATGAGTAGGAAGTGACTGGAAGGCACATGCACTTCCACTTGCTGCCATGTTGTGAAGTAACATTAAAGAATTTAGAGTCACTCTGTCCCCAGGGTCGCCTTGGTACAGTGAATGCTTGTACAGCACAGAAATACCACCACCAACACCGTGTCCTGCTGTATTAATGAAAAACCTACTTTCGCTGAAAGTGACAATGTTGTCTGTTTGGAAGGTAGCACTGACAGTGGAGAACTCCACATGAACACCTCCACCCATCATGTCATGTGTCTCTGATGGGAGTAGTTGGTTGTACACAGACCCACTGTCAAGTATTACTACCATGTTTGCTTCTGATGCATCTGTAATATGAATTAACATGCCACCTCCTTGGTGTGCTGTGTTGCCGTCAATATTCATCTGTGAGAATTCAATAGTGTTATTGCATGAGGAATCTTGAAGGATTAGACAGATTCCACCACCCAATTCAGCAAAATTTTTATAGATCATATTGTTTTCCACCTTGAATGTGTTCAGAGTAGCAAAGTCCGTGCAGACAACAGCAAACCCACCACCTCTGAGGGCATGGTTTAAATTGAAATAGGCATCTCTAATGTTCATTGAATTCCTCATGGCATACCAACTGAATTCAAAAAGCCCGCCTGCTCCCAAACATGCTCTGTAATATAAAGATACTAAATCAGTCACTTGTATTTCATTTCTTCTTGCCCATCCTGTGATGATCACTTGTAGTCCTCTACTGTATATTTCTGAATTGTTGGGTCCTTTTAGGCGCACTCTTTGAAGCAGAGCTACATTTTCCTTTGAGTGATCTGTTATTTCTATGCAGAGTGAACTACCTGGAGCTATTCTGGAAGTGTTTACATAAGCATCTTCTATATGTATGTGGTTTCTGGTGGAATTGCCTCTGAGTTCAATCTTGATGCCATTAAAGGTAGTGGAATTGTTGGCAGTACCTTTGGTAAAATTTGAAAGAATGCGTTCATCAAATGTCATTCCACTCACTGTTCTATTGCTACTGCTATGAGAGTCTTGACAGTCCTGTATGACAAGTGCTAGTTTCAGTGTTACGTTGTAATGGTGCACTGCATCAAGCAGGGCAACTGAGATGCCACTTCCACTGCTGGTTTTGTACCGGTGGCTATAGATAGTGACATTGGAGAGAGTAATCTCACCACCCTCTCCACCTCCCATCACAGTGATGTTGATGCCTGTGAATGATGTATTAAGATTATAATTTGGATGGACATTTGCATTGATAATTGTTATCTTCTTCAGCCAATGCTTCTCACTAGCCAGGGAAACATCGCTTGTGTTATGTATACCTGTAAGAACTTCAAAGTGTATCCCACTGCCATGAATGCCAAAATGCAGTACTTTAACACGGTCCATTGATACATTCCCATGTGTGATTGAAGAGTCGTACTTGACAAATGAAATGCCCCTTCCATAAGGGCCAGTGATATTAATGATTACATAATGTATCATCACTGTTTTATAGTCTTGAAAGTACAGGGTTGATGAATCTGAGAGAGAATCACTGTGCTGCAATTGTTCACCACAGTTACGGAATGTTAAATATTCAAGCCTAGCGTACTGTGAATTGTAAAATGCCAAGTTTGCTTTGGCAGAACACAGAATCTTTGGCCTATAATTGGCACAACCACTCATTAGTGCTATTTTAGTGACATTCATCAGTGGTGTCCCATCTAGCAAGTTGTCCACTGGCTCAAGTACATGGATGCCACAACCAATGACAATCAAGGTATCATTCCCAATGTGTGTAAGAGCATAGTTCAGTGACCCACATGATTCATTAAGGTGGTGTGGACGGGGTACTGGGTCACTTGTTGGTGTGTCATGTATACACTGTGGACTATCCTCTCCTGTTGTACTAACCCACATGGTTCTTCTGTAGTCCTCAGAAGCTGCTCCAGTGCAGCATGTGAGCAGCCACAGCACACACACCAGTAGGCTGTGTTTGACTAGAACTGACTTCATTGTGTACCTTCCACTCCACACCTATAATATCATGTGGGATTCCATGAGAAAGAAATCATTAATGACTTGAGTATATGTAGCAGCACAATTAATGAGCAAGAAATCACAAGGAAAGTGTTATAAATTTATTAGTAGAACAGTAATTAAAATTTTACTTTTGTCAGGTCTAATGAAAGTCACGACTTGGAAGAAATGTTGGAAAGAAAGGGAAATTGACACCAGCTGGCAGCCAAACCCAGGACAACTTACGCCCTAACGCGGGGTTTCAGCAGCCCAAGCCAACCAACCAGGATGGAACAATTCGCCCTTTCTCTCCTTATAGGCTAGTTACGAACGATGAAATGGTTCAACTAACCTTTGCAGGTGTGCTGCTAACTGCTGCCACTTAAAATCTGCATACAACAAGTCAGTACGGAACGATAACAAGGTTCCACTAACCTGAACGGGCGGGCCGCTTACTGCTGCCACTTATCAACCCGGTACTGTGCTCCTATTCTAATTTTACGTAAGATGAACGAGTCGGTTGTAACCGTGTCAAGTCTAATGAAAGTCACGACTTGGAAGAAATGTTGGAAAGAAAGGGAAAATTGGCACCAGCTGGCAGCCGAACCCAGGACAACTTACGCCCTAACATGGGGTTTCAGCAGCCCAAGCCAACCATGGTTTTAGCAGGCCAAACCATGGTTGGCTTGGGCTGCTGAAACCCCGCGTTAGTCGTGACTTTCATTAGACTTGACACGGTTACAACCGACTCGTTCATCTTACGTAAAATTTTACTTTTGTTGAATTGTTAAATGAAATTTTGTTGAATGGTGTATTTTAGCACCTAACGACCAAGATGGTTGTAAACATTAGCTGCCAAGCTAAATTAAACAGGGTCAATGAAACAGGCATCTACAATGAGCAAAACAACATCGGACAGGATGTGAAGAGTATCACTTTAATTGTGACAACAACTTACGAAGTGTTGGCGGGGCAATCTTTTGCAGTTCTGTAAATTACTCCACACTCCACAGTCAAGTTGTCACAGATAGGATAATGCACACCACCAAGACTGACAAATTGCCTTATCTCTTTGACTGATTTGTAGGGAGTGCTATTCAGAGACCACGCATACGTACGTAAGCTATAGACTTGTACTGCCAGGAAAGCTATATTGATTGTGACAGCTATGTACGTAGTCTTTCACTTTAGTAATTCTCTTTTCATACAGTGAATGCAGTCGCACACACATAGTCTCGCGTATACATTGTGTGTGTGTGTGTGTGTGTGTGTGTGTGTGTGTGTGTGTGTGTGTGTGTGTGTGTGTGTGTGTGTGTGTGTGTGTGTGTGTGTGTGTGTGTGTGTGTGTGTGTGTGTGTGTGTGTGTGTGTGTGTGTGTGTGTGTGTACAAATATCTGACAGCTAGCACTAATTATTAATAACATGGACACTGCAACTGACATAATAGAAATGATCACATTAAAGCAGGAAGGGGCATACCACTGCTATATATGTTCATGGCCTTTCACAGGCAAGAATAATAGCTGTCATTGGTACAGGATAGTAGCTACAGCAATCAAGTACATTTTTACCAACACAGTTACATCAGTATGCAATGAAACTGCAGTCCCTGAATACTCTATTCACACATGATGTACGTACGTATATGTATTATGAAAGACAAATGTACAATCATCCATTGTTAGTGTGCACAACAAAAGGTCTCTGTACTGAATGTGAACCCTAGTGCATTGTGCTATCTCATTCAGGGTACAACAATAAGTCAATGAACTTGCACTATTGTTCTTTCCTGTTCATCAGTAGACAATAGTTTTACAAGTCATGTGTGCAGTACACAAGCTACATACACACCTACCCATAGACACACCCACCCATATAGACACACCCAGAGATACACACATACACTTAGATTACATGGACCACATTGTATTTGTATTACATATGCTTTTACCTTTATAAGTTATACAATTCATGTAGTCTGTAAACATGTGTCAGAGGTTATTTGCTATTATTACAAGTACTCAGATAATATAATTATGCTCCAATGTATTCTTCCAATGTTCTCTTGTCTCCAATGCCATGTACACATCCACACATGGACCCAGAGAGACACTTGAGTCATGTACACTGATATAATGTGCACCCTCATGCAGTGCACATGCAAACAGATCTACACAGCCATTTATGACTTGTATTCAGTTCACACTTTAGCATACATGTACATGCTGTACATAGTAATACGTATGTCATGTCATGTACAATGAATGAAGCATCCTTACTGTATATGCATATACACACATGCATAAAATTATGCATGTGTGTAGCTCACATCAGTAATTGATGCTAGCAAACATACGTACCATAGGATGGGTACTTTGCGGGAGAATATTTTGGTGACTTGCTCCAGTTGTGGAATTGGGCAGCCTCACTTTGATGGTTAGGCAAGCCTTAATGATGTCATAAGATGTTTGTAAACATTTGCTAGTTGAGAATATTAATTGCTAATCTGCCAAACATTTCCCTGTCAAAAGTCAGCCCAAACAATATAGCTCTTGGCTGTATGTGTGTATGAGATGATCATGCACATGCACAATTAATGGTATTATGCACAACTACGTACATATACACTAGAGTTACACCGATAGCTTCCTGTACCGCCCTGTGATAGACTGTATATATGGCTACATAAGTGGTTACAACATCCCTCTTTAGATGTAATTTGAAAATCACACCTTGAATGAGTATTGTGTGCACTGGTCTATCACGATAGCTCCCCATGCACATAACAATACACATATGCATGGTGTTGCCTGGCAACACGTACATCAACTAATTACTGTACATGCCTTCACGGGTGATCATGAGATACAGGTTAATACAATATCTTGTAACCTGTGTGGAGGAGGAGTTATGTGTACAATTGTAGATGAGGTTCCTCTATCATCCTTCCATGCACACCCTATAGCTAAGCACCTGTTTGAATTGTGACATCCAGTGTACAGAGATACTGGATGTCAAGCTCAGAGCCAGTGTTTAAGTTCAAATTATGAATGTGTGCATTTATATTTTGTATTAAGGTACTTATACAATGTACTACTCACTTTCAATGGTGTATTGCACACTTTACTGAACAAGGCCTGAGGGCACAAAACACCCTTGAGATTCATGCAGTAAGGCAATATGCCATTGAATGTGTGTAATAACTAGTACTTATCCTTCACTAAAGGCTACCAAGCCAATCAGCCCATTTGGCAGAAACACAAGGTCACAGTAGGATCACCTTATACATGTGAACATAGTGTATTCATGCACAGGCCTGCTGCTGCAGTTGGCATCCACAAAGGTAATATTTGGTACAGTGAACAGACGAATCCTTTTCTCAGGTGTCAGGGTGTCTCCCTCCACACACACACTCCACACACCTAATTCCCTACATGCACCTCTCTCTTCAAATCCCTAGCTCTCCACACATCTCCCTCCATATGATGCCCTCATTTCAATGGTAGTTTTATTGACAACATTGCTAGGACACTGTCTGTAGTCACTGAATGGCATAGCATCCAGAATTCAGTGTGTCCTTCATTGTTCAGGGGGCTCCTGTGTATTGCCTATTTCATCTGGACATGATGCTGTCATACATCTAGTGGCTTCATTGATTGCTGAAAACAGCAGTGACATTCATTATACCCCGTGTCTTCCCTCTTCTTCCACACTTTCACTCAATCACTCCTCCCACCTCTGCTGCGCCCATCTCCCACCTCCTCCCACCACCTGGGTTGCCTGGTCCAGCTTTTCTTGCCTGTGCTGTACCTGGCCATGTGGCCTTGTGGCTGTCATGTACAGCAGGAAGGTGAATTGTTGGTTAAATTCTTTACATATTAACTCTAGTATTGCAGATGAGCCATACAACATGGTGCCTAAGAACTGTACTAGCATAAATAAATCTCTTTGGTTATTTTCGTAATTGTGTTTGGGTTAACCCAAAGATGCTAAATGCACAAAGCATGTGTTGGTATGTCTAACACAGATATCTAAAAGTCTTAGAATCAGTATAGCAATATCCTGTGCACAAAGTTACATATTTGGAGATACATTTACTGAAAGGTCACTACTATAAAGTAGAATTATTTATTTTCTGGGGACATAGATTAAATACCAATGTTGATAATTATCTCCAGATAATATATATGCTACAGTATTCAATCAACAGTAGATTTAGCCCCCTGGACCCCAACTGTGTATTTTAAGTACCATAACTAGATCATTATAGGTTCTTAGGCCTAAACCCTTCAGCCCTCACCCGAGTTCGCCCCTGGCTTTCACTGTACCAAATTCTGGGGGATACCCCATGCCGGTAGTAGGAAATGAAGAGTCGGGTGATCCAAAATCACCTCATGCCCAATGCCCGTGCACTTATAAAAGTATACATATGCACCGCTGCAAGGCTCTTGCTCTGAAGCTGGTTATACCATCAGTTTGTCCAATTCGGCTGTTAGTTCTCTGCATTGAATGCTGTGTTCTGGCACAACTTGTGGTACATAAACTCACCAGGCCCTCTTTGGGGGGGGGGGGGGGGGGGAGGGGTGTCAGGCTATGATTACTGCATGATGACCACTAACAAGAAGTCACTGTAAATGTGTGCACATGCCTGTCAATGTTTACTGTAGGTGGCCCAAATGTGACTTATCCCTTCACTGATGGTTACCAGCCGGCACCAGCCAATCTTGGCCAAAACACAACTGTCACAGTAGGACTGCATAGTGCATGCATGCACGTGCACAGGACTACAACTGCATTATGACTTTAGTACAGTTTACAGCTGATTGCTAACCTCAGATGCAAGGAGTTAGGTTGAACAGCACTTATTTGCTTTAGGATACAACAATCCTACACATTGTTCAAGGCTGTAATGAGGTAATGCATGTAGGCATTTTCAACTGGGTACACAGAGTTATAACGATTCAGGACACACCACCAATTACCTGCTGTGTGTCTCCCTTGGATCCACTTCTGTTAATTTAAGGGCATTATGTAATCCATACAATGGCACTTTGGTACATCTCGTATGCTCGCCTGTCTCTATCTGGAAGATGGGCTAACAGTTGCTGCGTCTTCATTGATCAGTTCACTCAAAGCCTATTAAAACTTGCTTAGAGTGCATTTACGATTATAGGTGCAATGCCTTTACCTGCTTACTGAAAATCTAAAAGATTAATTACTGAAATGTATTAAATGGCAAACAGACAGGATTGCAGTAGTGTTTTCTATTCACTAATTAATATAACCATTTTACACAGTTCTCCTTCTACACACTATCCCTAGTTCTCTCTTCCCTTTGCAGGTGGTGACCACCCAGCCCACCTCTGCTGCCCGTCTCCCTCCTCCCCCCACCACCTGGATTGCCTGGTCTTTCTTCTTTTGTTTGTGTTGTGCCTGGCCATGTGGCCTTGTGGCTATAATATACAGCATGAAGGTGAATTGTTGTATGGTTGGATGCATTTTAGTATTACAGGTGTATATGTCTGACTGCCATGCCACAGAACATTTTGCTTATGAACCAGGGTTAATGAATCAACTTGGCCTAAAATTTTGAGTTAGGGTTAACCCAAAGATGCTCAAGAAATGAAGCACGCATGTACTTAGGGGATGAAAGGAATCAACGTAAGAATATCCTATTCCCATGGAGTCCCATTCTAAGTGTGTTATCCAAAATATCGTCCATCAGTCACTAGCACAATGACTTGGCATTGGTATGATAAATAGCTGTGAACTTTTGACAAGAGCATGCTTTCAATTTTTGCATGGACAAAGCAGGCGTACACTGAAACTCCATGTTGCGCTCTATTAATATCATTATAGCCGCAATGAGTATTATAATGAAGGCTGGTACCCTGTAACCTTTAATTGACACCTTTTTTGTATGTTACATCTGTACATTATGTGCATGTGTGTATCCCCATACTCTTCTCCTCTCCATGTACATTGCAATTGCCTTCTTACTTCCTGTAGTCTTCCAATTACTACAGCAGTGGCCAGTATGACTCTGCTGTGTCAGCTTCTCAGACTGCACTGATCTGGAATGTTGTGTCCACAGTGGTGGGCATTTGTGCCTATATAGCCACTGGGGTCATCATTGGTATACGACTTGGTGCTGTGGGGGATGCATATGCTACCACCTATCCACCTTACTAGCCAGTCTGCTGCAAAGTGTGGACAAGTGCAGGAACAGCTAACTTGTGTCATCATCCAATTTTGACTACCATAATCAGGTCATTAGGCTCATAGGCCTTAACACCATTTAATGTACTTAGTTGTTTTTGTAATAACATTGTGATACGTTCCTGGAGTCGATGTAGTCATGCTTATAGTAGGATGATGGTTTATCTAATCTATGAAGTGTCATATATAAATTTGATCCAACACCATCCCATGCACAAGTGCATCTATAATATATAGTTTTTGGCGATTAGTTCGCCACTTAGAAGTCAGCCAATAGCTGGCTAGACCTTTCCAACGGAAGTGTTTGGCTACTCTCTGCAGGTCGAGGTCTTGGTAAAACAAAAATGGACCTGTACCAGAACCCTGACCCAGAACCACATATACTGCAGCTTGATGTAGTCTTCCCACTCCAAAGAACAATTGCAGGGCTCTCAGCTTAGTCTGCTCAACCCCCTTCAGCTTTTTACTGCACCCCCAGATCTTGGCACCATTCAACATTTATAATATATTCCACCAATTATGTCATCAGTCTCCTGAACGTCCCTACCCCTATGTCACCCAATTCCATTCTGCATTGCCTGAACCAGGCTCCCTATGCTTTCCTGCCTGCTACAGCCTTCTCCTCAACTATGTCATTCAATTCCAGGCAGATGGCCATCAATCACACATCCCAAACTACGTACTCGTCATTCTCAATTACTGTACATATTGCACATCAGCTCTTATCATCTTCATCTGCCATATGTGCATAATCCTAGATTTCTGGACATTAATGTTCACCCCTCATTCATGTGTGTAATTGATTGTGTTTTGGCAACTCTGAGAATGTGCAAATCGTGTATAAGGCATGTAAGTTAATGTACTGTTGGGACGGCAGCCCCACGAGTTTTAACTTGTGGGGCTGCCATCCCTGTCAAATACATGAACTTATACCAGATGTGAAATTACGTGAGAGTGAATAGTAACCCATGTTAGTCAGCCATGCACATCATAAGGAATGTTTTATTTAATTACATTGTGTCATCATGAATACTCCACAAACTGAACATGCAAGCATGCAAGCATTCACTACACAGATTAATGCATGCAACAATATAATGGTGTGCTTGACATTGATTGCTGTGTGATCATGATGAATGGGTAATTATAAGTTAGTGAGTTAGCACCCTGCAATAATAGGGAACAGGCTGTTTCAATCATTCTGCAGATCTATCTTCAACAGCTGAAGATTTAACATCTTCTGATTGAAATGTCCTGTTCCCTATTGAAGTTGATGCTGTGATACAAGCTCACTCTACTTTATCCCTTTACTGCTTTGTGCGTTGTAAAATTCCATTTTATGCTTGGTTTTTCTGCAACACATGCACTAATCATAAGGACCCTGGAATGTTAGCTATTATATTTTGGCAAATGAACACTGGCTTACTACATGCTGGCATCTTCGACAGACTGTTTCTATAATGAGCGCAAGAGTACCTTCCAATCATGTAGTTCACTCACATCTATCAAATAGTTAGAGTTGTGATGTGTATGCTTTGGGGTGATGCAACTGTTTCAGTCATAGCATATTTCAAATGCATGAATTGAAAGAAAGAAGTGCATGAAACATGTTTGTGATGAACTGAGCTAACAAATGTATTGTTGCTTCACTAACTAGCTATAAATTATGTGTTCCAGTCTCTGTCTCAATCACAGTGTCATGATCCTCTGAGGTGGGCACTCCAGCACGCAGTTCTGTTATTAGAACAAGGTTCCCAAGTCTCTCTGCTGGTGCTTCCAACAGTGGCTCAGCATTATCCTCCCTTTGTTCTTCTTGTTTCTGGCAGCATCTCAACTGCCTGCACTTTAGGTACACCTTCTTTTCCAGGAGAATGCCAGGATACAGGAGGGGTAGGTAGATGAGAATCATCTGGAGAGAAGCATAGAACTGTCTTGTCCCAATGGGTGAGTTGAGATCAGATATGTGAAGACTCAGAATGAGGATGAGGGCCAGGTTACCAAGGATAGCTGAATCTAAAGCATTGAGTTTGCGTGAATTGTAGGGCTGAAAGGTAGCAATGAGCAGCAGCAAGGTCACAGTGAGGAAGATCTGGATACAGAGAGCATCTTCCGCTTTTGGTATGAACACAGCCACAAGGAGATGGACAATGCGATGGAAGAGGTAGAGGGAAGAGAAGCTTCTGAATCGTTCCTTATAGCAGCCTTGAAAGACATTGACAAAGTGGTAGACCCATCTGTCAGTGTAGACATTGCTGCAGAATGTCTGAATCCTCTGCAGATTCCTCAATGGTGGCACAGCTATGATGAGTCTACCAAACAGTTGAGGTCCAATGGGAAGAGTGAGGAGAACAAAGGAGGGCAGAAGGACAAACATCAGTAGTATGACAATGGTTGGTATGATGTAGGCAATGTGTTGTATGGAGCCATAGGGCACAGAGCCCTGCCACCAAACCACCACTTTCCTCTCCCCATCCTCTCCTGTGATGGTCTGGTTCGCAAGGATGTAGGAGGAGCTGACCAAGAAGCGAGTGAATCCAAGAATGACAAAGGCAGGAAGTGCTCTGTCATATGACATGCCATCTGAGTACTTTGCCTTCCATCATCGCATTCTCCTGAGGCATTGGTCCACTCGGTGACAGCATATCCACTTCTCTGCTGACCTCTCAAGAACAATGAGTGTGATGGCCACTGTCAGTGGGAACAGTCCAATGAAGTAGTGGAGAAGGAGTGTCTGTAGCAGGGAAAGGTGGGCGTGTGGTGTGAGGCAGTATGGGGGAAGGAGCACACCAAAGAAGTCCAGGGTCCACATGCCATACAGAAATCGGTATATCTTGACAAATGCATTGTGTACTGGTCCCAACTCAGCATCACCTCTGATTGTGGAGAATGCCAGGAGTTGTGCAAACAGCAGAAATGAATTGAACCTTCCTGACACTAGGTCTATGTTGAAGAGCATCAAGACAAACATGAAGGTGAACATGGGCACCCACTCACTCAGGATCCACACAAGAATGCCCACTTTACTGAGCCCATCCTCACAACTGACACACACTGGTCTTATCCCATTGAAGTTCACTGCAATTCCATTCACTTCAAGACAGTCTCCACAGAGAAATCCTTTGCGATTAGACCCACTACACACAACATTCTGGAGCTCTTGTTGTGAGTTGTTTTGAGGAAGAGTGATTTGCTGTGTTTGACAGTATCCTGGAGGGCATGGTCCAGTGAAGAACTTCTGTCCATCACAGCTGTGTTGGTCGTTGGATCGCAGGTATCCAGCCCAGTGGTCTCTCTTCAACGCAGCACCAATCACATGCATCTCAGGGTGACTCTCATTACAGCCTGCTATTCCAATCACAGTTAGCACTCCACAGTGACATGTTCCCATGTCTCCTGATCCATATTGTAGGATGTAGCCAGGAGGACAGCACTGGAGCTCTATGTTCATCACCAGGAGTAGGTCTGTGTTGTCCACTGACTGCAGAACCAGCTGAGGAGGTCTAACTACCGCAGATGTGTAGCTTGTGTTGCTAGGGAAGGAATGGTTGGCCATGCCATGTTGCTGAGGAATGCCATGGAGGATGACTACAAAGTCATCAATGTATTTGGAGAAAGAGTTCAGTTCCACTGGTAGTGAGTCATCCATCTTGTTAATCAGTACTGCGAACACTGGAGTGATAATATTGCCAAACTGATCATATGCACAAGTATAAGGAAGTTGCCTTGGTTTGCCAGGAATGAAATGAATAATATTATGTTTGGTCATGTTCCCATTCAAGTCAGCGAAAAGTGTGGCACTATCCATATAGCTGATACCAGACATTATCTCCCACTGTAAATTTGTCCGTCTCTCACTGTCATTTGCTGGGTAAATGAATGAAAAGTTAAAATGTTGTATGTCAAATACACTGAAAGTAAGCCAGTCTGAGTATGGAGCTAAATTGGTAGAATGATTTTTTCTTGTAGTTTGAGAGTAACAGTTGCGAGCATCAGACATATACAGTGAGAGTCCTGCAACATCAGCTGAGTTCGTATCAAAGACAAATGCACCGCTAATTTCATTCCACTCTTGGTCATACTGGAGGAAACAGTTTGACACTGGTAGCACACCAGGTGCAGAACTGGCATAAATGGCACCTCCTCTTTGAAAGGCATGGTTGAAAGCAAATTCTAAAGTTGCATTTTTGCCAACTCTGATGTAGCTCTCTCCATGGAGAGCAATAGCACCACCATGTGTAGCAACGCAGATCTGTAGCAAAGCCATTGTATTTGCTTGGAACACAATTTCTGTATCTAGAGCATATATTCCTTGTGAAGAAGCTCCACAATAGATGTTTAATTCATTCCTTACTGTTATCTGTACTGATTTTGCAAATATCATGTTTGTGTTGGTTTCAACCTGAAGAGAAGGATTGATGCCTTGTGATAACTGCTGATTCATAACTGCAACTGATTCCTCAGAAGACGAATTAATCACTATGTGAAAGCGATTGAAATACGAAGTATTCTCTGATGGTTGCATAATGTTCATTTGGCCAGTTATAACATTAATATCTGCAATAAAATTTGTCATTCTGACACCTCTGAACAACCTCTTCCCATGAGTAGGAAGTGACTGGAAAGCACATGCACTTCCACTTGCTGCCATGTTGTGAAGTAGATGTGCATTCTCAATAATCAGTCTATCCCCACTGTCACCTTGGTAATGTGAGTGTTTGTAAAGCACAGATATACCACCACCAACTCCAGGCCCTGCTGTATTGAATGCAAACTTATCCTCTGTAAAGATGACAATGTTGTCTGTCCTGAAGGTGGCACTGACAGTAGCGAACTCCACATGAACACCTCCACCCATCATGTCATGTTTCTCTGAGGGGAATAGTTCATTGTACATAAAATTACAATTCCAAATTTCTACCACATTTGCTACTGATGCATCTTTAATCTGAAGCAAAATCCCTCCTCCACGGCATGCTGTGTTACTGAAAAGGTCTAGTGCAAGGTGAATAGTGTTTTTGCTTGAGGAGTCCTGCAGGTTGACAAGGACTCCACCACCCAGTACTGCAGAACTGTTAGAGATCTTCATGTTGTGTACAATGAATATATTGTCAGTGGCAAAGTCCCTGCAGACAGTGGCAATACTACCACCCCAGAAGGCATGATTATGACTGACAAGTGTGTATTTGATCTCCACTAAATTTTCCATGGCATGTCCACTGAATTCAAAATACCCACCGGCTCCACAAAGTGCTCTGTGAGCATGAAATCCTGTCTCAGTCACGATAATTGCATTTCTCCTTGCCCATCTTGTCACAAATACGTGTAGTCCTCTTCTGCATGCTTTTGAGCTGTTTGATCCCACTAGGTACATATCCTGGAGCAGGACAGCATTTCTCTCTGACTGATCTGTAACTTCAATGGATAAGGCACTGCCTGGAGCTACACATTCTGTGAGCCCAAACACTTCAACAGTTCCAATTTGTATGTGGTTTCTGTTGGAGTTGCCTCTCAGTTCAATTTTGATGCTGGTAAGGGTAATAGAGTTGTTAAAAGCATCCTTAGCTGTACTTGAACAAAACTGTTCATCAATTGTGGTGCCACTTGCTGTCCTATTGCTGCTGTTGTGAAGGTTCTGACAATCCTCTAAAACTTCAACATCTTCGAGAAATACATTGTAATGGCACACTGTATCAAGAAGGGCTATAGAGATGCCACTTCCACTGCTGGTTCTGTCTAGGTGGCTATAGATAGTGAAATTGGAGAGAATAATCTCACCACCCTCTCCATCTCCCATCACAGTGATGTTGATACCTGTGAATGTCATAGCAAGATTTCTGGGATTGACATTTTCCACAAAAACGGCTTTACATATAATCGTCAACGTCGTAAGCTGAATTCTCTCATTTGCTAGAGAAGCATCTCTTGTGCTACCTGTAAGATACTCAAAGTGTATCCCACTGCCATGAATGCCATAATGGACTATTACCACATTGGATATTAAAACATTCCCTTGTGTGATTGAGGCATCATTCCTGATGAAGGAAATACCTCTTCCATAAGGGCCAGTGATATTAATGAAAAGAGACACTAAAATTACTATCTTACAGTCTTGAAAGTACAGGGTTGAGGAATCTGTGAGAGAATCACTGTGCTGCAGCTGTTTGCCGCAGTTTCGGAATACTATATATTCGATGTGAACTGTCTCAACATTGTAAAATGCCAAGTTTGCTCCATCAGTGCACTGAATCATTGATGGATAAGCTTCACAATCACTCACTACCACTATGGTTGTGAGATTCATTGATGTCCCTTCTATAGCTAGCAAGCTGCCAACTGGCTCAAGTACATGGATGCCACAGCCAATGGCAATCAAAGTATTGTTCCCAATGTGTGCAAGAGCATAGTTCAGTGACCCACATGATTCATTAAGGTGGAGTGGAAGGGGTACTGGGTCACTTGTTGGTGTGTCATGTATACAGTGTGGACTATCCTCTCCTGTTGTACTAACCCACATGGTTCTTCTGTAGTCCTCAGAAGCTGCTCCAGTGCAGCATGTGAGCAGCCACAGCACACACACCAGTAGGATGTGTTTGAGTAGGTCTGGCATCATTGTGTACCTTCCACTCCACACCTATAATATCATGTGGGATTCCATGAGAAAGAAATCATTAATGGCTTGAGTATAAGTAGCAGCACAATTAATGAGCAATAAATCACAAGGAAACTGTTATAAAATAATAATACCTTCCACTCCCACTCCACGCCTATAATTAGATATGGGATTCCACAAGAAAATATATCATGAATGGTTTTACTATATATACTACAAAAAGCAGCACAAATGAGCATTACATTACTAGGAAAGTGCTTTAAATAATAATTATTAGCAGAACACTCCAATTATGATTGTTCAAAATTTGAATGGCGCATAATTAGCACCACACGCATGACCAAGTGGGATGTGAACATTTGCCACAGAAACAGTCATTTGTTATGAGCAAAACAACATTGGACAAGTTGTGAAGAGCATTTCTTTAAATCTTCTATCAACTTACAGAAGCGTTGGTGGGGCAATATTTTGTGGCTAATTCTTCCACACTCAAGTTTATTGGCACAGATAAGAAGGTGCACACCATTAATCAGACGTTTTGACTCGCACTGCCAGGCACAGTGCCTATTATAGAGGCTTTTGTTTGTAGGTCCATTGATTGTGAAGGCTTTGTATGCAGTATTTCACTATAACTATGAATAATTATAGTAATTCACTTTACATAGTAGAATGCTGTTGGCAATGTGCACACAATAGGTATGCAGTGAGAGTGCCAGTTAGTCGCTTCCCTTCCATTCCTACATAGTGTGTGCACATGAGATGAATTGCTATAACAGCAAATCACTAGAAAATTATACATCAAATCAGCCTGCATTCTACACCGAGCCAGTGTCATGTATATACATCATAGTGAAGCTGGGAATTATGTACACAGTTGATCCTAAAATTGGCAAAAGTGATTGTCTCTCTAGTCAGGTAAGCAATATATAGAAGAGCTGCAGACAGAGCTGCATATCTGTTTTGTGCTTCAGAAGCACACTTTGTTCATGGCTGTTTAATGTGACATTTATGTATGTGTGTGTGTGTGTGTGTGTGTGTGTGTGTGTGTGTGTGTGTGTGTGCGCGTGCGCGCGCGCGCGTGTGTGTGTGTGTGTGTGTGTGTGTGTGTGTGTGTGTGTGTGTGTGTGTGTGTGTGTGTGTGTGTGTGTGTGTGTGCAACTGGCATAAAGCATGACCACATTAGAGCAGGAATGGATGCACCATTGCTCTGTTCCCGGCTTTTCATAGGTTAGCATGCACATGGTTGTCATTGGTACCAAGTTAATTAATGGCAACAGCAATACAGTATACAATTTTATCTACACAATTGCGTCAACATGCAGTGAAACTGTACTCTGAATACTCTATTCACAGATGATGTATATGAAAGACACACACACAATCATCCATTGTTAGTGTGCACAAAGAAAGGTCTCTGTACTGAATGTGAACCCTAGTGCATTGTGCTATCTCATTCAGAGTACAACAATACACATCAATGAACATGTACTTTTGCATTCTGTATATTGTTGATTGCAGTATTCATGATACCTTGCAAGACACACAATACAGTGTTTCATTTTGTGAAGCTTGTAATGATTCACAGTTTGACTGTACAGAGCCAGCTAGAATAGTTTACATAGACTTCTAGTTGATGATGATTGTGCACATGGAAAGACATTTTATGTACAGTGTTACCAGCATTTACATACAGGCTGATGTACATGCTATAGTAACTAAATCAATCCTACAGTCAAGAAAGTTAACGTTCAGTTCTAATTGAAGCATTCCTTGTATGGGTGCACACATGCATGGTTGTGGAAATAGAGTTTGTAGCTACACAGCGCTTGCAATGTGTGTGTGTGGTGCTGGATTCTTTGCCTTGGAATGGAATCAAATGCACATGCACACACTTCACATTCTGACCATTGTACTGACTATAAACAGTTCAGTACTCATTAGTTAAGCACAGATGAAACTTGTGAGAAAGAGACATTTAAGGCTAGGCACAAGATGAGTGAGAAGTACTTGGAACAGAAGGCCCCTCTGGTGTGTGACCCCCTCAAGCTCCCTATATACATTGTTGAACCTTCATGCAGGCAGCTCAGCATTGTGTTGATGCCCACACTTCAACTGCCCCTCCTCCTCCTCCCAACACATGGCTTGCCTGGTCTATCATCTCTCTCCTCTGCTGCTGCTGGCCTCTTGGACTTGTGGCACTCACCTGCAGCATCATGGTAAAGGGCTGCATGTGCATCTGGCTGTACATTGCACTATTCTGTGAACATAACCCCACATATTATATCATATAGCATTGTTACACTGAAAACTGCACGACATAATAATTTATATATATATGATGGGTGCAGACCATTTGATACAGTCAAGATTTTATACCTTAATAGCTCAGTTGTAAGTATCACCTTACAAACTGTGACACTGTGTATGCCCAAACTGTGATTCCCATTTTCTTTCTCTTTTCACCCCCCTTCTACATCCACAGTCTCACTACGACTACACTGCTGGTAACTACGTATGAAGGTGCCAAGTCAGCTTCTCGCACTGCAAAGGTCATCAATATTGCCTGTCTGGTGGCGGGAATTACCATCTATGTCATCACTGGGATACTCATTGGCATCCTGCAGGGAGCTAGTGTGGCCAGCAACTAGTAGGCCTGTTGCATAGATGGATTTGGCACTTGGGCCGGGGTCGAAGTAGGTACGTACTGCCAACCAGTGACCACCTCTCTAGACTGTCAAGCAAATTTATGGATGAACCATGACATTGGTGCTTATCTCCTTTCACACTTCAGAAGAAACACAAGCACTACAGTGAGTGTGTGTGTGTGTGTGTGTGTGTGTGTGTGTGTGTGTGTGTGTGTGTGTGTGTGTGTGTGTGTGTGTGTGTGTGGCTAGGACATATACACTTAGTACAGGTGTGCATGTCTGTATTGTCTAATCATGTGCATGTTGGTGTGTCTACCAATGAGAACAGCTGTGTCACTGGCATGTGCACACACATTGTGTATGCACATCTGCACTTATGCAAGTGTGTATTGCACAAATGATGGATACATATCTATCACTGTTCTGTGTGGTATCCAATTGACTTACAGTACTGCAGTGACAGTCTGTAGTGTTTAGGTGTTTACTGACTGTGTGTGTTCTATCTTTAGTACTATGTTGCTGTACTTAGCATGGCTACCTATTATGGTTGGTGTAATGTGTTAACTGTTACTATGTATGTGACTACACGTGCTTATTGTCCTATTGTTCAGGTACGGTTGAGTTGCTGAATAATATTGTTGCTCACGAGAGTCCAGTTCATGATCGAACCATCCATACACAAGCACTACATTCTGTTCCTTGCATTCATTGAGCAAGCACGTGGCTGCCATTGATACTAGTTAGTGGCAATAACACAATTATCCCAAAACAAGTATGTCAACAAATAGTGAAACTGTAGGGATGTAGTCCATGAATACCCTATTCACAAGATGTTGTAAGTGAAACACACAATCACAATCATCCATTGTTATATTGTGCACCCAAAATGACTGAATATATTATACCATACCATAGACATATGATCCTACAGTTTTATCTAATTCAGGTTTGGACATAAAGTCAATGAGCATTCACTATTAGAGTCCATTTATTCTCTAGACAATACTTTGCAAGACGTGAGTGCAGTACGCAAGCTCTATACATACACAGATCCGAACCACCCATAAACACACCTGCAGACACACACATACATGATGATATTGTAGAGGCTCATTACCATGCATGCCGTAGGATCTTCAAATGGTAACCATGTTTTCTCAGGCTTATATCACCTATTTGCACACAGTTTCCTTGGTATTGGTCTATACTTGCATTCATAGTGGACCCCCACTGCATGCCAATCGATGCTGGTGCCCGGTCCCCCGCACCTTCAGCAACTTGCACTGGTGGTGTTTTCCTTTCATCAACTAGCGCAAACACTCTAATTGCACTCGGGGTGGTTACTCTCGGCAACTTGCACTGGTGGCCTTATTCATATAAGCACAAGGGCATATACTGCATGTGCAGATTGCAACTTGCACTGTGTGGTGGTGGTAGTGGAGGTGGTGGTATATATAGCGCAAACACTCTACCTTGGCAACTTGCACTGGTGATCTTGTTCCTAGTATAGCACTTCCACATATACTATATATATTACATATATACTGTATATTTTTATATATATATAAATTAAATAATTATAATAAAACAGTATACAGGGCAAAGTCAACAGAAACATGCAATCATGCAGCCTGGGGCAGGCTAGTGTTAGACAAGCTCAGTACAACTGCAACCTACTGTAGAATAGAGTATACTGTATATATATCTGACTACCATATGCATGTGCCATACAACAGATTGCATAAGAACTGTACTAGTGTCAATAAATCTCTTTGGTTAATTTTGTACTATGTATTTGGGTTTCCCAAAGGTGCTAAATGCTTGGAGCATGTGCTAGTATGTCTAACACAGATGAAAGTCTTAGAATCAGTACAGGAATATCCTGTGCACACAGTTACATATTCAGAAATATGTTAACTGAAAGGTCCCTACCAACCTACCTAGGAATTTTAGTTTTTCTGAGGTAATAGATTAAATAACAGTGATGTTTAATTATATTAGCTCCAGATAATTTATATGCAACGGTATTCAATCAGTAGTAGATTTAGCCCCCTGGACCCCAAATACCCCTTAGCAAAAGTCCCCCAAATTCAATGTAGCAGACCTCTTACAGATACATGTTTATTCCTTCCCTTTACAGCTATTTGTATTCCATTGCAGATCTTGAGTATGTATAGTATAATTTATTTAATTTTATTATGTATAATATATTACTATGTATAATATATTATATGTGTTTGCCTTCTAACATATTCATCGATCCGTGAGTATTCATACCAGAGCTTCATGTACATATGTTCTCATGTTTTGTTGAATGACAACTTTACTGCAGCCGTGCATTACCTACGTATGTATAATTTTGTGCAAGTGTGTATTCCCGATTCTACATATCTATCTCTCCACATTGCCCTATTCCCTTTTATATAGTCTGCTTAACACTACAGCCTTGGCCACTATGACTCTGCTGTGTCATGATCAGATTCTCGGATGGCATTGATCTGGAATTTTGTGACCACATGCACGGTGGTGGGCATTGGTGTCTATACAGCCACTGGTGTTGACATATACTTTGCTATTGTGGATAATGCACATACTATCATCTACCTTTCTAGTTAGTCTGCGAAATTTGGATCTGTTCAGGCACGCTCACTTGTGTCAACTGTTAATTTTAAGTACCCTAACTAGATCATTAGGTTCTTATGCCTTAATGACACCATTTACTGTAATTGGCTTTTAATATTATAACATTGAGTTGCAAAGGTCCTAAGTTTGTCTGAAGAGGTATACATAGAACAATGCTATAGCCACTGTAATTATAATTATGTACCTGCATCAAAAAGGTGAATATAAATTTCTGTATGCAACTGATGCAAATGTACACTCCCAAGGGCAAGTGCATGAGTGAAGACAATGCAGTAATAGAAAATAAGTATTATTGAAACTAAGTTCTATGTCCTGATATTTGGACTCACTTCACAATATACTTACATAGACAAAGTGGGTGTCGCAGCCAAGATCCTCTGTGGGATTATGCAGTACAGTTGCAGCTTTGCAGTATGATTGTTTGAGTTTAAAAATTGGAGTTGCAAGGAATCTAGACAGACATTCTTGAATTCAATTAATTAAAAGCTGATTGAATTTGCACATGCAATTATATTGCTAATGAATAGCAGAAACTCTAACCAAAATGCATTCAGGGCATATATGTGCACTAAAATCACACATGCATGGAATATCTCTGTGTGCCACCCCCTTCAGGCAAGTACAAGGATACTCCAGGCATCACAGTACATGAGGATATGCACCAATACACCTGACACAGGAGGTTTGTCCATAATATTTGCATTGTGACATCATGAATATTCACTTGTGTGCTACACACTGGCATCTTTGACAGACTGCATGTTTCTATAATGAGCTCAAGAGTACTGTAGTTCACTCATTTTTTGTATTACATTTGAATGCAGTCATAGTGTACTTCATGTGAATGCATTGAAAGAAAGAAGTGCATGAAACATGTTTGTGAATCAAGTCAGTCAGTGCATTATTACTTCCTTAACTAGCTATAATTAAAATTATATGTATCTGTCTCAGTCTCAGTCATAGTGTCATCATCCTCTAAGGCGGGCATTCCAGCACGCAGTTCAGTTATTAGAACAAGGTTCCCAAGTCTCTCTGCTGGTGCTTCCAACAGTGGCTCAGCATTATCTTCACTTTGTTCTTCCTGTTTCTGGCAGCATCTCAACTGCCTGCACTTCAGGTACACCTTCTTTCCCAATAAAATGCCAGGATACAGTAGGGGTAGGTAGATGAGGATCATCTGGAGGGAAGCATAGAACTGTCTTGTTCCAATGGGTGTGTTGAGATCAGTTATGTGAAGACTCAGGATGAGGATGAGGGCCATGTTACCAAGGATGGCTGCATCTAAAGCATTGAGTTAAAGTATGCGTGAGTTGTAGGGTTGCAAGGTGGCAATGAGCAGCAGCAACGCCACAGTGAGGAAGATCTGAATACGGATGGCATCTTCTGCTCTTGATATGAACACAGTCACAAGGAGGTGGACAATGCGATGGAAGAGATAAAGGGAAGAGAAGCTTCTGAATCGTTCCTTATAACAGCCTTGAAAGACATTAACAAATTGGAAAATTAATCTGTCAGTGTAGACACTGCTGCAGAATGTCTGCATCCTCTGCAGCTTCCTCAATGGTGGCACAGCTATGATGAGTCTACCAAACAGCTGAGGTCCAATGGGAAGAGTGAAGAGAACAAAGGATGGCAGAAGGACAAACACTAACAGTATGACAATGGCTGGTATGAGGTATGCAATGTGTTGTATGGAGCCATAGGGCACAGAGCCCTGCCACCACACCACCACCTTCCTCTCCCCATCCTCCCCTGTGATGGTCTGGTTGACAAGGATGTATGAGGAACTGACCAAAAAGCGAGTGAATCCAAGAATGACAAAGGCAGGAAGTGCTCTGTCATAAGACATGCCATCTGAGTACTTTGCCTTCCATCGTCGCATTCTCCTGAGGCATTGGTCCACTCGGTGACAGCATATCCACTTCTCCGCTGACCTCTCAAGAACAATGAGTGTGATGGCCACTGTCAGTGGGAGCAGTCCGATGCAGTAGTGGAGAAGGATTGTCAGTAGCAGGGTGAGGTGGGCATGTGGTGTGAGGCAGTATGGTGGTAGGAGCACACCAAAGAAGTCCAGGTTCCACATGCCATACAGAAATCGGTATATCCTGACAAATGCATTATGCACTGGTCCCAACTCAACATCACCTCTGATAGCGGAGAAAGCCAGGAATTGTGCAAACAGCAGAAATGAGTTGAGCCTTCCTGACACTAGGTCTATGTTGAAGAGCATCAAGACAAGCATGAAGGTGAGCATGGGCACCCACTCACTCAGGATCCACACAAGAATGCCCACTTTACTGAGCCCTTCCTCACAACTGACACACACTGGTCTTATCCCATTGAAATTGACAGCTATACCTTTTGATTTAAGACAGTCTCCACAGAGGAGTCCTTTGCGGTTAGACCCACTACACACAACATTTTGGAGCTTATGCTGTAAGTTGTTTTCAGGAAGTTTGATAGGTTGTATTTGACAGTATCCGTCCGGTGCAGCAGACAGTCCGGTGAAGAGCTTCTGTCCATCACAGCTGTGTTGGTCATTGGATGACAGGTATCCAGCCCAGTGATCTCTCTTCAAGACTGAATGACTCTTATCACATTTTGCTATCCCAACCACAATGTGCAGTCCACATAGACATGTTCCCATGTCTCCTGATCCATATCGGAAGATGTAGCCAGGAGGACAGCACTTGAGCTCTATGTTCATCACCAGGAGTAGGTCTGTGTTGTCTACTGACTGTAGAACCAGCTGAGGGGGTCTAACTACTGCAGATGTGTTGCTTGTGTTGTTCAAGAAGTGTTTGGCCATGCCATGTTGCTGTGGAATGCCATGGAGAATGACTGTAAAGTCAGCAGTGTATTTGGAGAAAGAGTTCAGCTCCACTGGTAGTGAGTTATTCATCTTGTTAATCAGTACAGTGAACACTGAACTGATGTTACTGCCAAACTCATCATATGCATGAGTATAGGGAAGTCTCTTCTGTTTGCCAGGGATGAAATAGATGGTGATGGTATTGTTCAAATTGAAAACAAAATTGGCGATATCCACATATTTGGGACCAGACATAATATCGCATGTCAAAGATTTGCATTGCTCATAGGCATTGTCCAAGTGAATGAACATTAATTTAAAATGTGCAAATACACTAGTGCTAAGCAAGTCAAAGGATGGTGTTAAAATAGTAAAAACTTCCTTACTTGGATAATGACAAATACAATTACGCATATCAGACACATACAATGACTGGCTTAGTTGCTTAGCTGTTGCTGTGTTACCTGCAAACGTAAATGCACTTCTGTTCTGAGACTCTTCCCATTCTTGGTCATACTGGAGGAAACAACTTGACACTGGTACCACACCGGGTGCAGAGCTGGCATAAATGGCACCTCCTCTTTGAAAGGCATGGTTTAAAATAAACTTTAATGTGACATTATTACCAACTTTGATGTAGCTCTCTCCATGGAGAGCAATAGCACCACCATGTGTAGCAACACAGTACACTATCCATGCCGATGCATTTGTCTGGAACAAAATTTCTGAATGTAGTGCATAAATTCCTTGTGAACTAACACCACAATGGATGCGTATTTTATTATATACTGTTATCTGTACTGACTTTGCAAATATTATGTTCGTGTTAGTTTCAACCTGAAAGGAAGGTTTGCCGACTTGTGAAAACAGCTGTATCAAAAACAAGCCACGGGGGGAATCAGTGGTGCTATATGAAACCTTTTTACCTACAAACTGGTTCCACTGCTTCTTAAAGGTTTAATACTCTGAAGTATGCAAAAGCGCAGAAATATTTGTCAATCTGATTCCCCTGAACAACCTCTTCCCATGAGTAGGAAGTGACTGGAAGGCACATGCACTTCCACTTGCTGCCATGTTGTGAAGTAGCCTTAAAGAATTTAGAGTCACTCTGTCCCCAGGGTTGCCTTGGTAAAGTGAATGCTTGTAGAGCACAGAAATACCACCACCAACACCGTGTCCTGCTGTGTTAAAGAGAAACTTACTTTCGGTGAAAGTGACAATGTTGTCTGTTTGGAAGGTGGCACTGACAGTGGAGAACTCCACATGAACACCTCCACCCATCATGTCAAGATTCTCTGATGGAAGTAGTTGGTTGTGCACAAACTCACTGTTGAGAATTACTACCATGTTTGCTTCTGATGCATCTGTAATATGAATTAACATGCCACCTCCTTGGTGTGCTGTGTTGTTGTAGAGTTTCATCTGTGTGAATTCAATAGTGTTATTACATGAGGAATCCTGAAGGATGAGACAGATTCCACCACCCAATTCAGCAATATTGTCATAGATTTCAATGTCTTCCACCTTGAATGTGTTCTGAGTAGCAAAGTCCATGCAGACAACACCAAATCCACCACCTCTGAGAGCATGGTTAGCATCAAAATAGGTATCTCTAATTTTCATTGAATTCCTCATGGCATGCCCACTGAATTCAAAATGCCCGCCTGCTCCCCAAAGTGCTCTGTGATCTTGAGATACTAAATCATTCACTTGTATTTCATTTCTCCTTGCCCATCCTGTGATGATCAGTTGTAGTCCTCTACTATATACTTCTGAGCTGTTTCTCCTCTTAGGCCCACTGTCTGAATCAGGGCTACATTTTCCTCTGAGTGATCTGTTATTTCAATGCAGAGTGAACTGCCTGGAGCTACTCTCGAAGTGTTTACATAAACATCTTCTATGCGTATGTGGTTTCTGGTGGAATTGCCTCTGAGTTCGATCTTGATGCTATTATAGGTATCGGAGTTGTTTGCAGCTCCTTTGGAAAAATTTGAACGGATGTGTTCATCAAATGTCATTCCACTCACTGTTCTATTGCTACTGCTACAAATGTCTTGATCGTCCTGTATGACAAATGCTCGTTCCAGTGTTACTTTGTAATGGTGCACTGCATCAAGCAGGGCGACTGAGATGCCATTTCCTCTACTGGTTCTGTACAGGTTGCTATAGACACTGACATTGAAGAGAGTAATCTCACCACCCCCTCCATCTCCCATCACAGTGATGTTGATGCCTGTGAATGATGTATTAAGAATATAATTTGGGTGGACATTTATATTGTAACTATATACGCCCCTCAGCCAATACTTTTCACTTGCCAGGAAATTCAAAACATCTTTAGCGTTATGTATACCTGTAAAAACTTCAAAGTGTATCCCACTGCCATGAATGCCAAAATGATATACCATAACATACTCAACTGATACATCTCCATGTGTGATTGAGGTGTTGTACTTAAATGAAATACCCCTTCCATAGGGGCCATTGATAATAATGAGTACATATTGTATTGTCACTGTCTTGCAGTCTTGAAAGTACAGGGTTGATGAATCTGAGAGAGAATCACTGTGCTGCAATTGTTCACCACAGTTACGGAATACTAAATATCCAAGCCTAGCTTCCTGTGAATTGTAAAATGCCAAGTTTGCTTTGTTGGTGCACAGAATCGTTGGCCAATAATTGCCACAAACACCCACTACTGCTATGTATGTGACATTCATTAGTGGTGTCCCTTCTAGCAAACTGTCAACTGGCTCAAGTACATGGATGCCACAGCCAATGGCAATCATAGTATCATTCCCAATGTGTGTAAGAGCATAGTTCAGTGACCCACATGATTCATTAAGGTGGCGTGGACGGGGTACTGGGTCACTTGTTGGTGTGTCATGTATACACTGTGGACTATCCTCTCCTGTTGTACTAACCCACATGGTACTTCTGTAGTCCTCAGAAGCTGTTTCAGTGCAGCATGTGAGCAGCCACAGCACACACATCAGTAGGATGTGTTTGACTAGAACTGACTTCATTGTGTTGATACGTACTTTCCACTGTACACCTGTTGGTTTCAATGACATTGAAAGGGTTATAGGTGGTGACACAATGCACTTTAAATCACAAATTACTGTAAGTTCTATATGAACAAAATATTTACCATCAAATTCATGTCTATTCAATGAATGGTCTAAAACTATAGCACTAGTGCATGACCAAGTTGCATGTGAACATTCACTGTTCATGCAAGTATAATATATAGCAGTAGCAGTGGTACCTGGAAACTATCAGGAAGCATTAAGAGGCAGAACAAAACTGGCAAAGATAAGGAGAACATCAATTTGATTCACTGACCAACTTACAAATAATTGGTGTTGCAATTGTAGTTAATTCCTCTGCAGTTGAGCTGTTGGCACAGCCAAGAAGACGCACACCACTAAGACTGACAAATTGTCCTTTTGATCACTTCGACTGATTTTGCAGGGACTGTAAAGTGACCAATAATACGTATAATGATGCAGGGTGGCTTTTATACTTAATCATTATGGTACTTATTACATATATACAGTACATAGGAACATTGATAGTGAAATTTGTGTATGTATAGTATAGTGTTTTACTCACTTTGCATTCTAGCTGGAAACACAATATGCGTAGCTGTGTAGCGAGTGAGTCACTTGTTCACTCTATTATATACTGCATACCGTACATGGTACATGTACATGGGATGTGTTGTTACATAGTTAATCACTAGAATTATTACATCAAACCAGCCTGCTGCATGCTACACAGAGCCAGTGTCGTAGTAAACCTGTGGACTAGTTACATAGTCGCAACAAGTGCCTACCTTTCCAGTCAGCAAAACAACGATGAAAGAGCCACAGACAGAGTGGTTAACTTTAGTCTGTGTGTCAGAAGAAACACTCTGTCAAATGATTGCTGGTTCAGTAGAGTATTTGGCAGTGTTGAAACTGTGTGTGTGTGTGTGTGTGTGTGTGTGTATGTGTGTGTGTGTGTGTGTGTGTGTGTGTGTGTGTGTGTGTGTGTGTGTGTGTGTGTGTGTGTGTGTGTGTGTGTGTGTGTGTGTGTGTGTGTGTGTGTGTGTGTGTGTGTGTGTGTGTGTGTGTGTGTGTGTGTGTGTGTGTGTGTGTGTGTGTGTGACCACATTAAAGCAGGAAGGGGTACAACATTGTTATATATGTTCAGGACCTTTCACAAGCAAGCACGTAGCTGTCATTGGTACAGGCCAGGGGTAGTAGTAACAGCAATACAGGTACATTTTTACAGACACAATTGCATCAACATGCAGTGAAACTGTAGTCCATGAATACTCCATTCACACATGATGTATATGAAAGACACATACACAATCATCCATTGTTGGTGTGCACAAAGAAAGGTCTCTGTACTGAATGTGAACCCTAGTGCATTGTGCTATCTCATTCAGAGTACAACAATAAGTCAATGAACTTGCACTATTGCTTTGTCCTGTTGATCAGTAGACAATAGTTTGGCATGACATGAGTGCAGTACACAAGCTACATACACACACACCCATAGACACACCCACCCATACGCCCACCCAGCTACATGCACTTAGACTACGTATATTGTCAGACGTTATTTTGCTAGTAATTGCAAGTACTCAGATATGTTCCAATGTATTCCTCCGATGTTCTCTTGTCTCCAATGCCATATGTACACATCCACACATGGTCCCAGAGAGATGCACAAGTCATGTACATTGATAATACTGTATATGTACCCTCATGCAGTGCACATGCTAATAGATTTATGCAGCCATTCATGTCTTGTATTCAATTCACCCTTTAGCATGCATGTACATACTGTACATAGTAATATGACATATGTCATGTACTGTACAATGAATTATCCTTACTGTGTAATTATACATAAGTGATGCATGCAGTACACGGCAGTGATTGATGCTAGCATAGGATGGAAACTTTGTGGGATTTGGCAGCTTTACTTTGACAGTTGGGCAAGTCTAAATTATGCCATAAGTGATTATGTAAACATTTGATGGTTGGGAATCTGCCAAAGGTTTCACTGCCAAAAGTCAGGCCTAACAATGTAGCTATTGGCTGTGTACATGGGATGATCACATGCACAATCTGTATAATGCAAAGCTATATTTGTACATTAGAGTTACACCACTTCAAGTTGGGTAAATCACTGGATATTACGCCACTTCCTGTACCACCCTGTGATAGACGGTATATAGATTCGTAAGTGGTTACCCCAAAGATGCTAAATATGCTGGTACGTGTGATCTAGATGAAAAGAATCAACAAGAGAATATCCTGTTTCCACGAAGGTATTCTGAGTGATTCTACAGAAGATCACTATAAAAGTAGCTAATTTTAATTGTATTTTTCTATGGATATACAATAAATGACAAAACATGCACCTATATGCGCAATATATAAGTAACAGTAATTAATCAATAGTGGATTTGGGCACCCGTTGACCCCCAATACCCCAGCCAAAGTCCCCCAAATTCAATGTATCAGACCTCCTTTACAGAAACTTATTCAAGACTGTTTACCCCGGCCCCTGACTGCTTTTACAGAATGTTTAGATTTCAAACATTTTGAGACACAGCCATGGTACTCAGTCTGCAGTATAATTACTATTTGTTTGCCCTTTATCCATCCTGTGAGAATTTCTTAACAGAGTTTCTTGATAATATTATCATGTTATGTCAAGCCTACAGGGCAGTGAATACTGGGCGAAAATAGGGTTCAATAAAAACAAAATATATTGCATAACCAGAAAGTTATAGAAATGAATTGTGTTGACTTTGATAGAGCTGCAAGTGTATAGCTGCTCGTGAAGAAGATGAGCAGCTGCTACTGCAGCGACTACAAAGCGCTGGTAGCAAATTTGTGCACGCAAAGTTCAAAGTGTAAACAAGGGAACAGTGCAGATGACATTACAAGATACACATGTACAGCTCTGTTAGTGAGTCACAGCTGTTCGGGCAACAAGTTTCCTGTTCTAGCTAAAAGTTAGCTAAGCTATTTCAGCTAGCTAGCTAGCTGAAATAATGTCAGTCAGTCACTATCAGAATGACTTTGTCAAAAGTTTGAATTAGATAGAATAGCTCTGAATTGTTCTACAAGAGCGTATTTCTGATTTCTGCATAGACAAGGCAGAAGTATGCTGAAACTCTATGTTGCGCATATTAATAACATTACAATTATAGCTGCAATGAAATTTAGAACAAGTATGTAATATGGTATGTACAGTAATCTTACCATCTGCATTATTGCTATTCCGAACAGAATTCAGTTAACTAATGGAAAGAATAGCTACATGAGAAAGAAAATAATGAAGTGTTTGATGTGCACACGTGGAAAGGAGGAATTGCATTAAACATAAATTGTAATTGTGCATCAACTCAACTTTGCATTATTGTTTCATTAACTAGCTACGTATGTTTCAGTCTCTGTCTTAGTCACCGTATCATCATCCTCTGAGGTGGGCACTCCAGCACGCAGTTCTGTTATTAGAACAAGGTTCCCAAGTCTCTCTGCTGGTGCTTCCAACAGTGGCTCAGCATTATCCTCCCTTTGTTCTTCCTGTTTCTGGCAGCATCTCAACCGCCTGCACTTCAGGTACACCTTCTTTCCCAGTAAAATACCAGGATACAGGAGGGGCAGGTAAATGAGGATCATTTGGAGGGAAGCATAGAATTGTCTTGTCCCAAGGGGGATGGTGCTATCAGTCATGTGAGAAGTCAGGATGAGGATGAGGGCCAGGTTACCAAGGATGGCTGTGTCCAATGTGTTGAGCATGCGTGAATTGTAGGGTTGGTAGGAAGCAATAAGCAGGAGCAAGGCCACTGTGAGAAAGTGTTGGATGCGGATGGCATCTTCTACTCTGGACATGAATACAGCCACAAGGAGGTGGACAATGCGATGGAAGAAGTATATAGAGGGAAGAGAAGCTTCTGAAGCACTCCTTGTAGCAGCCTTGAAAGACATTAACAAAATGGTACACCCATCTGTCAGTGTAGACATTGCTGCAGAATGTCTGCATCCTCTGCAGCTTCCTCAATGGTGGCACAGCTATGATGAGCCGGCCAAACAGCTGAGGTCCAATGGGAAGAGTGAGGAGAACAAAGGATGGCAGAATGACAAACACTAGCAGTATGACAATGGCTGGTATGAGGTATGCAATGTGTTGTAGAGAGCCATAGGGCAGCCGTATAGTCAGCCGTGTATTTGGAGAAAGAGTTCAGCTCCACTGGTAGTGAGCCATCCATCTTGTTAATCAGTACAGAGAACACTGACCTGATGTTACTGCCAAACTCATCAAATGCATGAGTATAGGGAAGTCTTTTCTGTTTGCCAGGGATGAAATAGATGGTCAAGTCCTTGTTCAAATTAATACCAGTGGTCCTGTCCACATGATTGGGACTGGACATTATCTCCCTTTGCAAAGCTGTCTGTGACTCACCGTCATTTGTCCAGTAACTGTACATGAATGTAAAATTGATGTGTACTATTTCAAATACACTGTAGCTACACTGGATTATGTATCCATGTAAATTTTTAGTATAGTTTTTGTTAGTACTTTGAGATAAGCAGTTGCGAGCATCAGACACATACACTGACTCTACTTCAGCATTGGTTGTGTACCCTCCAAATAAAAATACGCTGCCACTCACTTCCCACTCTTGGTCATACTGGAGGAGGCAGTTTGACACTGGAACCACACCAGGTGCAGAGTTAGCATAAATGGCACCTCCTCTCTGAAAGGCTTGATTTGCATCGAGTAGTAAAGTTGCATTTTTGCCAACTCTGATGTAGCTCTCTCCATGGAGAGCAATGCCACCACCATGTGTGGCAACACAGACCGCACATATTGACAATGAATTTGCTTGGAGCACAATTTCTGAATTAAGTGCATAAATTCCTTGTGAAGCTCTGCAATGAATGATTAATTGGTAATCTACTGCAATCTGCACTGACTTTAAAAATAACATGTTTGTGTTGGTCTCCACTTGAAAAGAAGGATTGATATACCTTGTGAAAACTGCTGAATCATATATTCAAGTGACCTCTGTGATGAATAGGTAAGATTTCTGACTCTTGGTTCCTCCGAAAAGCTCATGTCTTCAGATTCTGAAGCATTCAAATATGCAATAATACTTGTTATTCTGACACCTCTGAACAACCTCTTCCCATGAGTAGGAAGTGACTGGAAGGCACATGCACTTCCACTTGCTGCCAAGTTGTAGAATAGTGCTACATTATCTACAGACACACTATCCCCACTATTGCCATGGTAACATGGATGTTTGTAAAGCATAGACATACCACCACCAATTCCTAGTCCTGCTGTGTTTAATGAAATAATCACATCCTCTGTAAAAGCAACATTGTTGTCTGTTTGGAAGGTGGCACTGACAGTGGAGAACTCTACATGAACACCTCCACCCATCATGTCATGTTTCTCTGATGGAAGTAATTGGTTGTTCGCAATCTCGCTATTGGCAATTACTGCCAGGTTTGCTACCGATGCATCTTTAAACTGCATAAACATACCTCCTCCACAGTGGGCTTTGCTATAGAAAAGTTTCATTGTCATCAATTGAATAGTGTTATTGCTTGAGGAATCCTGAAGGATGAGATAGATACCACCACCCAGTTCTGCAAACTACCATAAATATCAATGTCATGTGCCTTGAATGTGTTCTTGGCAGCAAAATTCCTGTATATAACCGCAACACCACCAGCACCCCTGAGGGCTTGGTTGTGAAATGTGGCACCACTGAGTTCCACTACATTCTCCATGGCATGCCCACTAAATTCAATGTATCTGTTATCCACCAGCTCCACAAATATCTCTATGAAAGAATGATTTTAACTCATTCAAATGAATACTATTTCTCCTAGCCCATCCTGTGATGATTACTTGTAGTCCTCTCCTTTGCACTACTGGCCTGCTGTTTCCCCTCTCTAGAAATACTGAATGAACCAGGACAACATTTTCCTCTGACTGATCTGTAGCCTCAATGGAGAGTGAACTGCCTGGAATACTGCACTCACTTACATAAGCATCAACAGTTTCTAAGTATATGCGATTTCTTCTTGAATTGCCTCTGAGTTCAATCTTGATGCTGGAATGGGTAATGGAGCTGTTTGCAGTGCCCTCGGTAATGTTTGAAAAAAGCTGTTTATCAATCTTGAGGAAACTAAATGTCCTATTTTCACTGCCATGAAAGTTCTCACATTCCTGTACAACATAAGTCATATTGAGTGTTACATTGAAATGGCTCACTGTGTCCAGGAGAGCTACTGAGATCATTTCCCTTCTGGCTCGGTTTAGGTAGCTATTGACATGCACATGGGAGAGGGTAATCTCACCACCCTCTATGTCTCCCCTCACAGTGATGTTGATGCCTGCAAATGATGTGGTAAGGTTGTAATTTGGATAGATATTGGTATGCTTAAACTTTATGTCAGTTAGCTGAATTCTCTCCTTTGCCAGGGAAGCATCTCTTGTGCTACCTGTAAGAACGTCCAAGTGTATCCCCCCGCCATAAATGCCATAATGGTATATTGCAACAGAGTCTAAGGATATCTCCCCATTTGTGATTGACATGTCATAGCTGATGGATGAAATACCTCTACCATAGGGGCCAGTAATGTTAATGAATACATAATGCATTGCTATTTCTCTGCAGTTATGAAAATAGAGGGTTGATAAATCTGAGAGTGAATCACTATGCCACCACCTTTCACCACAGTTTTGAAATTTTAAATATTCAAGTCCAACAAAGTCAGCATTAAAAATGCCAAGTTTGCTCCATTAGCACACAGAATTGTTGGTGGATAATTGGCACAGACACCCACTACTGCAATGTTAAGCAGTGGTATCCAATCATACAAAAATCTGTTCAATAGCTCAAGTACATGGATGCCACAAGTAATGAAACTAGAAGTGCCAAACCCAATGGGCACATGCTGAAGAGCATAGTTCAGTGACCTACAAGGCTTATAGCCAATTACGTGATGTATCTCAAACTTGAGTTGGTCGCTTGCTGGCTGTATGTCATGTATACACTGTGGACTATCCTCTCCTGTTGTACTAACCCACATGGTTCTTCTGTAGTCCTCAGAAGCTGCTCCAGTGCACCATGTGAGCAGCCACAGCACGCACACCAGTAAGCTGCAGCTGTATTTGAGTAGAGGTGGCTTCATTGTGTCAATGCTATCCACTGTAGACCTGTAGTTTCAAGGAGAATAAAGGGCTCAATCATCAGTTGAGCACAAATGAGCATTAAACCAAAAGACATGTTCTTTTAATTTAAAAGAAATTAGTCAAAGTACCATTGTTCAATGTTCATCTAGTAGTACCATCCACTTTGCAGACAGGTTAAATGTAAGGCACAGCTTTACAGGAAACAGCCAGGACATATTGACAGGCAAAAAACAGGCACAGATTAGGAGACCAAGAACTTGCTATTGCTACTTACAGATTATTGGAGTGGCAATTGCAGTTTCTTCCACACTCGAGTGATTGGCACAGTTAAGAAGGTACACTCTGTCACCTTTGAAGACTGACAAATTGCACTTTCAATTGATCACTATGACTGAGTCTGTGGGGAATATATATCAAGGGTCCAAACATATGCATATGATCGCACACTTCTGTGGCAGGCTACAAGGGTTTTTATATACTATGATGTTTGCCACATAATTAGGTGATTGTTAATTTTGCATTGTATATATATTCTTTCACTCTGTAGAAATTTAGGTATACTGTAGTTTCATACACATTGCGGTTTGTAGTGGGAGTGCTGTTATAAGTACTTCGTGACGTGAATGGGAGATGTCCCTATTATAATTGACCACTGAATAATATACACCAATTCAGCCTGCATGCATGCTAGCTAATATGCACTGTGCCAGCGTCACAGTGAAAATGGGGGAATATTAAATTTTAGTGCTATCCCATGCAGTAAGCTCTTCTCCAAACAAGCAAGCAAAAAAGTCACAAACATTTGGCATTGTAGTGCAGCAGTGTTTGTTGTGAGTGTCTGTACGTATTACAGAATCGATATCCGTACATACATAGACCACACTACCATGCTGTCTGATACTGGGTAGTGGCATATGATGTGACCGTGTATTTGTTTATGGCTCTGCTTACATAATAATATGTACATTCATGTAACATGTAATTGCAATAATATACCATACTTGGTCTGAGCTGAAATGCACTGTTATACTGTTTAGCAAACAGTGGCACAGTGAACAATGAGCCTGCTAAGGTTGGTATAATATATACTGTATTGGATTGTGTCTATAAACATAAAGCTGTACTATGCTAATGCTGCAGCAGTGCATGAATATATAGGACACGTAAGTGGTGCAGGTCAGGGTTCTATCTAGAATATTATGAATTTGGGAGTGGGGGTTGGGGTGGGGGTGGGGGTGGGGGTGGGGGGTTGGGGGCTGTACATCCCTAATTTTAAAGTGTATTCCTCCAAGAGGGGGATATTAGATCATGCCCCTAAGGAAAGTTATGCATTGTAAGCCGGCCCTCTGATTCTGATGCAATCTGAGAGGATTTATAATTGTATTAATGCCATTTTCACTGCAATTGGCAAACATTGGAGTGTTTAATTCGGAGGAAGCCTCCCCCAATAGATTGAACCCTGCACGTGCAAGTACACATACATATCTTAGTGTGCAATCATGTTCATTGGTGCAATTCAGCTAATAGTGCCACTGGCACTAGCACATGTATTGTGAATGCATGTCTGCATGCACTGTGTGCATGTACATGTTGCACAGCAGTGATTGTATTATTGTTGTTGGTGGTGCAATTTATAATTAGTGGCAACAGTCATACAATTACGTACAATATTACTCACACAATTGCATGTATCAGCATGCAGTGAAACTGTACAGTTCATGAATACGCTATTCACACATGATGTATATGAAAGACACATACACAATCATCCATTGTTAGTGTGCACAGAGAAAGGTCTCTGTACTGGATGTGAACCCTAGTACATTGTGCTATCTCATTCAGGGAACAACAATAAGTCAATGAGCATGCATTGTGTTCTGTAAGTTTATGTTCTTCTGATTTAATTTACTAGACAATATGCAATTTGAAATTTGCAAGATGTATACACAATGCACCTACACACCCACTCACACCCACTCACACCCACTCACACTCACATACACACCCACATACACACGTACATGTATTCAAAAATGTGTGCGCATGTGTGTGTGTGTGATAGTGTGTGTGTGTGCGTGTGTGTGTGTGTGCATGTGCGCGTGTGTGTGTGTGTGTGTGCATGTGCATGCATGCATGTGTGTGTATGTATGTGTGCATGCATGCATATGTTTGTGCGTTTATGTATTTAAATGTTTGTTTATTTGTGTGTGTACCCAAAGAGCCCAACTCACTCCTACACAATTCAACCTCCTCTCTAAAATTGAATTCTATTATTACTGACTGGTTACCTTTACATGCCTTTCTTCCTTATTATTCACCTACTCCTTCTTATTAGTTTCCACACACTCCCCTCCCTCTTCCCTTTGCAGGTGGTGACCACCCAGCCCACCTCTGCTGCCCGCTTCCCTCCTCCTCCCACCACCTGGATGGTCTGGTCCTTCTTCTCTTGTTTGTGCTGTGCCTGGCCATGTGGCGCTGTGGCCATCATGTACAGCAGGAAGGTGAATTATTGGCAGGATGCGCTAATTATGCTACTATTTACGTATAGCATTGCCATGTAGTTCTGTAATAATAATTTATACTGTACGTCATGGCCTGAGTGATGACTCCAGTTTTATCAGCAGTCACAGGCTAGAATGTATCATTTTAATTATAATTATATGTAATCCACCATCTGTATTTATGCTATGCTGAACAGCTAGGGTACAGTTAGCTATTGGTAAAGTAAAGAATACGTGTGAAAGAAGATAATGAAGTGAATGCTGCACACAAATTGAAAGAAGGAAGTGCATGATTTGTGTATCAAGTCAATGAGAGCATAATTGCTTCATTAACAAGCTATGTTTCAGTCTCTGTTTCAGTCACTGTATCATCATCCTCTGAGGTAGGCACTCCAGCACGCAATTCTGTTATTAGAACAAGGTTCCCAAGTCTCTCTGCTGGTGCTTCCAACAGTGGCTCAGCATTATCCTCCCTTTCTTCTTCCTGTTTCTGGCAGCATCTCAACTGCCTGCACTTCAGGTACACTTTCTTTCCCAATAGAATGCCAGGATACAGGAGGGGTAGGTAGATGAGTATCATCTGGAGGGAAGCAAAGAACTGTCTTGTCCCAATGGGTGTGTTGAGATCAGTTATGTGAAGACTCAGGATGAAGATGAGGGTCAGGTTACCAAGGATGGCTGTATCTAAAGCATTGAGTTTGCGTGAATTGTAGGGCTGAAACATAGCAATGAACAGCAGCAAGTCCACAGTGAGGAAGATCTGGATACGGAGAGCATCTTCTGCTCTTGGCATGAGCACAGCCACAAGGAGGTGGACAATGCGATGGAAGAGGTAGAGGGAAGAGAAGCTTCTGAATCGTTCCTTATAGCAGCCTTGTAAGACATTAACAAAATGGTAGACCCATCTGTCAGTGTAGACATTGCTGCAGAATGTCTGCATCCTCTGCAGCTTCCTCAATGGTGGCACAGCTATGAGGAGCCTACCAAACAGCTGAGGCCCAATGGGAAGAGTGAGGAGAACAAAGGATGGCAGAAGGACAAACACTAGCAGTATGACAATGGCTGGTATGAGGTATGCAATGTGTTGTATGGAGCCATAGGGCACAGAGCCCTGCCACCACACCACCACCTTCCTCTCCCCATCCTCCCCTGTGATGATCTGGTTGACAAGGATGTAAGAGGAGCTGACCAGGAAGCGAGTGAATCCAAGAATGACAAAGGCCGGAAGTGCTCTGTCATATGACATGCCATCTGAGTACTTTGCCTTCCATCGTCGCATTCTCCTGAGACATTGGTCCACTCGATGACAGCATATCCATTTCTCTGCTGATCTCTCAAGAACAATGAGTGTGATGGCCACTGTCAGTGGGAACAGTCCAATGGAGTAGTGCAGAAGGATTGTCTGTAGTAGGGTGAGGTGTGCATGTGGAGTAAGGCAGTATGGGGGGAGGAGAACTCCAAAGAAGTCCAGGTTCCACATGCCATACAGAAATCGGTATATCCTGACAAATGCATTGTGCACTGATCCCAACTCAGCATCACCTCTGATTGTGGAGAATGCCAGGAGTTGTGCAAACAGCAGAAATGAGTTGAACCTACCTGACACTAGGTCTATGTTAAAGAGCATCAAGACAAACATGAAGGCAAGCATGGGCACCCACTCACTAAGGATCCACACAAGAATGCCCACTTTACTGAGCCCTTCATCACAACTGACACAGACTGGTCGTATCCCATTGAAGTTCACAGCTATGCCTTTTGATTCAAGACAGTCTCCACAGAGGAGTCCTTTGCGATGACACCCACTACACACAACATTTTGGAGCTCTTGCTGAGAGCTGTTTTCAGGAAGTTTGGTAGGGTGCATATGACAGTACCCCGGAGGGCATAGTCCAGTGAAGAACTTCTGTCCATCACAGCTGTGTTGGTCAGTGGATGGCAGGTATCCAGCCCAGTGATCTCTCTTCAAGACAGAATGATTTTCGTTACATTCTGCTATCCCCATCACACTGAGCACCCCGCAGTGACATGTTCCCATGTCTCCAGATTCATATCGGAAGATGTAGCCAGGAGGACAGCACTGGAGCTCTATGTTCATCACCAGGAGTAGGTCTGTGTTGTCTATTGACAGCAGAACCAGCTGAGGAGGTCTAACTACTGCAGATGTGTTACTTGTGTTGTTCCAGAAGTGTTTGGCCATGCCGTGATGCTGTGGAATGCCATGGAGAATGACTGTAAAATCAGCAGTGTATTTGGAGAAAGAGTTCAGTTCCACAGGTAGTGAGTCATCCATCTTGTTAATCAGTACCGTGAACACTGAATTGAGGTTATTGCCAAACTCATCATATGCATGAGTATAGGGAAGTCTCTTCTGTTTGCCAGGGATGAAATAGATGGTGATGTTATTATTCAAATTGACAACAAAAGTGGCAATATCCACATATTTGGGACCGGACACTATATCGCAAGTCAAAGGCTTGTATCGCTCACTGACATGAGTTGAGTGAAAGAATCTTATGTTGAAATGCAATATGTCAAGTTCACTAATGTTAAAAATGTCTGGGGATGGTATTAAATTCAATTCCTTCCTTGTATTTTGTTCATGAAAGAAGCAATTGCGAGTATCAGATACATACAATGACTGTCTTTTTTGCTTAGCTTTTGCTGTGTTATGATAAAACACAAGTGCACCTCTGTTCTCAGACTCTTCCCATTCTCGCTCATACTGGAGGAAACAGTTTGCCACTGGTACCAGTCTAGGTGCAGAACTGGCATAAATGGCACCTCCTCTCTGAAAGGCATGGTTAAAAGCGAAAAGAAATTCAGTATTACTTCCAACTCTGATATAGCTCTCTCCATGGAGAGCAATAGCACCACCATGTGTAGCAACACAGTACTGTATTATTGCCCATGTATTTGTTTGGAGCAAAATTTCTGAATGTAGGGCATATATTCCTTGTGCAGCAACCCCACAGGTGATGTATAATTGCTTATGTACTGTTATCTGTACTGACTTTGCAAACATAATGTTTGTGTTAATTTCAACCTGAAAAGAAGGTTTGATGACTTGTGAAAACAGCTGTTTCAAATATTCATCTGACCAGTAATCAGGGGAATTTGTGTAGATAAATGAGAACCTATTACACCCTACACACTGGTTCAACTGCTTCCTGAAGATTTCAAATTCTGAAGTAATCAAATGTGCTGAAGTATTTATTATTCTGACACCTCTGAACAACCTCTTCCCATGAGTAGGAAGTGACTGGAAGGCACATGCACTTCCACTTGCTGCCAAGTTGTGATGCAGCCATGAAGAATTTAGAGTCACTTGGTCCCCAGGGTTGCCTTGGTAAAGTGAATGCTTGTAGAGCACAGAAATACCACCACCAACACCGTGCCCTGCTGTATTAAAGATAAAATCACTTTTGATGAAAGTGACAATGTTGTCTGTCCTGAAAGTGGCACTGACAGTGGAGAACTCCACATGAACACCTCCACCCATCATGTCATGTTTCTCGGAGGGGAGTAGTTGGTTGTGCATATAATAACTGTCAAGAATTACTACCATGTTTGCTTCTGATGCATCTGTAATATGAATTAACATGCCACCTCCTTGGTGTGCTGTGTTGATGTAAACTTTCATGTGTGTGAATTCAATAGTGTTATTACATGAACAATCCTGAAGGATGAGACAGATTCCACCACCCAATTCAGCAAAATTGTAATAGATTGCATTGTCGTGCACCTTGAATGTGTTCAGAGTAGCAAGGTCCTTGCAGACAACAGCAAATCCACCACCTCTGAGGGCATGGTTTAAATTGAAACTGGTATTTCTAATTTTTACTGAATTCCTCATGGCATGCCCGCTGAATTCAAAATGCCCTCCTGCTCCAAAAAGTGTTCTGTGATGTTTAGATACTAAATTAGATACTTGTATTTCATTTCTCCTTGCCCATCCTGTGATGATCACTTGTAGTCCTCTACTGTTTACTTCTGAGCTGTTTGGTCCTATTAATTCCACTCCCTGAAGCAGGGCTACATTTTCCTCTGAGTGATCTGTAATTTTTATGCAGAGTGCATTGCCTGGAGTTACTCTGGAAGTGTTTACATGAAGATCTTCTATATGCATGTGTTTTCTGGTGGAGTTGCCTCTGTAATCAATCGTAGTGCTATCGGAGTTGTTTGCACCTTTGATACTTACTAGTTGCAGTGTTACGTTGTAATGGTGCACTGCATCAAGCAGGGCAACTGAGATGCTATTTCCCTTGCTGACTCTGTACAGGTGGCTTAAGACACCGACATAGAAGAGAGTAATCTCACCACCCTCTCCATCTCCCATCACAGTGATGTTGATGCCTGTGAATGATGTATTAAGATTATAATTTGGGTGGACATTTTTATTGATAACAAATATATGCATCAGCCGATACTTCTCACTTGCAAGGGAAGCATCTCTTGTGTTATGTCCTGTAAGAACTTCAAAGTGTATCCCACTGCCATGGATTCCATAATGATATACTACAACATACTCAATTGATACATTCCCATGTGTGATTGAGGTGTCGTACTTGACAAATGAAATGCCCCTTCCATAAGGGCCAGTGATATTAATGGTTACATCACGTATCAGCACTGTCTTATAGTCTTGAAAGTACAGGGTTGATGAATCTGAGAGAGAATCCCTGTGCTGCAATTGTTCACCACAGTTACGGAAAACTAAATATTCAAGCATAACTCCCTGTGAATTGTAAAATCCAAAGTTTGCTTTGTTAGTGCACAGAATCGTTGGAATAGTTGAATTGACGCAAAAACCCAATACTGCTATGTATGTGAGATTCATCAGTGTCCCATCTATCAAACTGTCAACTGGCTCAAGAATGTGGATGCCACAACCAATGACAATCAGGGTATAATTCTGAATGTGTGTAAGAGCATAGTTCAGTGACCCACATGATTCATTAAGGTGCAGTGGACGGGGTACTGGGTCACTTGTTGGTGTGTCATGTATACACTGTGGACTATCCTCTCCTGTTGTACTAACCCACATGGTTCTTGTGTAGTCCTCAGAAGCTGCTCCAGTGCAGCATGTGAGCAGCCACAGCACACACACCAGTAGGCTGTGTTTGAGTAGAACTGACTTCATTGTGTTGATACGTACCTTCCACTGTACACCTGTTGGTTTCAATGACATTAAAAGGGTGACACAATGAGCCATACGTTACAAGGTAATTTCTTTATGAACGCAATAGTTACTGTCAAATTCATGTCTATTCAATGAATGGTGTAAGCCTAGCACTAGTACTAGTGCATTGCCAAGTTGGATGTGAACATTCACTGTTCATGCAAGTATATGTACATATATAGCACAGTGATACCTGGAAACCGTCAAAATGCATTAAGGCAGAACAAAACTGGCAAAGATAAAGAGAGCATCAATTTGATTCACCAACTTACAAATAATTGGTCTTGCAATTGTAGTTATTTCCTCTGCAGTTGAGCTGTTGGCACAGCCAAGAAGATGCACACCACTAAGACTGACAAATTGCCCTTTTGACCACTTTGACTGATTTTGCAGGGACTGTAAAGTGACCAATAATACGTATAATGATGTATACATTTCTTCTGCCAGGCACGGTGGCTTTTATACTAAATTATTATGGCACTTATTACATATATACTATACATAGAAACATTGATAGTGAAGTTTGTGCATGTATTGTATAGTGTTTCACTATATTCTAATTTACTTGGCATTGTGAATTAATGATGGAAGAGCCACGGACAGAGAAATGCTGCACATCTGTGTGTGTGTGTGTGTGTGTGTGTGTGCATGTGTGTGTGCGCATATGTGTGCGCTGCTAGTCTTGCATAGCCAGAATGCCAGTGGGATCAGAAAGATTGGTGTTCTAGCTACACAAGACCAGTATGTGTACATTCATGAGTTAGTGTGTGTGTGTGTGTGTGTGTGTGTGTGTGTGTGTGTGTGTGTGTACATGCATAATAATGACAAGGGTTAGGGTAGTGTGTACAAATATCTGACAGCTAGCACTAAACATTAATAATATGGACACTGCAACGGCATAATAGAAATGACCACATTAGAGCAGGAATGGATACACTATTTTATATGTTCAAGGCCTTTCACAAGCAAGCATTGCAATTGAGCTGTCATTGGTACAGGATAGTAGCAACAGCAATACAAGTACATTTGTACAGACACAATTGCATCAACATGCAGTGAAACTAGTCCATGGATACTCTATTCACACATGATGTAAATGAAAGACACATGCACAATCATCCATTGTTAATGCACACAAAGAAAGGTCTCTGTACTGAATGTGAACCCTAGTGCATTGTGCTATCTCATTCAGGGTACAACAATAAGTCAATGAACTTGCACTATTGTTTTGTCTTGTTGTTCAGTAGACAATAGTTTTGCAAGGCATGAGTGCAGTACACAAGCTACATACACACCCACTCATAGACACACCCACCCATAGCCACACCCACCTATAGACACATATCAACTCAGACTCTATAGACCATACTATATATTTGTATTGCGTATGCTCTTTTACTATTGTAAGTTTTACAATTCATGTAGCTAGTCTACGTATATACATGTGTCAGAGGTTATTTGCCATAATATTACAGTAATTGCAAGTACTCAGATAATATAATTATCCTCCAATACATTCCTCCAATGTTCTGTTGTCTCCAATGCCATGTACACGTCCACACATGGACCCAGAGAGACACTCGAGTCATGTACACTGATATAATGTGCACCCTCATGCAGTGCACATGCAAACAGATCTACACAGCCATTTATGACTTGTATTCAGTTCACACTTTAGCATGCATGTACATGCTGTACATAGTAATGTGTATGTCATGTCATGTACAATGAATGAAGCATCCTTACTGTATATGCATATGCATGTGTGTAGCTCATGGCAGCGATCAATGCTAGCAAACATACTGTCAGATGGAAACTTTGTGGGAGAATATTTTAGTGCATTGCTCAAGATTACTGTTACTGTACGGGATTTGGCAGCTTTACCTTAATGGTTGGGCAAGCCTTAATTATGCCATAAGATATTATGTAACCATCTGATGGTTGGGAATATTGATTGCTAATCTGCCAAAAGATTTCCTGCAAAAGTCTATTATACCTTACTATATACACGATAGAGTTACACCACTTCCTGTACCACTCTGTGATAGGCTGTTTAATATAGGTAGCTACATAAGTGGTTACAACATCCCTCTTTACTTGTGTTTTGAAAATCAAACCTTGAATGAGTGTGTACTTGTCTACCACAAAAGCTCCCCATGCACTTAACAATACACGTGGTGTTGCCTGGCAACATGTATGTCAACTACATACTGTACAAAGTCATGCCTTCATGAGATACAGGTTATTAAATTTACCATACCTTGTAACCTGTGTGTGAGGAGGAGTTGTGTACATGTGTAGATGAGGTTACATCATCCTTCCATGCACACCCTAGCTAAGCACCCATTTTGAGTTATGACATCCAGTGTACAGAGTTATATATACTGTACGTATGTGGTATCTCGTTGCTGCGTGCACAAACTGGTTCACTCGCACAAGTTCGACAGTTAACTAATAAACAACAACCAATGACCTGTACAAGCACATGGCAAGACTGACCACACATGGTCCCACAACACTACATATAAGCAATTGCAAGCAGAAACTTCTAGATCCTGATAAAGTACAATCACTTAGGGTAACTATGAGATAATATTGCACCAAAATTATGAAATAAGGCTACCATCAGGTGCACAACTGTTACAGGTCAAAAAGGATACTATAATATATATAAAATTGGATGTCCGAGCTCAGAACCAGTGCTGAAGTTTAAATTATTAATGTGTGCATTTTCAGTTAAGGTACTTATATACTGTACTACTCACTTTCAATGGTGTATTGCATACTTTAATGAACAAGGCCTGAGGGCACAAAGCACTCCCTTGAGATTCATGCAGAAAGACAATATTCAATTGATGGTACAGTGAACAGACGAATCCTACATTCTCAGGTGCCAGGGTGTCTCCCTCCACACACTCTCTCCATATGATGCCCTCATTTCAAAGGTAGTTTTGCAGACAGTGTTGGTAGGACACTATCTGTAGTCACTGTACATAGCAATGAGCCTCTACACAATTACAAACCATTAATTATTACAGTATTAATATTACTGCTTACCATCATGATGCTGTACAGTTCATGTAGTGTGAAGACATGTCAGAGGTTGTTAGCCACTTACACGCTAAATTTTGTTCAAGAACTTAAATTAACTAAGCTCCAATGTTTTTTTCCAGTATATTCCTGTGTCCATTGCTATGTATATAGGGAATAGAGATAAGTTATGTAGTTAATTGAGTTTGTAGCTACACAGCGCTTGTGAGGTGTGCGTGTGGTGCTGGATTCCTTGCCTTGGAATGGAATCAAATGCACACACACTTCACATTCTGACCATTGTACAGACTACTGTATAAACAGTTCTGTACTCGTTAGTTAAGCACAGATGAAACTTGTGAGAAAGAGACATTTAAGGCTAGGCACAAGATGAGTGAGAAGTACTTGGAACAGAAGGCCCCTCTGGTGTGTGACCCCCTCAAACTCCCTACAATGGTAAGCCTCAGTGTCTACCTCAGAGCACAATATTTTCCTCCGGTATGTACATTGTTGTGTTGGTTACCTCACCAAATAATAATAATTGCGTAGTACTATGATCATTTCAAATTATATAGGAATTTGAAAGCTGCTTAAAATACAGTATATATAATTATATGTACATAATGATTAGTGTGTGCACTGTATATAGCTACCTATAGTCGTCTTACTGTTGGCTGTAATATTCATTACCTGTTCAGAAGACATAATAACTTGCAAAGCAAAAGGAAACTTGCTGTTACAATAATACGTTAGTCACCTACTCACAACTTTATTTTATTAATTACTTGTCATGTTCATAGCATGCTGCAGCTACAGATGATCTACCTCTTTCTGTACCAGGTCCTGAACCCTTCACTGAAAGCTACCAACCAGTCCCAGCCAACTTTGACACACACACCAATACCACTGTATGTAAGACCACCACAGTACTCTGCAGCACGGTAATGCATATGCACACATAATACAAAGGCCACAAGCATACTATGAACTATGGCAAAGTTAAATTATTGCAGCCATGATAATAATTATGGTGAATTTACATTTTAAACCTTGCATGGCCTGTTAATTGTACTGATGTAATTGCACATTGGCAGGAGATGTAAATTTGGAGAAGAGAGGAGATGAATCAGGTAGTGGCTACAGTTCTTAACATCATAATCACTAGTGTATGTACTAGTTGTCCTTTTCTCCATTTATGCCCTATGATTCCATCTCCTACTAATTTTCCTGTACATGTCGTGTATAATATATATGTATGTGTGTATGTGCCAGGGAGCACTATAGGATTACGTTTGTGTGCAACCCTGTCCATATGTTTATATGGACAAAATTGATTCAATTCAATTCTATACATTCATGCAGGTAGTGACTGCACAACCTTTCGTGGATGCCCTCACTTCAACTGCCCCTCCTCCTCCTCCCAACACATGGCTTGCCTGGTCTATCATCTCTCTCCTCTGCTGCTGCTGGCCACTTGGACTTGTGGCACTCACCTGCAGCATCATGGTAAAGGGCTGCATGTACATCTGGTTGTACATTGCACTATTCTGTAAACATAACCCCTCATATTCATTATATCATAGCATTAGTACTCTGAAATGGGTGCAGACCATGCATTTTGATACAATCAGGATTACCTTAATAGCTCAGTTGTATGTATCACCTTACATATACTGTGACACTGTGCATGCTTAATTTGTAATCCCCATTCTCTTTCTCTTTTCACCCCCCTCTTCTATACCCACAGTCTCACTACGACTACACTGCTGGTAACTATAAAGGTGCCAAGTCAGCTTCTCGCACTGCAAAGATCATCAATATTGCCTGTCTGGTGGTGGGCATTACCGTCTATGTCATCACTGGGATACTCATTGGCATCCTGCAGGGAGCTAGTGTGGCCAGCAACTAGTATATAGGTCTGTTGCATATACAGTAATAGACAGATCTGGCACTTGATCTTCACCCAAGTCTACAAAGGCCTAAAGTAATAGGAACCTTAGACATTGCTTTTGAAACATTGTATTATGTATTAGTTATACCACGGCGCTGAGGTGTATATGGATTTTAGGCGCACGATGCCCGAGGGCGCGAAGCGCCCGAGGGCGAGTGCGTCTAAAATCCATATACACCGAAGCGCCGTGGTATAAGTGATATATACCCCGCCTAGCGCGTCTAGGCTCTTATTCGAAAGGCAGGCTTCTTCCAGGGTGGCAGCTCTGAAGAGCGGCTGTCAAGTTTTGTTGAATTCGCAAGTGCTGTGAAGTTTTTGCCTTTTGTTAAGCCACTGGAGCAACACTCTAAAGAAGCCAGTGAAGTGATTGAGGCATCTGCGACGTTTTCGGTCTTCGAGGGTTCTTTGCGCTCGCTGTTCGTATTTCTGTTCTCCGTAAAACAGTGCGTTCCCACTGCTGCAGTGAGTTTGGGTACCTTTGCGTACGAATTAGTGCACGAGCTTGCTGTTTCTCATTTGTGCACTGTGCGGGTCGCGTACATGGTTTATCTAGCTCGGCTACGAACCGCTTTACATTTTTGGCTTGCGTGCATTGGTTGCAGCATGGTGGAGTGAGGTATTCTCCTTTTCAATGCTTTGTGGACTCTCCCGGAGCCACGCAAAGTTGAAGCTGACTGCAAATTGCTGCATTTCTGTGTGTGCTTTGGTGTGATTTGACACCTTCGTTGTTATCAAAAACAATTTCTTGTTATCTTTCACACCTTCCATATTTGGGCTGGGATATAACAGGATTTAAGCGCCCCTGTGCATATATATGCTTCTTAGCTCCTGTTATATCCCGGCTGGCTTGTTTACGCGATATATTTTCGCGCGGTTACCATGGCAACGGGGTATATGTATTGATGTAGTTAGTAGAGTAAGTAGGTGGCTTGTTAGTGTATAGTTGTATAATAATTATATGGGTCACATGACCTCTAGTCTGATGATTGAGTGGATCGCGGATTTGCATACTTTAATTGCACACAATCAGCCCTATAATCACAAAATATTAATGCTCCTCAGCTTGCAGAGCAAACCACTGTACCAGCTAGCCACATGTAGCCAGACCACTTTGTGAAAAACTGTCTGGCCATGCTGGACTAACCACACAGAATTTGAGTTGAGGCTACCAATGTATACACGTATGTGCTTGGAGGTGGGTGCACATAAGAGGGCATAGCAGCACTGAGCATGCTGCAGATTGCTATACAGATGAAATGCCTATTTATATATGTAAGAATAATTATTTGTGTCACACACATTAGTGCACATTCATGTGCATGTATATTATACACAAGACACTTGAGCCTATTGCATAACATCTGAATTGCACCACTCACACTTGCATGCAGTGCTGGAATGATACAGTTCTTTAGGCATTGACAGTACTGGCATACAGTGCAGACTTCAATAGTGACAACACAAAGCAAGTACACGAGACATACGGATGTGTCCGATTATATATATCAAAAATATAATGTTACATTACAAAAAACATATATATATATATTATTATATAACATATATATGCTACTTGCCACCAGCAGCCTCTAGTAGAGGAGATAAATCTCATGATGTATTCGATACTCTAAGATGCCAATGTCTGAAATTCCAGGATAAAGGAGAAATTTTGATTTGTGGTGATTTCAATGCTAGAATTGGTAGCCTGAATGACATGTCTGACGTCACACAAACTAGGTTACCCCAAAGACAGATAATTGACTATACTACTAACTCCCATGGTAAACAGCTAATAGATTTTCTGAGAGACTGCAATATGGTCACACTCAATGGGAGATTCTCAAGCGATAAAGACAACTTTACAGTAATCTCATCAGTAGGGAAATCTGTTGTAGACTATGCTATAGTACAGGCAGACCACTTCCGGAATTACTCCAATTTTCAAGTGAAAACTGTTTTGGACATATTGGAATACTACTCCATCCCATCCGATTCCCCTATGCCGGACCACTCACTGGTTTGCTGGGAGTGTACGTATCCGGAACTTATGCCCAACAAGGCTTCACCACAACGCTTAAACAGTGCTAAACTGTTACCTCATGTTCCAATATACCGCCGAGATGTAAACAAACCTCTTTTTAATAGTAATCATCCAGTACAAGTACTTGAAGAGCTAATAACAGAACTAGACTCACTAACAATATCCAGTGACACTAACAATGAGGGCAATGATTTGATTGAAAATTACAGCGCATTCTACTCTCTTATTAAAAATGAGTATCATAATCATAGCACTAAAACCCATCACAGATCATCTAAAAAGCCATGGTGGAGTTCTGACCTGGACTCAGCTAGGAAAAACCTGAGACTAATACAGAAAGAATGGACAGTAGAACAAAATACAGAAAAGAAACACAAGCTGTGGCAAAAATTCAAGAAAGAACAGCGGAGATTCAATCTCAGTACCCGTAAAGCTAAAAGACAGTTTATTAAGGAAAAACAAATTTACTTCTTATTAACAAAGGCCTCTAACACAAAAAAGTTCTGGAAAGAATACCACTCAATTGGAATAAATACTGATAAGTGCAACACTACTGACCTGCCTAGTTTCATTATAAAAGAAGATGACACACTGACTTCCAGCAGTGAGGAAACCATGATGACCTGGAGAAAGCATTTTGAGTCCCTCCTGAATCCCCACGACACAGAATTTAGCAATTTAGGATCACAATCTAGCAATAGTTATACCCCATTTGATGATGAAGTACTGAATAGACCTATTGATCTGGAAGAAGTGTATCAGGCCATAGCACAACTAGAGGAAAATAAAGCACCTGGTCCTGATTACATATGCCCAAGTATTATTAAGGATGACAAAGTCACCCAATACCTCCATAGATTATTCCAGAAGTGTTTTGAAACAGGAATTGTGCCCCCAGCATGGCTGAATAGCACTATCCAGCCAATCTATAAAGGAAAAGGTGACAAAAATGATCCCAATAACTATAGAGGCATTACACTGCAATCGTGCATAGCTAAGGCATTTGCTAAAATTATTAATAACAGGCTATCCAACTACCTAGAATCTAACAGTCTCTTACATGATGAACAGAATGGGTTCCGTAAGGGTCGCTGCTGTCAGGACCACATATCTTCCTTATACTTCATAATTGAAAATAGGAAATTGAGCAAGCAAGACACTTATGCCTGTTTCGTTGACTTTAGAAAGGCCTTTGACTCTGTTCCTAGGGAGCTGCTTTGGAATAAATTATTACATATAGGAATTAATAATAACATTCATGCTAGTATAAAGGCATTATATACGAATACCAGAAGCTCCATAAAAATTGATAACAACCTCTCCTCCCCCATTATTATTAAGCGTGGAGTGAAGCAAGGCTGCCCTCTCTCCCCTACCCTGTTTAATATTTTTATAAACGACTTGATTGGATATTTGAATGAAAAAGCTGAGGGGATTTCCTTTGGATCATGCCAATTGAATGCCCTCATGTATGCAGACGATCTTGTACTAGTAGCAGATAAGCCTGACTCACTCAATAATTTGTTACAGGCACTTAATCAGTGGTGCACTGACAATGGAATGTGCATAAATCCAGACAAAACCAAGATTATTCATTTCAGACATCCGAAGAAACAAATTTCAAATTTTCTCTTTACATGCAGAGAATATCGTATTTATTATACAGACATTTACAGATACCTAGGAGTAGAATTTACGGAACATCTTAGCTGGGCACAACAAATTGAGAGCACATCAATATCAGCAAGCAGAGCAGCAAACTACTTAATTGCAAAAACTAGAAGCAGCGGAGCGCTAGTATTTGAAGTTTATACTCACCTGTATAACACACTTGTCTTACCTATCATTGGATATAGCAGTTTCTTGTGGGGTTATAAGGGATATAGTGATATAATGAAGATACAGAATAATTTAATGAGAAGCTTCCTAGGTGTAGGCAGAAATGCCCCGATTGTAGCTCTTCTAGGTGATTTAGGCTGGCTCCCCATTACGACAATCACTAAGATCTCATGCATAGGATTCTGGTTCAGATTAAGCAAAATGGCTGAAGGTAGATTAAATAAGCAGATATTTATTGAAGCAAGTAATCTAGCATCTGATAAAGGGTATAAGAATTGGATTGCCCATATCCATGACATTTTTAAAAACAACCACTCCAATGAATATTCAGCACCAACATTATGCATCAATCAAAGTCTACAATATTATAGAGAATATCTAATCAGATGCTCAATAGATAAATGGAAGTCAGAGGTTAGCGAAATTCCAGTAGGCTCTGATTCAGGTGGTAGACTAGTGTTATATAGGCAAATTAAACATGGTCCAGGTACAGAGGACTATCTATTCACTATGAGATCACTGGGGGGTAGGAGAGTTATGGCGGGCCTCCGAGCGGGATGCCTGCCCCTGGCGGTGGAGGTGGGGAGGTACACTGGGACACCCTGTAGTGATAGGGTGTGTAGACTGTGTAATTGTGGGGAGGTGGAGGATCAGCATCACTTTTTAATCATCTGCCACACTCTTAGCTCTGTTAGACAAAAATTATTTTCTCATTGCCTAACTCTATCAAACTCATTTACAAATCTTTCTTCTTATGACAAATGTAAGTTCCTCTTAACGAATACTGATAATACAACCATATCCCTTATTCTTCAAATGTACCATTTAAGGCAATCACTTTTATGCATCAATTAGTGTATAGTCACTATGTATACTCACCTATCCAATTTCACCTGCAAGCTAATTTTTGTAAAAAAATTTTTCAGTGACCAGTAAGCCAACCTTGGCTGAGCAGCCTCTGATTCTCATGCTGCGGTCACTCTAATAATCATTCTATATATATATATATATAGCTACCACTACTTGCTACTGCACACATACAAGACATTCATGACTTGCATCCCATGCACACAATGCATACAATTACATGCACACGCATACACACGCATACACACACACACATGCACACATGCGCACACGCACACACACACGCACAAGCACACACACCACACACACACACGCACACACACGCACACACACACACACACACACACACATGCACACACACACACACACACACACACACACACACACACACACACACACACACACACACACACACACACACACACACACACACACACACACACACACACACACACACACACATGCTGGACTGGAGCTATATAGCTAGATGTACATAATTGACCTGCATGATGCCAAGTGTGGTATCTGATAGTAGCCTTCCCTTTGTTGCATCTGCAGTAATTTGCTTTTGATTCACCTGGACTATTTGCTCTTTTTTCCTATTATTGTATAATTATCTCTGCTGGGCGCCTAGCACAGTAGCCCCTTTGGGCTAAAGGCTAACCAAGAATAAATAAGAGTACAAACAAACAAACAAGTCTGTACCTGGTGCACTGCGTGTGGACGTGGCTTAGTATTACAGTAAACTTATATCATTATCAATTGCATAAACTTATATCATTAACTTCAATTTCAATTGCATGCAGCTCATGGCAGGAAAACTAGTGAACTTGTACACAAGCAGGTGGTATGGGCTGACTATGTGAACAATGTATACAGCATTAGAACTGATAGATAGAGCTACCCCACTTCCTACTCCACCCAGTAGTAGAATGCATAGCCAACTACCACACCCTCTGGTAAATGGATTTTGAAGCTCATCCTTTAGCTTGTAAGGCTATACTATGTGCACTGGGACTATTACAAGAATCCCCCACATGGCAATGTATGTGGTTTCACATGGGAACAGGTATAGCTAGGTCAACAGCATGCCATTCTAGTTGTGATTGAAGTAGAAACTTAATTATATCCTTTAGCGTGGAATGCCACCTGAATGTTTTGTGGAATTTGTTTACTACTGTTTAAGGTCCTTGTGTAATGACACCAAGACAGGTATTAATTATTGTGTTGCCATGGCTACACATGTGCATGGTGTCGTGTGATGTGCATGTGATCTAAGAGGCCTATAGGCAGTAATCCTCAGTTATGATCACCTCCTGCAGCTGCAAGTAACACATTTTGAGAGGGCAAGAAGCGATGAAGCCAAATTCTTTGTTTTTAATTTTGTAAACTACACTCTTTAAACAGTCAAAGATATCCTTGCATGGACCGGAATCACTGCACATGCAACAAACCTATAGTGACAAAAGCCGGCTTCTATTTTGCACTCCATGTAATAGTTACATGACAATGCACAGGTTTGTCATGTGGTATAGACTGTTTGGTATCGGAAGGCTGCAATAATTGTGACTAGTCGACTAACACTGTCAGTAATTTAATGCGTAACAAGTACGTGGGTAATTGCAGTACAATTTGTACTACCAGGTCGCAGTATAATCTTCGTAACAGCTGTAACACAGGTGCGCACTTTGGGGGTGTGCCACCCTCCCATGCTATATAGATGGTAGCCTGGCTACCTGCAGTTTGGTATACATGTAGTAATTATACTTAAACAACATTGCATGAAGTTGCTACATAATAATGTAGTTTCACATGCAGTACATGTGCACCAGCAGACATTGTGTCACACATTGTCACACGTGCACATATGTCTGTTAACTTTTACTGCAGGTAGCCATACTCCATCTACACCCTATAGCTACTCTGGAGACTATCTGCTAGCACCAGCCAATGTAGGCAGACACAGTAAGAGAAGCATGCATGCATGCACAGGTTGCACGATGATAGCTTTTACAATGCCAGTTGTGATGTGTGTGCACATAACTGAATATATACATAGTTTATATTGATCTAGTCTGGCTAGCTAATCTGTCCCAATAAGCGCCAGGTGCGCAGAAGGGAATGGACGTCCCTCCCTTAACCTGCCCCCCGGGCACTTGTTGGGACGGTCGCAGCAGGCCAGACTAATCTTGATCTGGTGGTGATGGGTAGGTTGGTTCTAAGGCAAGCTGTATTCCTACATAATAAGCATGCAAATTTTAGTTTGAATAAAGCTTTCCTGTGGGCTCGGGTATATATGTAGATGTGTGAACAGAGATAACTTATACATAAGTGAGTTTACACCATGCTTGCTTGCTTGTGTGTGTGAGTGTGTGTGTGTGTGCGTGCGTGTGTGTGTGTGTGTATGTGTGTGTGTGTGTGTGTGTGTGTGTGTGTGTGTGTGTGTGTGTGTGTGTGTGTGTGTGTGTGTGTGTGTGTGTGTGTGTGTGTGTGTGTGTGTGTGTGTGCATGTGTGTTTGTGTGTACCCCACAGAACCCAAATCATCCCTGATTCAACCATTCTCCCTCCTCATGAAATGCTGAAAACACAGCATTTTGCTCTGGTACGCTGTAAGTGTAGAACAATCCATAGATATAGCTAGCTATGGGTTAGCTACATCACTGTTATTAATTCACTAGAAATGTATAGTAAGTCACCCAAAAGAGCTCACACAGCTGCCGGAGATGAAGCAGGTTATAGAGGGACTCATCCCATATACAGAAGGGTGCGGGTGGAGGTGTGGGTGTGGTGTGTGCATATGTGACCACATGGAAATGGGTGTACAATGTATTCACTGCGTTGACCCATTCTCATGTGGTTATGCAATCCACAATGTCATGTGACCACATGGGATTGGGTGAACAATGGATTAACTGTGGGACCCAATCCCCATGTAGTTATGCAATCCACAATGTCATGTGACCACATGGGATTGGGTGAACAATGGATTAACTGTGGGACCCAATCCCCATGCGGTTATGCAATCCACAATGTCATGTGACCACTTGGGATTGAGGGGTTTCATTGTGTTGACTCAATCCCATGTGCTTATGCAATCCATAGTGTCATGTGACCACATGGGATTGGGTGAATAATGGATTCACTGTGTTGACCCATTCCCATGTGGCTATGCAATTCATAGTGTCATGTGACCACATGGGATTGGGTGAATAATGGATTCACTGTGGGACCCAGTAAAGACTCTAGTTGTACTGCCATGTGTTGTTGTCTCATACACCACTTGTGAGCTAGTCACATTTGTGACAGTGACTCCTGAGGGAAGAACTAGGGGAGAAAGGAAGGTTGCAATCAGTATATGACTAATCTACAGTACATCTGCATGCACGTCATTAATTCAGCACTACTTATACTATTATTATTGCAAATAACAATGTATAATTAAGTGTACATGTGTGAGTGAACTCCAACAAGTTGTACATATTAGATGAAGTTCACTGGGGCACCAGATGCCCGATGTTTGCAAGGGATGCCATATTCTCCAGTGAAGTTCACTGGGGCACCAGATGCCCGATGTTTGCAGGGGATGCCATATTCCCCAGTGAAGTTCACTGGGGCACCAGATGCCCTATGTTTGCAGGGGATGCCACATTCCTTGATAAAGTTCACTGGGGCACCAGATGCCATATGTTTGCAGTGGATGCTGTATTCCCTGGTGAAGTTCATTGGGGCACCAGATGCCCGATGTTTGCAGGGGATGCCGTATTCCCGGGTGAAGTTCACTGGGGCACCAGATGCCCTATGTTTGCAGGGGATGCCGTATTCCCCGGTGAAGTTCATTGGGGCACTAGATGCCCTATGTTTGCAGGGGATGCCGCATTCCCAGGTGAAGTTCATTGGGGCACCAGATGCCCGATGTTTGCAGGGGATGCCGTATTCCCCGGTGAAGTTCACTGAGGCACCAGATGCCCAATGTTTGCAGGGGATGCCGTATTCCCCGGTGAAGTTCACTGGGGGGCACCAGATGCCAATGTTTGCAGGGGATGCCCTATTCCTTGATGAAGTTCACTGGGGCACTAGATGCCCTATGTTTGCAGGGGATGCCATATTCCTCGGTGAAGTTCACTGGGGCACCAGATGCCCAATGTTTGCAGGGGATGCCATATTCCTCGGTGAAGTTCACTGGGGCACCAGATGCCCAATGTTTGCAGGGGATGCCGTATTCCCTGGTGAAGCTCACTGGGGCACCAGATGCCTGATGTCTGCAGGGGATGCCGTATTCCTATATGCTGATGCTAAAGAGGTCTAGCTTGATAGACAAACTTAATTGTGTACACCTTCATGTCCTTTGCCAGTCCACCTATAATATTGTACATGCTGAATGCAGCACATCATATACTATTAAATTAACACTTGTTGGTATAAAATCTTCTATCTTAATGTATTAATGCACTACAGCGAAGCTAGCCAAACAGCGGTGGCAAAGAACAATAAAGACTGTGTTAGGGCTTCTTTGGACGTATTGAAGATGACAGAGCACCCAAGACAACCTGGAGTACACCTAAGAGAAAAGCAGCACAGGCTGTTCGTACCCCATTTGTTTTTTATAATTAGAATCAGTAAAAGGGATTTATGAATGGCCAGCATAAAAAACATAGAAACAAGCAACAGTAACTCAATACCATGATGAACCATATTTCCATGAAGTTTGCTCTGCATTCATAATTTCCTTGTAGCTACATGGGATATACACTAGTTAGTTTAGATAAAATAGCTGCATGCATGGCTATGTAGCTAAGTCAATTGGTTTATACAATTTCATGAGTTTACATAATTATTATGATAATTACTAAATGCCATTGTACATGCATGCAAACATAATTGTTTTATGATAATGATGATGAAGGTGGTGATGATGATGTTGATATTAGTTTGGACTGCAGCATGCATGCATGGGCCTTACTGCAGAGGGACAAAATTATTACGGAAACACATATAGATCTAGAAGTAAGTTACTTGCAGAAAATATTGGACTGGGATTTGAGTACGTATACAATTAACAAGTGACAATCTAGTCTGGCTGCTAGCTTTGAATTCTCATTACTGTGCCAGGCAAGAGAAGTTTGCAGGGTCTATCTAGCAACTTGTCAATTCATACCTCGGCTTGATCAAATTGATTGCCAATTGGATCACAACACCAATAATCTTGTTCTACATGCAGCCTGCCCACACAGATCAAGTCCATCCTCAATTTAGCTCATGCATGGAGCTTGTTCAGCTTCTCAGCTGAGCACTTAATTATGTCATCGTCGGCTCTCTCTTTGTTGGGTAGCTGGGAGCTGTTGAGGCCAGTCACAGGTAGTGAAATCTCCTACAGGATGTGGATTTGACACTATCCAACCAAATCTGCAATTGGAAGAACCTTGCTTTTGAATCATAGTGTAATGGTACAAGAGAATATATAGGTAGCTGCTGGTCAGCTCAGTTGCCGTGGTGACCGTGCAATATAGCTATGTAATAAACGTGAGCGGATGTCGTCATACTACAAGTATGCGTCGATCGCAAATTTCAATTGAATTCATCTCACACGCATCTTTTACGTTGGGTTCCGGCCTGGTTGCATGATTATATCCTCCTTGCAATCAGTCCCATTCCAAATCGCTACCTGCTTGCGCCACGATTGTCTTCACAGCGCTAGCGCGCCGGAAGTCGTATAATAGCGCGCCGGAAGTCGTATAATGCAGACATAGGCCTACTACGGTAGCGCCCTGCCCTTCTCAAAAACGCTCTCAGGGCGCTTGCAAAGCGAACCACAAGCGAGGACGCATTTGAGGCTGTGTGCTCGTGCGCTTGGGGGGGGTGTGCGTGAGAGAGTGGTTCCTACGAAAACATTGCTACAGCAGAATGCTGCAAAGGAAGCGCCTAAACCATGTGGTGAGTTTGGCGGGGCCGCTTGCTGGAGATGCATAGCGTTAGGACGACTTCTTCGTGGTAGCCTAGAGAAGGGGCGATTTGCGTCTAACCGTGCTTCATGATCTTCCTGTATATCTCCCATGCTCCTTAACGTTTTGCTGCTGATTGTTCTCCTCCGTATGCCGGTCTTTGTCATCAGCCGGATGGCCCTGCACAGAACTCGAAATTAGAAAGTCAAACATCAACATCTGAAGACGATGAGACCGATTTAAACAAGATCAAGAAGTAAGTGTTGTGTCCACATCCCAGCATGGTTACACACAGAGAGAAACATGCAGACTCTCTCTCTCTCTCACACGCACACACACACACACGCACGCACGCACACACACAAGACCATTCACTTCTAGTTTTTGCTTTGTCTAATATCCTTAACTGTCGAATTATGTCTCTGTAAGAAGTGGCTTCTCCATTATGACGTGTTTGTGAATGCTCTAATGTCTTTGTAGGATTAGAAAGCTGTACCGATACTTCCAACCCCAGGAATCCTTAGTGACGTGAGTCTGGAAGCCATGTTGATGTGTGTATGTCCACTTGTTGTGTGTGTGTGAATGTGTATTTACATATGCACCAAGGTCAAGGGAACCGCTCCAGTCACTCTGGCCACGGCCAGACAAAGGTTTTTGGGAAAGAGGCTTTTTTACTATTTGAAACGTCATTTCTGCCTTATTGCAATTGCTGAACATTTCTTTTGTTAGTGCAGTGAAACGTGTTTAAGTCAGCCACTTGTGGGGCCAGTTGACCTTTATAGCAAGGTGTCTGCATTACAGAAGTAGATGTTTTAGTGCCATTCAAGGCCAGACAGAGGTTGTCTGTCTTATAGAGGTGACCTCCTTACTCAGGTTTCACTGTAGCACAAATCAAGTGAATTACTGATGTTTCTTCACTTCATTGGTTTCCCGTCTCAATACCATTCTGAGTGAGTAAACACTTTAACCTTTTCTGAGGTGGCCATTTAATGATATAAGTTGTCATCATGCGATTCCCTAGTATTTCAAATGGTCTGAGAAGACAAGACAACCATCCCCCAGCCGTGTGTGTAAAGGCACATACCTGTACACATAGATACACTTTCACATACAATGAATATACAGTATGCTCTAGACTATACTTTGGAGCATGTGTTAATACAGAGGGTATACACCACACAGTGATGTCTCCCAGTCGATTGGCATTTCCATGTCCTGTTGTTGCCTGGGTGTATTGACCATCCCACCAGTGTAAAGCAGGAATGCATTGTTCGGAAGTGTTAATTTAATATGTAATCCTTAGAGTGATGTCACTATTCAGTGTGTGTGTTCTTGACTCAACTCTAGTTCTTCATTCGAGCTATTGTAAAATTGCTTTGAGTGTGTTACAGTCGGGGCCTGTCGGGCCACTTCTAATGTTGTGTGTATGGTATACTACAGTGTGGTGTACTTCTGGTGTTGTATTGAAATGGTAGATGTAACTTTGATGTTTCTTCACCAGAGAGTTTGTACCTCAGATCGTGTGGTCATGTCATGGTCAATGTCTCAAGCTGTACCTCCACTGCTGGAACACTGTGTGTATACATACATATGTAAATGTATTGTGCATTAATGGGCAGAGTGCAGTATAAATAGGTTATCAGTAAACTCACATATGTAGCTAGATAGCAGTGGTTTAGCTATGCAAAGCTAGTGCATCAGTAATGGTTATACTGTTGTACACAGTGGAGGATTAGGTGAAACCTGTCTTTGAGGTGTCACTGTGTGTATATCATTGTGAATGGTGAGTGGCAGCTTTATGGTGGGAGTAAGACTTGGTTGCTAGACTACAGTCCAATCACACGAGGGTAACTTGTTTGTGAATTCTACCACTAAACAGTCGTTTCACTGCTTCTAGTTCAGATTTCCATTTTTAACACTCTGCAGTTGGTCAAGTGAATTGAATGAATGACTCACGCATGCTGTCAGTGTACATAGAGATTGAAGTCATGCTAATAGATGAAGACCACTGTACCATTCGTGGTGACTACGAACCATGAAACTACTGCAACATTGTATACGGTTCATGTGGTGTTGTTTCTACAATTGTGCCTCATATGCACAACATTCCCCCTCGTAGTTTTGTCTACATACAACACATTACTGATGTTCTAGTAATGTGTCGTGTTTCTGTATTGTTTGTTTGTTTATTGTGCTGTAGGACTCTCCGGCACAACAACAAGCACTTTGAGACCCTCATCAACTCTGGTGCTCACTTTATGATGACCATGTGCATCTATGACATCATCGCAAACTCACTGGAAAAGGGACGGTGAGTAGACTAGCTCTGTGACAAGTGCACACACACACACACACACACACACACACACACACAAAGCAAAGCAAAGCAAAGCAAAGCAAAGCAACTCCATAAAGACACACGCGTGCATGTAAATGCATACACAAGTACATATACACACATGCAAACACTGTCCACTATGCACACAGACCTGTGTATGCACTGTATACCAGCACACATGCACACTGACATGTACGTATGCACACACTCATACAATACACACACACAGCCCAAGGCATGTGCTCTATGTGTATACACCACACAGGCTCGTATACATCTGTATTTACAGTTAGCATGAGATATACGCATTTTACTTGTTGCTAGTGCTACATACGTATTTCCCTTCTCATTCCCTCTCTAGTGTGTATTTCGACATCGACGCCTACTTTTCTGTGTTTGGGCCTTTCATCAATTATTTCACGGCAATTTCCATATGGTCCCTGCTAATGGGAGGTGTCCTTGCGGTGTACTTCATGTTCTTGGTGAGTTGGGTGTGCAGGGTATGTTGCATGGCAGTATACTTGAGTGGTGGTACGTTTGTATGCACACTCTTGTATGTACCTTATCCAGTCAATGCTGTGTATTTGTCTGCTATGCCATTGTATGTAAGTGCAGTGAGGTGTGTGCGTGTGTATGTGCATGTGTGTTCAGATGTGTGTATGTGCATGTGTGTTCAGATGTGTTTGTGTGCAATGTCATACATGCGTAGAACACTCCCCTCCCTCCAATAGGCATGGAAATCACTGCGCCCATCCACCAAGTCTCTGACTCTCGTAGACGTCCTCTTTGCTGCCATGTACATTGCTTACAACGTCACTGCCCATGCTGCTCTGATTGGCTACATCATCCACAGCGACCTTGCCCCAGCCCCGTCACTATTCCTCTCAGTCGAACAAGTGAGTGCGACACCCAGCCCCACCTCTTGTCTTACTGGGAATGCCCTAAGCTGTAATGGCCACCACGCAGATCTGTCATACATACACTGCAACTTATGATAGTGTGTCTCAGTTGTAGATACGTATGTATGTACATATGTATGCTATGAGCCATTCATTGACTGATTGTACTCTCACAATTACAAGTATTGTATTATGTACAGTAGGTTGGGACCTTTCTTAGAGATTACCTGTCTACGTACTATACACGTATGTAAGCATTGCATCGTTAGTTTTATTGCTTCTATTTTCAGTACTTTTGGTGACTGAGTACTCTCTTCCAGACCCTTTGTAAGCAGGCCACCTGCAAATTAAGACCACTTGGAACACTCCAGTGGAGCTCTCAATCTTACATGTGACTGTAACTTCTTCCCCTCTCCTTCCTGCACACAGACACGGCTAACAATGAAGACATACTCTTTTCTTCGGGAGAACATCTACAAGGTGGTGTGGCCGTGGAAGGAGAATGACAAGACTGGCCCCGCTGTGTGGTACACAGGACAGATGAAGCCTCAAGTGGGCAGTTTGAAACAGTACCTGTACTTTATCTTTGCCCCTACACTGCTCTACAGAGATGAGTACCCGAAGTAAGCACTTTAGAGCTGTATGAAAAGTCTGTTCAGTTCTGTATACATAGTTCAGTGAATGTATTACACACTTCATGTCACACACTTTAGTACATTGGCTGGTAATGGGGACGTGAAACTACTGGCAAGTGGCTGCTGTCTCTGGTTCAGAATACATATTTAAATGCACCACTTCAGCATGCTTCCAGTTTGGATGTATATATTGTATGTACATGTACTTATATTGCTTAAATTCAACAAGGTGAGTATCTCTATAAGTTATTGCTGACTAAAGAATATATAGTACTTCTTCTTATTGTCAGCCTTTGCTCCAGTTACCAAACTGGAGGTGGCTGGGACACTTTATGCTGTAGGAGCACATGGAACCTGTTAGGGCAACCTGTTCTGTATGCACCATTTACCAAATGATGACCTCATACTTCAAAGGCACCGCTGATGCAGTAGCAGAATACTGCAGTGCAGTAAATTGTGCGAAAACCACTAACACCTTTTAGCGCCCCTTAACACCTATATTGTGGTCAACCAACACCTCCATAAAGTAAACAAAGAGCAGAAAGGTCACGAGAATCAATTTATCCATGAAGTTTCATGTACCAACTTCTGGAGAAGTGGGTAGCTCATGAAAGAGGAGCGCGCGCACCATGTACACGCTTTCCTCAAGGATGCATTTACTCCTGGGAAATGAGTCGACACGCAATCGGTGCCAATACATCGCATCCATTGCTCACCGCTTTGCTTCTGTTGTGGGCTGAGCCAAGCTTTCCGAGCATGTGCAATCCAGCTGAGCCAAAGCAAAGCGTCAAAGCCTTCGTAACATCTTCGTGTATTTGTGCGTCACTCATTTCGTTGGGTACTGCGGCCACAGATCTGCGCGCGCACTGAATGTTCCTGGTCTGAGAGTGCGCAGGAACAGAAGTCGGCGACACCATTGCACAGCACTCGAAAGTACTACTGGGGCGGCGTGGAGAGAATACGAAGCAACTTCAGCCTTGTCCTACGGCGAGATTACCACCAGTTCCAACGTAGCTCCCCAGCAAGACGCACTAAAATTCAAATTGCGGGCGCTTATTTTTGGTAAATCACTTACTACACGCCTTCGATGGCGTACGGCATATTTACTGCACTCGCCCTCGGGTCTCGTGCAGTAAATGCCGTACGCCATCGAAGGCGTGTAGTAACTACTACATACTTATGCAGTATTCTGATGCCAGCACTGAACATGTATGATCTGACAGTTGTTGGGATGGCTGGTGGTGGAGCTTGCTTCATGTCCAAGCTGTATGTTGTCGTGTGAGATGTGCATGACAGGGTCCTTGAAGCATACATGGAGCTGCTGCTTTCAGTCGTCTAGCTCTCAAGCCCTGTACAGCTACTGTGCGTATGTCACAGGTCAGCACCGACTAGTCTCGCTTCCAGCCCTAGTGTGGCCACCAATTCCTCAGAAATGGAAGAGTAGTTGGGTTTGTCAGCTATTGTCAATTTCACACCATTTCTTGACCAATGAAAGCATTAGTGACTGAAATCCTGCTGCCAATTCTCTCGGCATGCCACTCTGGTGGCATTTTTTGCTTGGGGTTCTCATCCATGGAGCTACCAATCCCCTGGTTGAATACTTCAGCACAGTGGTGAGATTGCTATGCTGTACCTTAAAGTCAGTTTGAGAACTATGTCTCACAGCTTTTTTCCTGACAAGTTTAGGGATTTCAGGACTGGCTATAGCTACATAATTATTGTTCAGTTGCATGTATTGCAAGATTGACCTTTAATGTACGTATTCTTATGACATTTTAGGCTGCAGCTACTACGTATATATTATCAATGCAAGTTGTAATTATTATTAATTTTGAAATCTAGTTGCTAGGAAGTGCACACATGCTTAGGTTCGCTCACACCAGCTGGGGTCCACAAACCATTTCAGATGTTTCAGTAGCTTTCAGCTACTTTCATCAGTACAAAGTATTGTCAAAAATTTACTGATGAAGGTAGCTGAAAGTTGCCAAAACGCCTAAAATTGTTGTGATCCCTGGCTATTGTGAACAAATCAAAGCACTTCTTATTAATGTCATTATACTGGAGCAATATTATATTGACAATGCATGGTTGTACTTCTGTCATAGGCTGGGCATGCTCCTCAATGTCCACTCTGTTGAAGCAACAGCCAATGCCACGCTATGAATGGTAAATGGCAACTACAGAGCTCACTGTTACAGAGAGTACAACTGACCAGTGCAGCTGGTCTTAAAGCAAAAAGTGCTGAATCTACTTGACAGTGACAATCACTGAAGTATTATTACGTATACATCTACAAAAATACCTAGAGAAGTCACTACATCACCGAACATCATCGTTTCTTCATTGCTTTTTTGAATCCATCTGTCAGTTTAGTTTCCCAGTCAGCTTCATCAGGTGGTCCAACTGTTATGACATGGAATCCCTCTTTCTTGGCTGGTCCCCCTTTACCCTCTGTTGTAACAAAGATTTTTCTGACATCATCTTTTCCCCAGCGCAATTCCCGCTGTAACACTTTGACGTATGTGTTCAGGCTCTTTCTGTCAGTTGGGTCTATGTACTTTTCTGGCCCATAGCGTTTACAGTCAATTACAAACCTTTTGCTGTAGTAGCTCCCAACAATATCTGGGCACCTTCTCTTCCCTTCCTTGTACTTGTAGCAGATTCCCTGCTCCTCAAGTCTGACTCCTCTCATACCCGCTAAAACCTCATAGCAATTTTGTTCAAACTGCTTTGGGGTAATTGCCATTATCAGGGAATCTTCCTACATGCGTGACAAAATGAAATCACACCATCACAGTGAAGCATCCAGCACCCAGACACACTATCATCTCAAAAATGATGGCACTGGTGTGTCCGCTAGCTGACCTTCATTCATTTGCTTACCTGTCCACGTGGTGTCTTCAATGACCAGCCATTTAAGGTACAGGTGTATGAGGTCTTGTGATGTCTCAATGAATCTCATTTTGGTATATGAATGTCATTTTGGTATAATGAATCTTGTTATATTGCAGAATTTATGCTCTCATTTTACTGGGACCTTGGATCAATGGCTGCAACATGAAAATGAACTAAAAACACCCTTTCACATTATTCCAATTTTAAGTTGGGTTGAAACCAGATTGGATTTGGACTAGACACATTTACTCAAGCGATCTAACCCAGATTAAGTTGTGGTTTGAAACCACTTTTGGAGGTGGTTTGACCCCACATTTGAATCTGGATTAAAGATGGCGGCGCATAGCAAGACCTGGCACGACAGTTAAGTGCACACTTTAGTTGACATTTGGTCAAACACAAGGATGATGATGATGAGTATGGATTTGATCCAATTGACACTCCGTGTGAAAGAGGATTAAGAGTAATATATCATCACAGGAGGGTGAGGACCATTTGACTCTAATTTAGTTAGAGGCCTTGACAACTGTACTGCAGTAGGGCATATTCATAATTCCCAACGGAACCCAACTGAGACTGTTATGCAATGTAAGCATGCTGGTGTTTCATTTATTGCAGCACTTGTAAACTTTGGGTAATCTCACATGTCGGATTTTCCTGTGGTTTAGCGCAAAATCGCAGGAATGTCTACTGCAATAGACTGGCCTTAGGGTAGTAATAAATCTCGAAGTTTAAAGCCAAAATGTTTAAACAGAAAGAACCCGAGATGGCACTTTTCCCTTACATTACTTGTGTATGTAAGAGTGCCCCTTTGCCTATATAATGTAGGAGGAAATCACAAGTTTGGATGCTTCTGTTGCTAAGCAAACCATGTTTCAGTCTTCAAACTGCAACATTTCACCCATGTCAGCTTCATCAAGCAAATAGAATGTACAACGACTGTCTGATTCAGTTATGTAGTACATTTGCCTGGTGAAGCCCGAGATGGGTGAAGCATTGCAGTAATCATCATGTCTTGTAAGATGTGGACATACATACAGTATGTCAGACCTCTTGTGATGGAGCAAGTTCTCATTGCATACAATGGTTGTGTAAATGGATTTAGATCCCATTGCCATGGTAATGGACACCTAAACAATGATTCTAAATCTCTGCGGAGCATTCCAATTGCTTCGCACGTGATTCTAAATCCCGTAGACGTATGTGGCGGGCAGAGCGTGTGTGATGATAAATCTCATACACGTCTCCAGCCAGCCTCAGCAGCCTCCTAATAGTGACTGTGGCAGAAGGTCCCATCCTTCCACTGGTGGACATCACGAATGGAGTGAACGTCCCATGCTCCACCTCAATCACCCTTCTCTTGTACTTCCTTCTCTTGTCAAGTTCATGTCTTTGATAACATGGGGCTGCCAAGGAAGTGCGTTAGATGGGGTGTGGGCATTAAAACACCTTGACATCAAAAAGCCATTGTTCTCTTGTCCCAGAACTCTCGTGCAGAAACATCAGTAGCCTTGCATTGACCTCAATGTTGATTGAACAGAGTTGAAATTGTTCACCACTGAGGGGAGGGGCTGTAGTGCAGGCTCAACTGCAGCACATGGACACACTTCAGTGAGGAGGTCTGCCAATACGTCTCTGATCTTGTTGTGCCTGATTGTGGGGAAAGCACCCTTTGGACATGTAAATGCTGAAGGGTACGCCACAGGCACAGTGAGAGGGAAGGCGGCTGAGGGCCAACCATAACGCAGACACAAAGCATCCCGGAATGCCTGTTTGTGGAGATTGAATGCAAAGTCTGTGATTGGGATGGCCGTGAGCCATGATGATGCATCGTCCTCGCAGCTCTGTTCAATAGCAGCACGCCGACTCTGGGGGAAGCCAGCTTTGATCTCATTGGCAAGACTGGTGAACTTTTGGCAGTTGGTCTGGTGTACTTCCGCTTTCAGCTGCTTCTGAGAAACATGTACCTGCTCTGCATCTTCATCAGTAGGACTCTGGATGCTGCTTCTCAATGAGGCGAACACCTTTCTGGATGCTCTGCGCTGGGAGCTACACATTTTAGAGGGATCTGTAAATCCAATTCTACCTAGCCTTGCTAGTAACGACAACTTCTCTATCTATTATCGCTGAACGCATGTCTGCCAGTTAGTGCGGGTAGGAACTTATGTCGTAACACTGTTTCCAGATGCTTCCAGGATTTGTCGTCATCACTTGTGACTCGCATGAGGTACGTCCACTTGCCCGCTGAACCTCGCATCAGAACGGCAAGAGAGCACCCTGAGGATGACTTTGTGCATTTTCAGAGAGAGCTTCGATACTTGTGATCCATTCCTGCACACGACTGGCTATGAACACCCCTGAAAACTGTTTGCTTCCTACAGGTCCACACAGGTACTCCTCTCCATTGGTGATGATTTGGATGTTAGTGCCTTCAAAAGTACCGCGGGCCGCACATAAGAGGTGTTCCTTCACCAGGATGTGAGACTTGGTTGCATTTGGAAAATATCCAAATTCTGGACCCAAGTCCGTGATCTTATCCCACCATGCATGCAGAGTGGATAGCTTGCCTGTGCCTGAGAGTTCTTCTATTGGGCACCTGCATCGTCGTTGGTTGCCAGTGATGCGGACATCGTCAAGAGAAGATAGGGGAGATGATTTTGATTGGATTAAAGAACAGTTTGGATCTATATTACTTAACTGCCCAATTGATGTCTGCAAAGATTTAGACTACTCAGCACTTGGGCACTTTGCGCTCTCAAGCTGTGTGCTCTAAATCCCGCTGACATCTCTTGGGAGGCATTAAACTATTACGTACTGTAGTCCTTAGCCCTAACTGCCCAAATCTTGAAATCAGAAATCAGAAATCAGAAAAAGTAAATCAGAAAATTAATGGTGCAATCTTCTCCTGTCTTCTTTTGTGTTTGCATGTTGGTGTTTTATGAGAGTCAGTGTGCCATGATTCTTCCTTCCTTGTTACAGAACTGAGAGGATAAGGTGGAATTATGCTCTGCAGTACTTTCTCGAGTTTGTCTTCACCATTGTGGTTCTTGTCATGTGCCTGAAGAACTTCATCCGTCCTTCTTTAGAGATGATCCCGAGCAACCCAGCAAAGTATGCCCCTCCACATACATACATGCACCCTTGCTGCATGGGGTACTTACTTACATTATACAGATCTAGTCATTTCTTAGGTGTGCTGTGCTTGAATGTGTGTGAAGTGTATGTACTGTATGCATGCATGTATGTATGTACGTATGTATGTTCGTATGTACATATGTTTGTTTGTATGTATGTATGTATGTATATGTACGTATGTACATACGTATGTATGTATGTATGTATGTATGTATGTAAGTATGTATGTATGTATGTATGTACGTAAACTGCATATGTATGTACGTATGTAGCATTATGCTTATTCACTCATATTGTTATGGACACTTTCTTTGGTGTGTTGTGTTAGAATGGGTGTGAACTAGGTATGAGTAGAAATAATTTGTTTGTTTTTGTGCATATTGCTTTATTGCATGTCCAGCTCTACTCCTCCCTCTGCCACTTCCCTCCAATCTCTTTCAGGTACATCACAATCTCCTGTCTGACAAATATGGTATTTGGGACCTTCACCTTGTTCATGGCCAACTCCTGTATCCTTCACCAATATATGAACTTCATGGCAGAGCTGACCTGCTTCGCAGACAGGCACTTTTATGATGTGAGACCAGTACACACACAGTGTGCTGCAGGAGCAATACACACACAATACCAGCGATCTGCATCTGTACATGTGTGTATGCACTCTTCAATGTGTTTACAGTAGTTAATACACCCCCAGGAGGGATGTATCTGATTTAGTAGCATGAGGCACAGGGGCACACCACACACTGCTGGGATGTGTATGTCCATGCATATACGTACACAAGTAAGATTACTGTATGCTACTGTGATTTGGGTGTTTGTTGAATTCTTGCCTGCCTTTCTCTGCATCTGACAATACTGCAGGACTGGTGGACATGTGTGGACTTCAAGACCTTCTACCGAAAGTGGAACCACATAGTTTATGACTGGATCCATGCCTACATCTACAGAGACTTACGATCAGTGAGTGTGATATCAGTAGAACACACTACATAAATTATGCATACGGCAGGTATGAGGGCTTAAGAGGAGAGACGTCCCAATTCAGTGTGAACACCTGTCACCCATGTGGTAACTTGCTCACAAGTTACAGATCATGTGGCCTTTTGTTCACTTTGCTCTTCTTCCTCTTTGTGCAGGCCTTCAATAACTCTGTGTACCAGAAAATTGCTGCTCTCCCTCCCATCCTCATATCCTCTGTATTTCATGAATACATCATTGCTGTAGGAGTGAAGTTCTTCTGGCCTGTGCTGACGTTCCAGTTCTTTTGTCTAGGAGGTGTGTGTGTGTGTGTGTGTGTGTGTGTGTGTGTGTGTGTGTACGAGTGTGTGTGAGTGTGGTGTAGTATGGTGTGGAAGAGAGGGTATGAGAAGAAGGAGATGTGTCAATATGGAATGGGACATGCAGTTGTGGTGTAAGTCACTCTGTATGTGTGTGTATTTTATGTGGTGTGTCAGAGGCGGGAAGGAATAGTATGGAGTACATATGCTATGGCATGTGTGCATGTGTTAGTCTGGTTTGTTACACGTCAATGTCTCATTTTGTGCAGCGGTGGGAGAAAGGTTCTTCCTCACCCACACAATAAGGGGACGTTGAGGTCTAGCTGGCTAGACTAGGGTGGTTGTGTACGTGTTATGTTTCTGGAGACAGATATGTACTGAATAGCAACGTACACCCATTGCTTTGTTGTGAACACCACTTCTTGTTGTGCTGCCTCTCTCTGCACACACACGCACATACTAACACACAACATACACACACACTAACACAGGGATAGTGTATTTTGTCCGTCCCACCTTTGCCAAATCACGTCACCGTCTATGGAACACCCTCTTCCTATGGGGGGTCAGCATTGGGATGGGTTTGATGGTGTGGGGCTACTCAGTGGAGCACTACGCCAGGCATTTCTGCCCTCCAGAGGTACGCAGGGGGAGGGGGATGGGAGGAAGTTGGAGAAGTGGAAGGTGAAAAGAAGGCTAATGAGAGGCTAAAGGAATGCAAGGGAGGGAAGGAGACAACTGGTTGAAGGGAGTAGCCATTTATAGGCTCAGTTAGTCTAGCTGCTAGCCCCTACTTTGTCATCGCGCGCGGGGGCAGAAGAAAGTAGGGTCTAGCAGAATGTGTAAATTCCACACCTCGCAATCAACACACTACCAGGCATTTATCAAGAACATCGATTTAATACAAACAACGTCGGCAAATAATACTCAGTATAAACGAGGGAGAAACAACAATCAGAGGGCAGAAAAAGCTATCGAATAGGCTTTCCTTGAGGATCGAAGGCTCCATAGTCAGTAGAGAACGTATTATTGTCTCAGATACAACTGTCACCTTTGGCATGGCTACTTTGGCACAATAAGCGTCCATGTCTCAATAATTGCTGCTGTGAACTGAAGCGGCAGCAATTTCATTGGTCAACGTAAGGTGTAGAATTTACACATTCTGCTAGACACTACTTTTCTTCCGCTCCCAAGTGCAATGACAAAGTAGGGGCTAGCAGCTAGACTAAGGCTCAGGGTGCCCTATATGTCTCGAGCTCATTGTGCATCCAGTGTACATCTCCATGCAGTGTTTCCTTTTCCTTCCCATCTCTTTCTCTCTCTCTGTGTGTGTGTTTGTGTATGTGTGTGTGCATGTCTGCACTTTAGAACACTGTTGCAGCTGCCTTCCAGCCTCAGCTGTTTCACTGCTTCTTTGGCAATGGGACCCACGAACACAGGACCTAACCACAAGTTCACATTGCTATCACAGTACATTACTGGTGTAGTAAGTACGTATGTTATAGAGCCATCAACTTGTTTTTATAGGTATTCAGCATATTAATGTTGCACATGTGTTAAGTCAGTATAATATGGTGTTGCTATATTCAGTATAATTATATAATTTATTATACATTACTCCTGATCATTTCACTGTATGCATAGGTACTGTATTGCAATTGTATAGTGTAAATGTAATGAAATTTACAATTTTTGTAATAATAATTATTTTGTAACAAGTTCTGATCAAGTTATTACGGCAAGTTCCTCAACTCTGGCTCCGATATGCAGTGTACATATGTGGTACACACCATTTCGAATAGCTCTGTTGATATCTGTGTGCATGTGTAGCTGCAGGCATCTTGTTTGTTAAAATAAGGCAGATTGTTATACAATTGTAAAGAAATTATATACAATACTGTACCGTCTGGCCTACGTATGCACATAGCTACTTGCAATATTGATCACTGGATGCATGTAATTAAGGTGCATGAGTACTTGTATACATACAGTGAAACCTGTCTTAAGTACAGCCACCTGTGGGCTGTGCACTGCTAGTACTAGTACTTCAAACTGCTGACCTTTATTATATTTAGATTGAGGTAGCTGCTCTACATGCACAGGTAGAGCTAGTGCAATGATCGTGATTTATAGTGCTATTTGGGGCCAGGGAGCGAGGCTAGCTGGCTGCATGTTTTAGAGGTATACATGGCTGCTAACAGTGCAATCCGTGACAGAGCCACTGTAGTGTACGTATTTCAGTGCATATACATAAATTGCCGAGCCGAAAAGCGATCGAGGCATGCAAGTAATTGTGATGCGTTGTCGTCCCCCATTTGTATATATGTATGTAAAATTATGTATATCTGTCCCAGTCAACCCGAGACACCTAGATTGCACAATAGTCCGATGTTCTCCGCAGGCGCTTACAACAACAAAAAGCTATACTTGGCCACCATCGGCCATGAATCGGCTCAACACTCCACTTCATCACTGCATGCTGTGTTCAGATTGTTGCTAGCATCGCCCATTGCCCCTGCGACTGCAATTCATGATCATGCTTGTAACAACCATTCACAGCGTGCCTTAAACAGCCAAGAAGAGGGAATATATGCACCTTTGAAAGTCTTAGAGCAAATTGCAGTACTACACTAATAAATCTAGTATAATATACATGCAACAAAAAGGTCCTTTATATTTACCACATAATTATGCATTGCAAAGTTGTCACAATCCTATAAGTTACTGGTAAAATTATAATTTTAGACCAAATTCATTATCTTCTTAAATTGTTGCTTGAGGTGATCTTCCCACTTGTCACCAAGTCCGCCTTTATAATTAACTTTGATAACTTGAAACCCACTTCCAACATGACTTGTATTGCTGGTAGTTGTGATAAAGATACCAGTAATGGTCCCGTTTTTAGGAATGAGATCTTCGCCCTCAAGTTCTAGTTGCTTAGCCGATATATCCTCACGAAGCTTTTTCACATCATTTGAAGTTATAGGAAGGCCTTCACCATACAGCTTGCAGTCGGCTACAAATCCACAACGGGGTTTTCCACTTCCATAACGGCAACTCCCAACAATGTCAGGGCAGGCTCTATCACGCTTATCAGGTGGATCTTCAGTACAGCCACCTGGGCGGGTGCCTTGAAGATCCGTGTCTGTGATACGAGACAAAACATCCCAACATTCCAACTCAAACAGCTTACTATCACCCGGCGGCTCCTTTTTTTGTTTTGCTGAAAGGAATGAAGAAATACTAATGAACAAGAAAGCTCATAAAGACAATGTGCATGATGTCTTGTTCATGCAGTGCAGTATTTGCTGGATAACAGAGCTGGTGGTATAGTGTGATAAGTAATTATGCGCATTTGGGCAAAGCAGGGTAAAGGGAATATATACAGGGTTAGACCAAATTCTGAGTGAATTTCTAAGTGGTCAGAAAACGTAATTATTAGGTTATTGTACATCTCTCAGATGATGTAGCTAGTCTAGTGCATGCAGTCAATACAAAACAAAGCACGTGACATATAAACACATGCATCAAATCAATGCATTCCATTGATTCAATTAAGTGCTCATGTATATTATATATACTCTTGTTCACATAGCCAGCCTCTTTCCTGTGTTTCTGGTCTTAGAACAATACCTGGGTAGAATGGGTCTGGGATTTTCTCAAACACAATTGTTCAGTGTTCCTGTTGCACAACAGCAGAAATGGAGGAAAGGGTCTGGGCTACATGAGAGTATCTGGATGTTTACAATCTCAATTTTCAGACTTGGCATTGTAGGTCCCCTAATCCTCATCCTCACCTGAAACAATACTTTATGGTCAGTAGATTGGCCTTCTTTGGACATTCAAAAGCATCGGGAAGCACTTCTAAATTCAATGCAATGTTTCACCCATCACAAGTTTCTTCAGGCATACAAACCTCAAGAGAAGGAGTTTCGCACAAAAGAAGCTTTGTACATGCCTGAAGCCTGTGAGGGGCAAACCGTTGCATTGAACGAGAAGTGCTTACCGGAGTCCACGAGTACGATGAACACGAAGAGAACTGGCCTACGTACAAGAATGGCATCAATGCAATTTATAGGATTTTTGCACCTGACAATTAAAATGTATACCAATAGTACATGAGGCTGTGGAGGTTCACTGCTCATGTGATATCCTTGCATTCATGCATGGAGGCAAGAGGTTCTAGTCAGATTCAAAAGGGATTCGGCCACATCATGGATAATAACCTACACATTAGTGTCAAGACAGAACATGTATAAAGCTGGCATGGGTGGGGAAAATATGGCTAAAATTAGTTTCATCTTGCCTAGCCACATCACTTTCCTACATGAGATTAGGTTTCATACTGTATGGTGATTGCAAATGCAATCCTTGTATAGTTCAGGATAGGGCCAAAAGGCATGGTAAAAGCCCATATCAACTCCAAATGGTGTTTGTTATCATACAGCAACTATGCGCAATTTTGTCAGCATGTGATCACTTCCCACAATGTGGGGAATGGTTACCTAGGATATGGACTGCGCATATGAGTTAAGGCAACAAATGATGGAGTCAGAGTCTGATCAGCAAGGAACTCAAAACCACTTGTAATCATGTTGTCAATGAAGCATGTGAAGAATCTACGCAAGATGTCATTATAAGCCACAAACCCTGTGATGATGTGCAATCAATAGAAACAGTTATACATGTGCTTGCACTATACACTGGATATGTGCCAAATTTCAGGAAATTAAGCATTCAAGCACTTCACGATCAAGGCAGAGGCACTTGGATCCTGCATGCGCAAACAGTCGTAGCTTTGAACTGTGCTGACTGTACAGTTAACGATATATGCTATATGCATAGCTACGCTTATACATTAAGTGCATGTAAGTTTACATGTTATTGTAATACAAAATACGTCAAGACAATAATATGTAAAATTAATGTCACATGTATTACTACATATGTATATACTCTGCCTATCCACCTATCTCTATCAATTTTACCTCCCTTTTCCATTACTAAGTCAGTCTCATCCTTGCCTTCCTAGCTTCCTCTCAATCCTATCCTCCTCCCCATTATTTCTCTGTCTCATCATGCTGATTCAATGAGATACTCACTTTAAGGCATACCCATGGTCATCGCGTTATTGTCAAAATGGCTGCGTTCAGATTGTTGCCCGCATGCTTGTAGATTTTCCTTGCGATTTACAAGGCTCGTTGCACAAGTTCCATTATTGATCCTATTAATCTTTACCAGGAGCCTGATGGATGCCTGCTATTTGTGCCAAAACGCCTCCTGGTGGAGTGCAGTGCTACTGCAACCATCATTAACCTCTCAAGAGAACGTCCACACTTTTGACCATTACATCGTCGTTGGGGGTGATGGCCTATGATACCAAACTGTTACTGTCTCCTCCTGCTCGCTGGAGACATTCACGTCAACCCGGGTCCAACACAGTTTCCCTGTACCATCTGTGACAACCCTGTTCTGGATTATCAACGTGGCATGTGCTGTGACCTCTGTGATCAATGGACCCACGCTGACTGTGCATGAGTGAATGAGGACGAGTACAAAAAGCTTAATGCTGATGTCAACACAGAACGGTTTAGTCTTAGTTGTGGGCGGCCAGAGGAGCTCAGCGCCTCAGAGGGTCATACCTCAGATTGGAATCAGACACATGGTTCTGTGATAAGCCATCTAAATGTTAGAAGCCTCTTCCCAAGATTGACCAGATTAGAGTTTATGCTCGGAAATCAGGCTGACTCTAATATAGTACTGGGCCTGAGTGAAACATGCTTGGATGGAATTGTTAACAATGGGGAGTTGCAGGTCCCTGTCTATAGGATGTACCGTAAAGATAGAAGTTCTGGGAAAGGTGGTGGAGTCATGGTGTATGTAAGTGAAGGGGTGAAGAGCCGGAGAAGACAGAACCTTGAAAATGATTTTCGTTGGAAGTTTTGTGGGCTCAGGTTAAAACAAAGTTGGGGCAGATGTTGGTGGGTAATACAGGCCTCCCAATGCGCTAACATCTTGGATGAATTGCTTGGCAGCCAATCTTGAAAGAGCTGTACAAGAGAACATGTTGGTGGTGTTCATGGGTGATCTCAACTGCAATCTATTGAAGCCAGGTTCCCAGGTCACCAAATTGGAGTCAATTACATCAGAGTATGGTCTTACCCAGATGATTCGGGGACTAACAACAGTGACCCAAATGTCGGAGTCGTTGACTGACTTGATGTACACCACAAACCCTGAAGTGTTTCTTTAATCTGGATGCAAGGAGGCAGGTATCAGTGACCACAATATCATTTTCGGAGAAATGGATGTTGACATTGCCAGGTCAGAGCAGATTTCAGGAAGTACGATGCTTGAGAAAATGTGACCCAGTGAAATTGACAAAAGATCTGTGCAGTGCTCCTTGGCATGTGATGAACGCCATGGAAGACATTGATGCCAAATGCGATTATTGGAAGGCCCTTTTTAGTAGCATTGTTGACTCTCATGTTCCCTGGAGGCAAGTCCGTGTGAGGAAAGAGTCGCTACCATGGATTAGCCATGAGATTAGAGCTGCAATGAGGGCTTGTAACTACCATTGCACTAGTGCTAAGAGGACTAAGAAAGCTGAACTTTAGGCTGTTGAGAAATCGAGTTACTATGATGATTAGGAACTTAAAGTCGAAGTTGCAGCATTTTGAGAAAGTTAGTGAAAGAGCCACCAAAAACCTAGGAAAGGATTGGTGTGAGGTGGGCAAACTGCTTGGTACAGGGATGAGAGGGGAGATAACTCAGGAGCCATACAAATGGAGACAGGCATTGTAGTGGACAAACAGAGTATCACAGACGAGTTCTGCAAGTTCTTCTCCCAAGTCATTGGAGTGGCCAACAATGATGATGATGGCATCTCCTCTGCAAATGAGACTAGCTATATGCCAAATTGTGAGTTCATATTCCACAGGATAGAGGAGGAAGATGTACTTAATTTGCTGAAATGGGTGGATACCAACAAGGCAAGTGGAGTTGATCAGATTGGTGCTAGAGTTCTTAGGATGGCTCCAGAGGGAATAAGTCACAGCCTCATGTCCTTGTTTAACACAAGCCTGGACACTGGACAGGTCCCGGTAGAATGGTAGTCAGCAAACATCATTCCCATTCCCAATCAGGCACATGTGAACGTCTTGACAACTTTTGTCCAATATCATTGTTACCAATTGCGGCTAAGGTATTTGAGAGGCTTGTGCATCAACAATAGTTCAATCACCTGCAAAAGTTCAACATCCTGCACCCCACTCAATCAGGCTTCAGACCTCGGCACACCACACAAGATGTCCTGGTGGGCTTGGTAGATAGTTGGCGCAAAGCTCTGGATGCTGACCCACTTGCAGGTGCAATTATAATGGACTTGAGTAAGGCTTTTGATTGCATTGACCATTCCATCCAGGTCAGGAAGCTCAAAAGATATGGGGTGAATGGAGAAGCATTGAACTGGTTCCAGGATTACCTTCATGGAAGAAAGTAGAGGGTCAGAGTTGGCAGTGACTACTTAACATGGAGTGACATCCATAGAGGGGTACCTTAGGGGTCTATCCAGGGCCCTCTGCTCTTCATCTTGTACATCAACTACCTGCCAGAGGCAGTTGGTGTATATAGGTCAATGCAATATGCTGATTACATTACACTCTCTCTTGTACGTGAGCATGCAAAGGATCTGGAGTATGGACTGAATGAGGGTGCTGTGAAAGTAGCTGAAAGAGTACAAAGGAACAAGCTGACACTAAATGTGAAGAAGGCTCAACTGCTGCTACTGGGAAGGAGACTGAGAGAAGCCTAATTGAATCAAGTGGAGGTGCGGTTGGAGGAGCAGGTGCTGCCCAGAAGTAGTTGTGTAAAATGTTTAGGGGTGTAGATTGATGACAAACTTTCTTGGAAGGATCGCATCTCCAGAGTGTGTCAGAAATGTTTTGGGGCACTCTCAAAGCTACGAAGATACAGGAAAGCTCTGCCTATTGCCTTAAAGAGGCAGCTCTTTCAGGCTTTTGTACTGCCTCATGCAGACTACTGTGCAGTTGCTTGGCAAGAGTATACTAAAGAACTACAGACTAAAGTAGAGAGGGTCCTAGCTATGGTATGTGACTGATCCTATCGCAGCCACCCAGGACACCTAGTGGGGAGATAAGGCATACTCTGCATTGGATGCCCCTAGAAAGGCGTAGAGTTATGTTCTGGCTTATCCTCCTACACAGATGCTTGAACAATCTGGCCCCAGCCTACCTTACCCAATCTTTTCACAGAAATTGTTCTCTGGGCTATATATGCTAGGACAAGGGGCTCTGGCAACCCTCACCTCTTCCGAGTGGGGAAGGAGATCCTTCTTTTTTAGAGCATCGTAGACTGGTTGAATCTTCCTCCAGAGATCAGAAGTATCAAGTCAGTCTCACTTTAAAGAATGCATTAAAATCCTACCTTATGAATTAACTTTCAACTTACAGACCTTTTTTGTCAAGCACAATCGCAATTCTTATCATCGTCAGCTTGACAGAGAGCATTGCTATTGCTTGTGTGTATTGTATACATGTGCTTTCAGGACTCCCAGGCAGACCCCAGCCACACAAGCTGATGGGACCATCCTGTTTCAATAAAAATAACCTAACCTAACCTACCCACACTCTTTTCCCTCTTAGACCCATCCCTTTCTTTTTTCAGACTCATCCCATCTCCCCCAACTGCCCCTCTCTCTTGAAGCTTCCCTTCCATCTAAGTGGCTTGTTCCAGTAGACAACAGGGAACACAAATCTATCCAAGGCAGCTATGTATCAAGTATGCCTTAATTTGACTGTCATTGAAATTTGCTCCAGCAAATATTGCTCCAGGGGACCAATATTCCAGGACAAATGGCCCGCCCAGGCAATTTCCTCTGAAATTATCGGGTCAAGATTGAAAACATTGGTTTGTCAGGCCATGACAAATGGTAAGCGTGCATGCAATGATCATGCTTAGTGGGTAATAGTGAGCTAAACCTATTACCTTCTAAAGGAAGTATCATTAATATTGCTGTGCTAGAGATCTGACTCAGTGGTGCATATGCATGGCAGCCTGTTTAGTTGGTGGGTCAAAACAGCCAATCATGCATGCATGTATGTACATGGTGGCTAATACCAAATGAAAAGGAGGCTCACATATCAACGAATGCCAGGTACTAGCACCTATAAGGAGAGACTAGAATCTTCAGAGAACATAGATCAATTGCAAGATGAGCAGGTAGGCGAATACAAAGAAGCCAGCAGCTAGTCTCGCATAGCCAGACTGCCATTTTGGTCACGCGCAGACTCCACCCTCCCAAAAGACGGTCTGGGGGCTAACTCCCTCTTTCTTGTTATGGCAGTCCACTGGAAGTTCGGACCGTTGGTAATTGATGAGCCCATATTTGGTCACGAGGTTAACCAATCGCCATGTTCGAGTTGTCGTCGTTCACAGAAAGCAGTACACAGACGGAATCGTCTTATCCGCATTCTCTAGCCCCGTGTGCATTGCGGATGATGTCTTCAGTCATCCCATCTCTCCTGTAAGTAGACATATGAAGCTCCTTACCCTGTTTTGTTGCATATGGACATAGAAATCGACTTCTAGCTGTGTTTCCCCCGGTTCCAACTGCAGTTACAGCTGTCGTTGGTGCAATATGGTGACAGGGACTGCGGATAAGATGATTCCGTCTGTGTACTGCTAATCTCCATTTAGAAGAAAAAAGTATTTCGAGTTAAAAACTTGTGGGGTTGCCAGCCCAACTCAAAATACTTGCTTCCCCAGTTGCTGTGTTATCAACATATAGTAGCTATTGCAACTGATCTTGTGTAATTCATCAACACACTTGTGAACACACTTCATAGGCAAGAATGAACACAAATGATTGAAGCGGACATGAACAGAGTCAAAAACATATTGACACACATGTGCACAATGGCACAGTACTGTACATCAACTTACATACCTTATACACAGTTTGCACATTCTCAGAGTTACCAAAAACACAATCAAGTACACGCACGCACACACACACACAGAGAGAGAGAGAGAGAAACACGCATGTAGCTAAACACACACACATGCAGATATACATATATGACATGGATGAGAGGAGAGGGACATGAATGGAGGGGGGGCACTCAGATAGCAGATAAAAGTGGCAAGGATTCGGACGGAACGACCTTAAACCAAATTTCAGCTCGGCGAGGTTACTCACAGTCCTCCTCTTCGTAATCGTACCAAGTTTCGTGACATTTCGTCTAGAATTTAAGGAGATTATCCCGAACAATGAAAATGTGCGTTGCGTTTATTATAATAAGATATGGCGGCGACCGTAAAAGTGGCAAGAACACGGACAGAACAACCTTAAACCAAATTTTGGCTCGGCAAGGTTACCCACAGTATGCCTCTTCGTAATCCTACCGCGTTTCATAACGTTCCATCCAAACCTAAAGGAGTATAACCCGGACAACGAAATTGTGCGTTACGTTTATTATAATAAGATGCAAGCACAGTTATACTACCGGTACCGCACCTTACGTACGTATTATAGAAACATACATACATACATACTAACATACATATATATATATAATATTGTACCACCGGAAGCGTAACACGAAGCCATACAACAAAATGCCAAAACAAAAAATACTAGACATAATAATAATTATCTGCAAAAATTGTAAGGATGTAGGGATGGCATAAAAAGGACAGAAACAAGTGAAGGCTGTTACACAGTGGAGCATTAACCATGGTCCCTACATGCAAGAATGTCGCACCGTATAGTCCTACACCCTTGAATGTAGGGACTATGGTTAATGCTCCACTGTAACAGCCTTTATTTGTTTCTGTCCTTTTTATGCCATCCCTACATCCTTACAATTTTTTTAGAATATTTTTATTATTTCTAGTTTCTGTACTTTTTATAGTGGACAGCTAAGCTGAAGCAACACACTAAGTCTCAACCATAGGGCATTGGTGCAGGCATTATACCTCATTTCTGTAATCCTGAAGCTCAAGGTGTGGACTAGCACCTAGGTTACACGCTAACCCAGCGAGAAACGGCGACCGGAAGCCAACCGTGGCGGGGAAATGCACGCATGGCCGCAAAAGTCCTTCAAACGCGCACAAGCTAACTGCTGCAGCTGCTAACAATGGCACTAGTAACTCCGGTTTCATTACGTAATTGGAAAATGGCATCTGTCCCGCTTGGCCAAGCAACACGGCAGGAGTCGTGGCAAGCGCTGTCTTCTGCACTAACTCGCGCCGCCTTCTAACCTACAAAGGAATGCAGCCAGCCAAAAATGGTGCAATGTGGTGCGAGAAATATTTTCCTGGTCCCTCTGGTTTGTGCGCTACAGCTGTCAAAGAAGAAGATGAAGAAACATGAGAAATTTCGAGGGCGCTATCTACGTATAGGCATACCTTCGCTGTGAAGTAAGGTTATTTACTAAATGATGACCTCATACTTCAAAGGCACCGCTGATGCAGTAGCAGAATACTGCAGTGCAGTAAATTGTGTGAAAACCACTAACACCTTTTAGCGCTCCTTAACACCTCAGTAAAGTAAACAAAGAGTGGAAAGGTCACAAGAATCAATTTAGCCATGAAGTTTCATGTACCAACTTCTGGAGAAGTGGGTAGCTCATGAAAGAGGAGCGCGCACATGCACACACTTTCCCTAAGGAGGCATTTACTCCTGGGAAATGATTCGACACGCAATCGGCGCCAATACATCGCATCCATTGCTCACCGCTTTGCTTCTGTTGTGGGCTGAGCCGAGCTTTCCAGGCATGTGCAATCCAGCTGAGCCAAAGCAAAGCGTCAAAGCCTTCGTGACGTCTCCGCGTATTCGTGTGTCACTCATTTCGTTGGGTACTGCGGTCACAGATCTGCGCGCGCACTGAATGTTCCTGGTCTGAGAGTGCGCAGGAACAGAAGTCGGCGACACCATTGCACAGCACTCGAAAGTACTACTGGGGCGGCGTGGAGAGGATACGAAATGACTTCAGCCTTGTCCTACAACGAGATTACCACCAGTTCCAACGCAGCTCCCCAGCAAGACGCACTAAAATTCAAATTGTGGGCGCTTATTTTTGGTAAATCACTTACTACATATGTGCACTGTTTAGTCCCCGCTTCGTCATGGTAAGCTTCGTTCGCCGGTTATCAGTCCTGTTCAGGAGTAGCGCGACTTTTCGTTTGTATTGCAGCATACAAACAACCACTGCCATCCCTACATAGACAGCACTACTGTGCTGTCCGATAGGGGCTGCCACAGGCAGCCCCTAAAAATGAAGGCATCAGGCAGGAGTGGGCATCTGGCTTGAGACTAAGTACTACATGAACACGTATGGCTTGTGTACGAATGATAGCACAGAAAAATAGAGCGTACTGATTTCTGTCATTGCATTCCCCTCTTCCGTCAGTCCCAGCACCAGTAAGGTTCGTAATATGTAATAAATTCCCGCCAAAATTTTCGGCCATACGGTATGTAGCTAGCTAGATACGTAGCTACGGGACAACTGTGGATACACTACTTCGGATATCGACTGCTGGGAGTGATTTGTGGCTCTCACCTTTAGCTAGCGCTATCTTCCAATAATCCACTAACAGGTTCACTAACTCCTCTTTCCTTTTCCCGCTATGTCCGCCCACTTCCAGATCTCGGCAGTGTTGATGCAACCCTTCAACTGTATGGTGTTCAGTGAGTAACTTTCTCAACTGGTTTTCATTCGTTGGATGCTTATTCTTCAGCTTCATTCTTACCCTGCCATCGGTCATGCCGCGAGGCAATTGCAAGCGTACACCGCCACCCCCGGCCATGTGCGAGTATCTTCTGCGAAATCACGTGCAGCATGGATGGACGGCGTGTGACATCTATTTTTGGGACTCCATGCATCCTACAGGGGGGGTCGGACAAGTCCTGGGATTGCGCAATACCAGCACCTCAATAATTGCATTCCTGACATTCCAATCGCGTATCCATATGTTAGCTGACTGTGCTCCAAGGCCGAATGTGCATACCCTGAGCCATGGCAGGGCCTTGTACTGCATTCGCGCCCTGGTATGACCCGTACGTATGTAGCCAAGGAGCCATACGGTGGATTGGGCTTAATTGTCTGACCGCTTTCACAATTTAGTTTTGCAAGTTATCGCAGCGTTTCTTGAGGATTGCCAGCACGTTTAAGCCATTTCTAGTATCCCTGCTATCGAATGTGACAAATCGTGTACAGAACCAAGACGATTGCAAGGACGTGGCTGCCGGTTGCACTCCCATTGCAGAAGCAGTCAACCTATCAGTCTTGCAGTCCTGAAGTGATCAATGAGGACTCGCTACCAGCTTCTAAGGAGTCACTTCCACAGGAGCACTTGCTCAGTACTCCAGATTAGGCTCCATCTGCCTCGTAGCCAGCATCAGCGAACACTCGTACACCGGTGTTGGAAAATGCTCGCAAAACCTACCTAGATGCTGGGGAAGGGCGGGGAAGGGTCCATTTTCTAATAGCCCTTGTCCAACTGTGTGCTTAGAAGCAAAGAAACAAGCGATGCGACGTGTTTCTCGAAATATGTCTGCTCTTTGGTAGTATAGGTAAAATACACAGTAAAGAGCAGCCGCGTCGGCCATTTTGCGGACACACGTGACCTTGACCGACCCCCCCTGTGCATCCTATATATAATGGAGCTAAGCCCGAGCTAAGTCCGTGTTCCGTATTCTTAGGAGCGTTTAGCGTTTTGCTACGCGAAAACAACGAGCTTTCTTATACAGCACTTGGGCCTACCTCCATTCGATTCAGCCGTGACGCGAAAACAGCCACGCATGATGCCTCTGCGGAGAGAATCGGGGAAATACCAATGCAGCAGCCATGTTTTCCGGATAACGACGCCATCTTTGCCAAAGGTTGCCAAGGAGCGCGAGGTGGCAGCGCAACCGAAAGCAATGGTCTTTGTAGGAGAAGCTCAGCGCACGGACGCCAGCAACCGGCGAAGCCAACCATGTCCAACAGACAGGGAATCCGCTTCCCACAGGCATATCCCGCGAAACGCCCGTGCTTCCTGATGACTTTGCGCTCTCCACCACTACGGGCGATCTCCAAGAGAGACTACAGTGGATGAGCCTGTCCTAACAGAGGATCATCTAGACCGCTGTCAGCAGCAATTGCAACAGGATCAAGACTGCCTGCGGTTAGCTCCTTAGCGTTTTTCTTGCCCAGCCTCAGCAACTTCACATGCTTGCTCATTGTGTAGCTAGCTAAACCCAAGACCAGACGCACCATTGGTATTTATTACACAGGCCTCTGTTTCCTCATGGCCAACTGAATATTGCACTCAGTCGCGTATGTGCACTACAGCATCTTAAAGTTAAAGACAACAAGCCAATGACCATGGCACACGTTAGCTATATATACTGACAAGGTTATATCATTATCCTGAAATTTGATGACAGCATTAGATTTTACAGTCTAACTGTTTACACCCAGGGGGGGTCGGTCAAGGTCACGTGTGTCCGCAAAATGGCCGACGCGGCTGCTCTTTACTGTGTATTTTACCTATACTAGCAAAGAGCAGACATATTTCGAGAAACACGTCGCATCGCTTGTTTCTTTGCTTCTGAGCACACAGTTGGACAAGGGCTATCAGAAAATGGACCCTTCCCCGCCCTTCCCCAACATCTAGGTAGGTTTTACGAGCATTTTCCAACACCGGTGTACGAGTGTTCGCTGCTGCTGGCTACGAGGCAGATGAAGCCTAATCTGGAGTACTGAGCAAGTGCTCCTGTGGAAGTTACTCCTTAGAAGCTGGTAGCGAGTCCTCATTGATCACTTCAGGACTGCAAGACTGATAGGTTGACTGCTTCTGCAATGGGAGTGCAATCGGCAGCCACGTCCTTACAATCGTCTTGGTTCTGTACACGATTTGTCACATTCGATAGCAGGGATGCTAGAAATGGCTTAAGCGTGCTGGCAATCCTCAGGAAACGCTGCGATAACTTGCAAAACTAAATCGTGAAAGCGGTCAGACAGTTAAGCCCAATCCACCGTATGGCTCCTTGGATACGTACGTACGGGTCATACCAGGGGCGCGAATGTAGTACAAGGCCCTGCCATGGCTCAGGGTATGCACATTCGGCCTTGGAGCACAGTCAGCTAACATATGGATACGCGATTGGAATGTCAGGAATGCAATTATTGAGGTGCTGGTATTGCGCAATCCCAGGACCTTGTCCGACCCCCCCTGGTTTACACCTTTTCTTGACTTGCACTATATTATGGTCATATGTGATGTTTTCACATGCACACGATGTCAGAGAGGCCATTGATGACTACTGGGACCCACATAGCTGCTGCCAACATGTTTGCCCCAGAAAAGCTATTGTCGATGTGCTGGCGTGGTCGTGCCGGCGCAGGGTAGCCTTCGTCAGTGCGCCATAGCAGCTTCAATAATAATAAGACTCCCGGCCAGACTCAGTGATCATGAGCTCTACGGAGGCCTGTTGTCGTGTGTGTGTGTGTGTGTGTGCGTGTGTGTGTGTGTGTGCATGTGTGTGTACTGTGCTGTGTGTGTGTGTGCGTGTATATGTGTGTGTGTGTGTGTGTGCATGTGTGCTGTGCTGTGTGTGTGTGTATGTGTGCATGTGTGTGCTGTGCTGTGTTGTGTGTGTGTGTGTGTGTGTGTGTGTGTGTGTGTGCATGTGTACGTGTGTGTGTGTGTGTGTGTGTGCATGTGTACATGTGTGTGTGTGCTGTGCTGTGTTGTGTGTGTGTGTGTGCATGTGTACGTGTGTGTGTGTATGTGTGCTGTGCTGTGCTGTGTGTGTGTGCATGTGTGTGTGTGTGTGTGTGCACTGTGCTTTGTGTGTGTGTGTGTGTGTGTGTGTGTGTGTGTGTGTGTGTGTGTGTGTGTGTGTTAGAACACTGTTGCAGCTGCCTTCCAGCCTCAGCTGTTTCACTGCTTGTTTGGCAATGGGACCCATGAACACAGGACCTAACCACATGCACATGCAAGTTTCCTTTGTTGTCACAGTGCATTGCGGAAAAGGTTTGTTACAGAGCCATCAACTTGTTTTTTGGTATTCAGCATGAATGTTTAAATAATCTTCAAATGTTGCATAATTTTTTATGTATACTGTTCAGTTATGATGATTATTGTATGACATACTGTTTAATATGCTCCTGATCATTCCACTGTATGCATGTAGGTATGTATGTATAGTGGAATGTAATGAATTTTTGTAATAATAATAATTATTGAGTTTTAACCAACATGTGCAAGCTCTTGAATTTCCTGGTGTGCAGTGTCTGCACACGTCTGTGTGCACCAGCTCCTGTTGGTGTGTGTCTGTGTGCCCAGGTAGCATATTCAAACTATGAAAGACCATGTACATTGTATATCTATTATGTAGTCTCACGATCGGGTGTTAAATAGAAACATGTAGCTGGATACATTATGATCATAATATCTACATATGAGCTAGCAAAACTAAGATGGCTAGCTAGCTATAGGTGAAAGAAAGAACAGCTATATAGCAGGCACATGCAGTCCAAGTATGCAACCTGCAGCTGCATGAACATGCAACCAGTCCAACTTCACCTCCGGGTCAGCCGGCACGGCTTCGCGAATTGAACTAGCTAGTGCTTCTTCCTGTTACCTGATCATTGTGATATAGAAACCATAGACACACAGAAAAACGATTAAATTTTTAATTTCCGGTGCATGGACCACGTTTTGTGGCAGATAGGCGGGTACCTGGCAGTATCAGGATTGCTTCAGTAGTGCGCCGCCATGAAAAGGAGAGGTCTAGTTGTGAGCAACGGCCCGAGGGCCGAGGACAAAGACACTGTAAAGGAGCAGGACGACCTTTCCTCAGCGTCCAGCGTCAGCCTCAACTCGATGGACGAATCTCGCGGCGAACGAGAGGCAGACTTACTCAAGAAGAAGTGCGTACGCACTTACACACCACGCCGCAATTAGAAGCTAATGGACGGTTGCTAAATGGTTAACTCGAGGGATGGAGACTGACTATTGTTTGGTCCTTTCTCTCTCTCTTTCTTCTCCCTCGTCCCCCACAGGAAACGGAGCCGCCATCATGTGCGCGTGTTCATGCCTAGGGATTCGTTAGTAACGTGAGCGCTCACGCAGTTATGTTGTGTAACGTTAGACATTCCACTGTTGTCTACCCACGCGCACTGCGCATTAGTCCGCATTGCAGTGTGCGTGTGCGTGTGTGTGTGTGTGCGTGTGTGTGTGTGTGTGTGTGCAGTGTGTGCGCGCATGTGCACGTGTGTGTGTGTGTGTGTGTGTGTGTGTGTGTGTGTGTGTGTGTGTGTGTGTGTGTGTGTGTGTGTGTGTGTGTGTGTGTTGCTCCTCAAGCACCAATCCTACTTTGCACTTACAGGCGCAACCATATAATCGTTTCCTACCCACTGGCAATAGTGGTTACCTAGGATACACACCAGTACTGTACACAGCTATCAAATGTCACCATGTCTGTGCCCTAGGTAACAACTGCTGGAGATTTGGAATGTAGCAAGAGTGTGTGTACAAAGCCACTGTACTGTTTGCCAAGGTCCATCGTGTATGTATTTGGAGTACAGTACCTGAATTTGTGGTTACAGGTACATGTGCAAAGTATTGTAACATTGAAAGTTGTTGTATTAAGTGTAGTTTTGCATGATTCATCGCTTATTTTCTGTTCTTGGCTCTCCCATACATACATGCCCCCCCCCCCCCCCCCCCCCCCCCCACCACACACTACAGTACTCTCAGGTATAACAATCCCCACTTTGAGACCCTCATCAACTCCGGTGTCTGCATGATGGTGACCATGTGCCTATATGACATCATCAAGAACTCATTCGAGAAGGGAAGGTACGTCTGTGTGTCCGTCTGTATGACCATGCAAGGCTGTTTGCTGTTAGAGGCCACACTCCTCCTAATGAACAGTGTTGAATCTGTTGAATTAATGGCTTCCATTATAATATTATAATATGTAAATGGTTCCCATTACAAAATGAACTTTATTTGACATTTCATTATATATGTAAGTATTAAACATTTTCAAGTCCGCAGTGTTAGTTGAAAATTGTGCACAGAGTGCTCTCGTGCTGCTCTTCAATCATTATTCCCTTAATTGCTTGTACATCCATCATGTTGTGTTTTATTGGCTATACTGTTGGTGTTTTCAAATTGGGTATCAGTTGTTGGTAGGACTTCAGGGGCAATGTTAGTAGCTGAATGGATTGTACCACAGCATTCTCCTTGTGAGAGATGAGCTCTCCGTGTGCAGGTGTACATGTGACGGTGGCAAATGTTCTGTTTGGCGTGCTGTGAGTGAGTCCTGTAAAGCCATGCTCACTTACTGTGGCTCCAACTACACGGTCACTGTTGTTGTGCTGTGTGTGGTTAGAAGTGAAGCACTGCCTGCTGGGTTACAAAAAGGTGACCAACCCTCTGGCATTGTGGGCTGGTGGGAGCATGCACATCTGGTAGGTTTCATACACAACTGATCATGAGATCATGACTTCCTGCTGATTGATAGCACCCTTTGAAGTTGTAAGAATATAGGTTCAAAGGTCGAACTGATGCAATGATGTTATAGTACTAGACACCTGGCTTGACCCCTATCAGGAAGGGTTGCACTTTGTACGCTCTTATTATTACATTATAAATTTTGCAAATTGGCCTGCATTTGCAGATTACAGTCTCACGAATTACCCTTCCATGTATGATTGATATGCATGCGCAAAGAAGCAACCATCCAAGAATTAGAAACACTTTTATGAATGGTCATTCGTGAAGTACGTATTCCTCTTTCCATGAAGCTGGCGCTTACACTGTGTAGGAATGAGTAGAGCAACCATGAGGGCATTGGTTGTGAATGGCACTGAACAGTCCAAACCCAAAGCATTCGATTCTTACCATAGCAGGTAGTGCTTTCATTGCACATGTGTGCTTTGACTACATCCCCTGTACATGTGTGTATGTACTTGCACATTGATTGGTGCAGTATGCTGTGTGTGTATGTGTACCAAAGTGAAGTGGTCTGTCAGATAACAAGGTGAAGGGACAGAAAGGTGATTATCATTGATCTGCATACTTAATTCTTCTGACTGAGCTCAGAAACGTTTGTGTCTGTTCAACTAGTATCTACATTAGTTGCAAAACTGACTGTTTTGTACAGTAACTGATGAAGACCCTTGTGGTCGAAACGTTTTACTGGAACCAGACCTACAGCTACGTGATTGCTCATCAACGCTCCATAAATCTGCTAGACAACGTAGCACGAGCCTCTACCACATTATCAACCGCGAAGACCTGATAACTGGTGTAGTGTGAAGGATGTCATGTTCATGTAATGCACGCCTCAGCACCCACTGTCACCAGTCAGATGAGAGATGAAGTAGAATTGAGTAAGGTGTTGTTCATACCGGTGTGTGTTACCTGTTTCCATTTATCACTACTTGTTAACACAGTGTTCTATACATCACAGTTGCTTGTCCTGGCAGTGGCTAGCTCTGTGACGTTAGACCTTTGTTATGTCCTGCTTACATGAATACATTTTGTTTACCAAGCACTGCTACATGTACGTACCTTGTCTAGTCAATGCTGTGTATTTGTCTATTTGTCTGCTATACCATTGTATGTAAGTGCTGTGAGGTGTGTGCGTGTGTACTGTATGTGCATGTGTGTTCAGATGTGTGTGCGTGCAATGTCATATAACACTCCTCTCCCTCCAATAGGCATGGAAATCACTGCGCCCATCCACCAAGTCCCTCACTCTCATAGACGTCCTCTTTGCTGCCATGTACATTGCTTACAATGTCACCGCCCACGCTGCTCTGATTGGCTACATCATCCACAGCGACCTTGCCCCAGCCCCGTCACTATTCCTCTCAGTCGAACAAGTGAGTGCGACACCCAGCCCCACCTCTTGTCTTACTGGGAATGCCCTAAGCTGTAAGCAGATCTGTCATACATACACTGCAACTTATGATAGTGTGTCTCAATTGTAGATACTAGCAGAGAAGGGCGCCTTCGGCACCCTCCTCAGCTCCGGCGCCCAACGCAGGTGCTTCCGATGCCAGTGCTTCTGATGCAAAGCACTTCCAAATCTGGCTACTGAATGATAGCTATAGATGCTGCAGTTGCAGTTAGCTATAGAGTTGCATGCAGCTGACTCCTCTTCCACCACGAATCACCTTCTGCAAGGTCAAGCGTCTTGTATTGCCCTCCATATTAAACAGAACTGACTCTTGATGGCCCCTTTGAGCTGATTCTTGGTTGTTCTCTTGAGCTGACTCCTGGTTGGTCCTTTGAGATGACTCCCTCGAGTTGGCTCCTGCTTTTCCCTGGAGCTGACTCCTGTGAGTGAAGGTTGAGTGATGTTCTTAGAGTCCTGACAGTTGTCGTCGATTCTGAAGAACTCTCATCATCTCTGAATGTCTTGACTTCTTGGTTAGTCTGGTGTTGCCCTTAATGTTTGGCATATGCGCACTGCAACGGTTGCAAATTGCATTGTTTGGAAGAAACGTATTACGATGACGTCATGGAATCATTGTGCAAGCCTAAACCCCGCATAACCTGTGCCCATCCTTTCGCCATCGAGCCGTTTTCACTCGCGTAAGACGGCGCTTTCCGCTATATAGCTTATATCACCCACAGCCTTCTACATTGTGCTAAAACTATAGCAAAGAAGCCGTCGCATCATCTTCCCAGGAGGAGTTGTGTAACAAAGAAATTAGCTGCGAATTCCGTAATCTACTTCGCTTTCCTCCGTAAAACAAAAATGGCGTCCTATAGTAACGTATGGCGAGTTGGCGCAAAACCTTCATTTCGCAAGCTTTCGCAGGGAAACCCAGCCGAAGACACCCTCCGGATAGTGCTTCGACATTCGGACCGCGTTTTCTGCGAACCCTCGGCACGGTTCCCGAGATTAGTGCGGACAAAAAATTGGCCTAGCTCCATTATAATAAGATGTATGTATGTATGTACATATGCTATGAGCCATTCATTGACTGATTGTACTCTCACAATTGCAAGTATTGTATTACGTACAGTAGGTTGAGACCTTTCTTAGAGATTACCTGTCTACGTACTATACACGTATGTAAGCATTGCATCGTTAGTTTTATTGGTTCTATTTTCAGTACTTTTGGCGACTGAGTACTCTCTTCCTGACCCTTTGTAAGCAGGCCACCTGCAAATTAAGACCACTTGGAACACTCCAGTGGAGCTCTCAATCTTACATGTGACTGTACCTTCTTCCCCTCTCTTCCCTGCACACAGACACGGCTAACGATGAAGACGTACTCTTTTCTTCGGGAGAACATCTACAAGGTGGTGTGGCCGTGGAAGGAGAATGACAAGACTGGCCCCGCTGTGTGGTACACAGGACAGATGAAGCCTCAAGTGGGCAGTTTAAAACAGTACCTCTACTTTATCTTTGCCCCTACATTGCTCTACAGAGATGAGTACCCGAGGTAAGCACTTTAGAGCTGTATGAAAAGTCTGTTCAGTTCTGTATACATAGTTCAGTGAATGTATTACACACTTCATGCCACACACTTTAGTACATTGGCTGGTAATGGGGACGTGAAACTACTGGCAAGTGGCTGCTGTCTCTGGTTCAGAATACATATTTAAATGCACCACTTCAGCATACTTCCAGCTTGGATGTATATTATACATATACTTATATTGCTTAAATTCAACAAGGTGAGTATCTCTATAAGTTACTGCTGACTAAAGAATATATAGTACTTCTTCTTATTGTCAGCCTTTGCTCTAGTTGCCAAACTGGAGGTGGCTGGGACAGTTTAATGCTGTAGGAGCACATGGAACCTGTCAGGGCTTCTGTATGCACCATTTATGATGACCTCATACTTCAAAGGCACCGCTGATGCAGTAGCAGAATACTGCAGTGCAGTAAATTGTGTGAAAGCCACTAACACCTTTTAGCGCTCCTTAACACCTATATTGTGGTCAACCAACACCTCCGTAAAGTAAACAAAGAGCGGAAAGGTCACGAGAATCAATTTAGCCATGAAGTTTCATGTACCAACTTCTGGAGAAGTGGGTAGCTCATGAAAGAGGAGCGCGCACATGTACACGCTTTCCCCAAGGATGCATTTACTCCTGGGAAATGAGTTGACACACAATCGGCGCCAATACATCGCATCCATTGCTCACCACTTTGCTTCTGTTGTGGGCTGAGCCAAGCTTTCCGAGCATGTGCAATCCAGCTGAGCCAAAGCAAACCGTCAAAGCCTTCGTGACGTCTCCGTGTATTCGTGCGTCACTCATTTCGTTGGGTACTGCGGCCACAGATCTGTGCACGCACTGAATGTTCCTGGTCTGAGAGTGCGCAGGAACAGAAGTCGGCGACACCATTGCACAGCACTCGAAAGTACTACTGGGGCGGCGTGGAGAGAATACAAAGCGACTTCAGCCTTGTCCTACAGCGAGATTGCCACCAGTTCCAACGCAGCTCCCGAGCAAGACACACTAAAATTCAAATTGCGGGTGCTTATTTTTGGTAAATCACTTACTACACGCCTTCGATGGCGTGTAGTAACTACTACGTACTTATCATGCAGTATTACGATGCCAGCACTGCACATGTATGGTCTGACAGTTGTTGGGATGGCTGGTGGTGGAACTTGCTTCGTGTCCATGCTGTATGGTGTGTGAGATGTGCATGACAGGGTCCTTGAAGCATACATGGAGCTGCTGCTTTCAGGCGTCTAGCTCCCAAGCCCTGTACAGCTACTCAGTAGTGATCTGTCTGTACAGCTACTGTGCGTATGTCGCAGGTCATCACCGACTAGTCTCGCTTCCAGCCCTTGTGTGGCCACCAATTCCTCAGAGGTGACAAGTTGGGTTTGGCAGCTATTGTCAATTTCACACCATTTCTTGGCCAATGAAAGCATTAGTGACTGAAGTTCTGCTGCCAATTCTTTCGGCGTGCCACTCTAGTGACATTTTTTGATTGGGGTTCTCATCCGTAGAGCTACCAATCCTGGTTCAATACTTCAGCACAGTGGTGAGATTGCTATGCTGTACCTGAAAGACAGTTTAAGAACTATGTCTTACAGCTTTTTCCTGACAACTTTAGAGATTTCAGGACTGGCTATAGCTACATAATTATTGTTCAGTTGCATGTATTGCAAGATCGACCTCTAATGTACGTATTCTTATGACATTTTAGGCTGCAGCTACTACATACCATATGGCCGGAAATTTTGGCGGGAAACATGGTGTCCTCGCGCTGCTGCCAGTTGTGAACTTAATGCTGATGATTAACCTATAGGCCTGGCACAACCAGGCTTGTTAAGTGGGAAAACTATACGATTGCACAAAATCTTGGCAGAAGAAATATTGGCGGATTGCTCTCAAAACCGCCAATCCGCCAAAATATATATTCCCCGTCAAAATTTCCGGCCATACGGTATATATTATCAATGCAAGTTGTAATTATTATTAATTTTGAAGTCTAGTTGCTGGGAAGTGCACACATGCTTAGGTTCGTTCACACATGTCGGGGTCGACAAACCATTTCAGATGTTTCAGTAGCTTTCAGCCACTTTCATCAGTACAAAGTATTGTCAAAAAATTACTGATGAAGGTAGCTGAAAGTTTCCAAAACGCCTAAAATTGTTGTGATCCCTGGCTATTGTGAACAAATCCAAGCACTTCTTATTAATCCCATTATACTGGAGCAATATTATATTGACAATGCATGGCTGTACTTCTGTCATAAGCTGGGCATGCTCCTCAATGTCCACTTGTTGGAGCAACAGTCAATGCCACGCTATGAATGGTAAATGGCAACTACAGAGCTCACTGTTACAGAGAGTACAACTGACCAGTGCAGCTGGTCTTAAAGCAAAAAGTGCTGAATCTACTTGACTGTGACAATCACAGTATTATTACGTATATTACTACAAAAATACCTAGAGAAGTCACTACATCACCGAACATCATCGTTTCTTCATTGCTTTTTTGAATCCATCTGTCAGTTTTGTTTCCCAGTCAGCTTCATCAGGTGGTCCAACCGTTATGACATGGAATCCCTCTTTCTTGGCTGGTCCCCCTTTACCCTCTGTTGTAACAAAGATTTTTCTGACATCATCTTTTCCCCAGCGCAATCCCCGCTGTAACACTTTGACGTATGTGTTCAGGCTCTTTCTGTCAGTTGGGTCTATGTACTTTTCTGGCCCATAGCGTTTACAGTCAATTACAAACCTTTTGCTGTAGTAGCTCCCAACAATATCTGGGCACTTTCTCTTCCCTTCCTTGTACTTGTAGCAGATTCCCTGCTCCTCAAGTCTGACTCCTCTCATACCCGCTAAAACATCATAGCAATTTTGTTCAAACTGCTTGGGGGTAATTGCCATTATCAGGGAATCTTCCTACATGCGTGACAAAATGGAATCACACCATCACAGTGAAGCATCCAGCACCCAGACACACTATCATCTCAAAAATGATGGCACTGGTGTCCGCTAACTGACCTTCATTCATTTGCTTACCTGTCCACGTGGTGTCTTCAATGACCAGCCATTTAAGGTACAGGTGTATGAGGTCTTGTGATGTCTCAATGAATCTCATTTTGGTATATGAATGTCATTTTGGTATAATGAATCTTGTTATATTGCTGAATTTATGCTCTCATTTTACTGGGACCTTGGATCAATGGCTGCAACATGAAAATGAACTAAAAACACCCTTTCACATTATTCCAATTTTAAGTTGGGTTGAAACCAGATTGGATTTGGACTAGACACATTTACTCAAGCGATCTAACCCAGATTAAGTTGTGGTTTGAAACCACTTTTGGAGGTGGTTTGACCCCACATTTGAATCCGGATTAAAGATGGCGGCGCATAGCAAGACCTGGCACGACAGTTAAGTGCACACTTTAGTTGACATTTGGTCAAACACGAGGATGATGATGATGAGTATGGATTTGATCCAATTGACACTCCGTGTGAAAGAGGATTAAGAGTAATATATCATTACAGGAGGCTGAGGACCATTTGACTCTAATTTAGTTAGAGGCCTTGACAACTGTACTGCAGTAGGGCATATTCATAATTCCCAACGGAACCCAACTGAGACTGTTATGCAATGTAAGCATGCTGGTGTTTCATTTATTTCAGCACTGGTAAACTTTGGGTAATCTCACATGTCGGATTTTCCTGTGGTTTAGTGGAAAATCGCAGGAATGTCTACTGCAATAGACTGGCCTTAGGGTAGTAATAAATCTCGAAGTTTAAAGCCAAAATGTTTAAACAGAAAGAACCCGAGATGGCACTTTTCCCTTACATTACTTGTGTATGTAAGAGTGCCACTTTGCCTATATAATGTAGGAGGAAAGCACAAGTTTGGATGCTTCTGTTGCTAAGCAAACCATGTTTCAGTCTTCAAGCTGCAACATTTCACCCATGTCAGCTTCATCAAGCAAATAGAATGTACTACGACTGTCTGTTTCAGTTATGTAGTACATTTGCCTGGTGAAGCCCAAGATGGGTGAAGCATTGCAGTAATCATCATGTCTTGTAAGGTGTGGACATACATATGTCAGACCTCTTGTGATGGAGCAAGTTCTCATTGCATACAATGGTTGTGTAAATGGATTTAGATCCCATTGCCATGGTAATGGACACCTAAACGATGATTCTAAATCTCTGAGAAGCATTACAATTGCTTCGCACGTGATTCTAAATCCCGTAGACGTATGTGGCAGGCAGAGCGTGTGTGATGATAAATCTCAAACACGTCTCCAGCCAGCCTCACCAGCCTCTTGATAGTGACTATGGCAGAGGGTCCCATCCCTCCACTGGTCGACATTACGAATGGAGTGAATGTCCCATGCTCCACCTCAATCACCCTTGTTTTGTACTTCCTTCTCTTGTCAAAGTCTTCAATAACATGGGACTGCCGAGGAAGTGTGTTAGATGGGGGCGTGGGCATTAAAACACCTTGACATCAAAAAGGCCATTATTCTCTTGTCCCAGAACTCTCGTGCAGAAACATCTAGCCTTGCATTGTCCTCAATGTTGGTTGAACAAAGTTGAAATTGTTCACCACTGAGGGGAGGGGCTGTAGTGCAAGCTCAACTGCAACACATGGACACACTTCCGTGAGGAGGTCTGCCAATACGTCTCTGATCTTGTTGTGCCTGATTGTGGAGAAAGCACCCTTCAGACATGTAAATGCTGAAGGGTACGCCACAGGCACAGTGAGAGGGAAGGCGGCTGAGGGGCCAACCATAGCGCAGACACAAAGCATCCCAGAATGCCTGTTTGTGGAGATTGAATCCAAAGTCTGTGATTGGGATGGCCGTAAGCCATGATGATGCACCGTCCTCGCAGCTTTGTTCAATAGCAGCACGCCGACTCTGGGGCAGACCAGCTTTGATCTCATTGACAAGACTGGTTACCTTTTGGCAGTTAGTCTGGTGTACTTCCGCTTTCAGCTGCTTCTAAGAAACATATACCTGCTCTGCATCTTCATCGGTAGGATTCTGGATGCTGCTGGATTCGTCATCACCACTTGTGACTCGCATAAGGTACATTCACTTGCCCACTGAACCTCACATCAGAACAGCAAGAGCACCCTGGGGATGACATTGTGCGTTTTCAGAGAGAGCTTCGATACTTGTGATCCATTCCTGCACACGACTGGCTATGAACTCTCCGAAAGCTGTTTGCTTCCTACAGGTCTACCCAGGTACTCCTCTCCACTGGTGATGATTTGGATGTTAGTGCCCTCAAAAGTACCACGGGCTTCACATAAGAGGTGTTCCTTCACCAGGATGTGAGACTTGGTTGCATTTGGAAAATATCCAAATACTGGACCCAAGTCTGTGATCTTGTCCCACCATGCACGCAGAGTGGATAGCTTGCTCTTGCCTGAGAGTTCTTCTATTGGGCGCCTGCATCGTCGTTGGTTGCCAGTGACAAGGACATCGTCAAGAGAAGATAGGGGAGATGATTTTGATTGGATTAGAGAACAGTTTTGGATCTATATTACTTAACTGCCCAGTCGGTGTGTGCGAAGATTTAGACCGCTCAGCACTCGGGCGCTTTGCTCCCTGTGTCTAAATCCTGCTGAGGCATTAAACTATTACGTACTGTAGTCCTTAGCCCTAACTGCCCAAATCTTGAAATCAGAAATTAGAAATCAGAAAAAGTAAATCAGAAAATTAATGGTGCAATCTTTTCCTATATCTTCTTTTGTGTTTGCATGTTGGTGTTTTCTGAGAGTCAGTGTGTCATGATTCTTCCTACCTTGTTACAGAACTGAGCGGATAAGGTGGAATTATGCTCTGCAGTACTTTCTGGAGTTTGTCTTTACCATTGTGGTTCTTGTCATGTGTCTGAAGAACTTCATCCGTCCTTCTTTAGAGATGATCCCGAGCAACCCAGCAAAGTATGCTCCCCCACATAATACATGCACCCTTGCTGCATGTCCTACTTACATTATACAGATCTAGTCATTTCTTAGGTGTGGTGTGCTTGAATGTGTGTGAAGAGGATGTACGTATGTATGTACATACATACGTATGTATGTATGTATGTATGTATGTATGTATGTATGTATGTATGTATTTACATACATATGTATGTAAGTATGTACATATGTATGTAGGTGCGTAAACTACGTATGTATGCAGTATTATGCTTAATCACTCATATTGTTTCTGTATTGTGGATACTTTTTTGGTGTGTTGTGTTGGAATGGGTGTGAACTACCGTAGGTATGAGTAGAAATATTTTTTTGTTTTTATGCATATTGCTTTATTGCATGTCCAGCTCTACTCCTCCCTCTGCCACTTCCCTCAAATCTCTTTCAGGTACATCACAATCTCCTGTCTGACAAATATGGTATTTGGGACCTTCACCTTGTTCATGGCCAACTCCTGTATCCTTCACCAATATATGAACTTCATGGCAGAGCTTACCTGCTTCGCAGACAGGCACTTTTATGATGTGAGACCAGTACACACACAGTGTGCTGTAGGAGCAATACACACACAGTGTGCTGTAGGAGCGATACTCACACAGTGTGCTGTAGGAGCAATACACACACAGTGTGCTGTAGGAGCGATACGCACACAGTGTGCTGTAGGAGCAATACACACACAGTGTGCTGTAGGAGCAATACACACACAGTGTGCTGTAGGAGCAATACACACACAGTGTGCTGTAGGAGCAATACACACACAGTGTGCTGTAGGAGCAATACACACACAGTGTGCTGTAGGAGCAATACACACACAGTGTGCTGTAGGAGCAATACACACACAGTGTGCTGTAGGAGCAATACACACACAGTGTGCTGTAGGAGCAATACACACACAGTGTGCTGTAGGAGCAATACACACACAGTGTGCTGTAGGAGCAATACACACACAGTGTGCTGCAGGAGCAATACACACACAGTGTGCTGTAGGAGCAATACACACACAATACCAGCGATCTGCATCTGTACATGTGTGTATGCACTCTTCAATGTGTTTACAGTAGTTAATGCACCCCCAGGAGGGTTGTATCTGATTTAGTAGCATGAGGCACAGGGGCACACCACACACTGCTGGGATGTGTATGTGCATGCATATACGTACGCAAGTAAGATTACTGTATGTTACTGTGATTTGGGTGTTTTGTTGAATTCTTGCCTGCCTTTCTCTGCATCTGACTATACTGCAGGACTGGTGGACATGTGTGGACTTCAAGACCTTCTACCGAAAGTGGAACCACATAGTTTATGACTGGATCCATGCCTACATCTACAGGGACTTGCGATCAGTGAGTGTGATATCAGTAGAACACACTACATAAATTATGCATACGGCAGGTATGAGGGCTTAAGAGGAGAGACGTCCCAATTCAGTGTGGACATCTGTCACCCAATTGGTAACTTGCTCACAAGTTACAGATCATGTGGCCTTTTGTTCACTTTGCTCTTCTTCCTCTGTGTGCAGGCCTTCAATAACTCTGTGTATCAGAAGATTGCTGCCCTCCCTCCCATCCTCATATCCTCTGTATTTCATGAATACATCATTGCTGTAGGAGTGAAGTTCTTCTGGCCTGTGCTGACGTTCCAGTTCTTTTGTCTAGGAGGTGTGTGTGTGTGTGTGTGTGTGTGTGTGTGTGTGTGTGTGTGTGTGTGTGTACGAGTGTGTGTGAGTGTGGTGTAGTATGGTGTGGAAGAGAAGGAGATGTGTTAATATGGAATGGGACATGCAGTTGTGTTGTAAGTCACTCTGTATGTGTGTGTATTTTGTGTGGTGTGTGTCAGAGGCAGGAAGGAATAGTATGGAGTACATATGCTATGGCATGTGTGCATGTGTTAGTCTGGTTTGTTACACATCAATGTCTCATTTTGTGCAGCAGTGGGAGAAAGGTTCTTCCTCACCCACACAATAAGGGGACATTGAGGTCTAGCTGGCTAGACTAGGGTGGTTGTGTATGTGTTATGTTTCTGGAGACAGATATGTACTGAATAGCAACGTATACCCATTGCTTTGTTGTGAACACCACTTCTTTGTTGTGCTGCCTCTCTCTGCACACACACACACATACTAACACACACACACACACACTAACACACACACACTAACACAGGGATAGTATATTTTGTCCGTCCCACCTTTGCCAAATCACGCCACCGTCTATGGAACACCCTCTTCCTATGGGGGGTCAGCATTGGGATGGGTTTGATGGTGTGGGGCTACTCGGTGGAGCACTACGCCCGGCATTTCTGCCCTCCAGAGGTAGGGAGAGGGGAAGGGTTGGATGGGAGGAGGGGAGGTGAAGAGGAAGCTAATATGAGGCTAGAGGAATGCAAAGGAGGGATAGAAACAACTAGTTGATGGGAGTAGCCATTCATAAGCACAGTATGTATATCCTGAGCTCACTGTGTATCTGGTGTATGTCCCCATGCAATGTTTCTTTTTCCTTTCCCACATTGTGTGTGTGTGTGTGTGTGTGTGTGTGTGTGTGTGTGTGTGTGTGTGTGTGTGTGTGTGTGTGTGTGTGTGTGTGTGTACATTTTAGAACACTGTTGCAGCTGCCTTCCAGCCTCAGCTGTTTCACTGCTTCTTTGGCAATGGGACCCATGAACACAGGACCTAACCACAAGTTCACATTGCTATCACAGTACATTCCGGGTATAGTTTGTTACAGAGCATCAATTTGTTTTTTAGGTATTCAACATGTTCAAATAGTCTTAAAATGATGTTGCATAATATGGTATACTGTTCAGTATACTATTATATTGCTATATTAACCACTGTTCCATATACTCCTGATCATTTACTGTATGCATAGGTATGTACGTATGTATAGTGCAATTGTAATGAATTTTGTTGTTATTTTTGTAATAGTAAGAATTATTATTCAATGAGTTTTGATCAATGTACGTACATATGCTAGCTCTTCAACCTCCTGGAATACAGTGTCTGTGTACATCTGTGTGCACCAGCTCCTGTTTGTGTGTGTCTGTGTGCACCATCTCCTGTTGATGTGTGTCTGTGTGCACCAGCTCCTGTTGGTGTGTGTGTGCACCTTCTCCTGTTGGTGTGTGTGTGCACCAGCTCCTGTTGGTGTGTGTATGCACCATCTCCTGTTGGTGTGTGTGTGTGCATCAGCTCCTGTTGGTGTGTGTGTGCACCAGCTCCTGTTGGTGTGTGTGTGCATCAGCTCCTGTTGGTGTGTGTGTGCACCAGCTCCTGTTGGTGTGTGTGTGCACCAGCTCCTGTTGGTGTGTGTGTGCACCAGCTCCTGTTTGTGTGTGTGCATCAGCTCCTGTTGGTGTGTGTCTGTGTGCATGTCCAGGTAGCGTATTGAACTATGAATGACCATGTACGCTGTATATAATTATGTGTGGCCTCGCAATTAACCAGAAACATGTACGTATAGCTGCGTGCGTGCATTATGATCATAATATCTACGTATGAGCATAGATATCTATGGTATGAACTAGCAAAACACAAGATGGCTAGCTAGCTATAGGTAAAAGAAGGAACAGCTAGCTATAGCAAGCACATGCAGTCCAAGTATGAACCTGCATGAGCAGCGAGTCCAATTTCACCCCAGCCGGCACGCGGCTATATAGTGCTTCTTCCTGTTTCTTGATCATTGTGATATAGATATAGAAATCATATAGGCACAGAAAACGATTAATTTTAATTTCCGGTGCATGGAGACCACGTTTTGTGGCAGCATAAATAGGCGGGTGCCTGGCAGTATCAGGACTGCTTCAGTCAGCCAACCATGAAAAGGGGAGGTCTAGTTATGAGCAACGGCCCGAGGGCCGAGGACGAAGACACTGTAAAGGAGCAGGACGACCTTTCCTCAGCGTCCAGCGTCAGCCTCAACTCGATGGACGAATCTCGCGGCGAACGAGAGGCAGACCTACTCAAGAAGAAGTACATACGCACTTACACACCACACCGCAATGAGAAGCATTCCGTAGACAGAAGCTAGTGGACGCTTGCTGAAGGGCTAACTCGAGGGATGGAGACTGACTATTGTTTGATCCTTTCTCTCACTCTCTCTTCTCCCTCGTCCCCCGCAGGAAACGGAGCCGCCATCATGTGCGCGTGTTCATGCCTAGGGATTCGTTAGTAACGTGAGCGCTCATGCAGTTATGTTGTGTAACGTTAGACATTCCACTGTTGTCTACCCACGCGCACTGCGCATTAGTCCGCATTGCAGTGTGTGCGTGTGTGTGTGTGTGTGCGTGTGCGTGTGTGTACGTGTGTGTACGTGTGTGTGTGTGCACGCGCATGTGTGTGTGCGTGCGTGTGTGTGTGCAGTGTGTGTGTGTGTGTGTGTGTGTGTGTGTGTGTGTGTGTGTGTGTGTGTACGTGTGTGTATGTGTGTGTACGTGTGTGTGTGTGCACGCGCATGTGTGTGTGCGTGCGTGTGTGTGTGCAGTGTGTGCGTGTGTGTGTGTGTGCATGTGCGCACGTGTGTGTGTGTGTGTTGCTCCTCAAGCACCAATCCTACTTTACACTTACAGGCGCAACCATATAATCGTTTCCTACCCACTGGCAATAGTGGTTACCTAGGACACACACCAGTACTGTACACAGCTATCAAATGTCACTGTGTCTGTGCCCTAGGTAACAACTGCTGGAGATTTAGGAATGTAGCAAGAGTGTGTACAAAGCCACTGTACTGTTTGCCAAGGTCCATCGTGTATGTATCTGGAGTACAGTACCTGAATTTGTGGTTACTGGTACATGTGCAAAGTATTGTAACATTGAAAGTTGTTGTATTAAGTGTAGTTTTGCATGATTCGTCGCTTATTTTCTGTTCTTGGCTCCCCCTACATACATGCCCCCCCCCCCCACCACCACCACCACACACTACAGCACTCTCAGGTATAACAATCCCCACTTTGAGACCCTCATCAACTCCGGTGTCTGCATGATGGTGACCATGTGCCTATATGACATCATCAAGAACTCATTCGAGAAGGGAAGGTACGCCTGTGTGTCTGTCTGTATGACCATGCAAGGCTGTTTGCTGTTAGTGGCCACACTCCTCCTAATGAACAGTGTTGAATCCGTTGAATTAATGGCTTCCATTATAATATTATAATATGTAAATGGTTCCCATTACAAAATGAGCTTTATTTGACATTTCATTATATATATGTAAGTATTCAACATTTTCAAGCCCGCAGTGTTAGTTGAAAATTGTGCACAGAGTGTTCTCATGCTGCTCTTTAATCAGTATTCCCTTGATTGCTTGTACATCCATCATGTTGTGTTTTATTGGCTATACTGCTAGTGTTTTCAAATTGGGTATCAGTTGTTGGTAGGACTTCAGGGGCAATGTTAGTAGCTGAATGGATTGTACCACAGCATTCTCCTTGTGAGAGATGAGCTCTCCGTGTGCAGGTGTACATGTGACGGTGGTAAATGTTCTGTTTGGCGTGCTGTTAGTGAGTCCTGTAAAGCCATGCTCCCTTACTGTGGCTCCAACTACACGGTCACTGTTGTTGTGCTGTGTGTGGTTAGAAGTGAAGCACTGCCTGCTGGGTTACAAAAAAGGTGACCAACCCTCTGGCATTGTGGGGCTGGTGGGAGCATGCGCATCTGGTAGGTTTCATACACAACTGATCATGAGATCATGACTTCCTGCTGATTGATAGCACCCTTTGAAGTTGTAAGAATATAGGTTCAAAGGTCGAACTGATGCAATGGTGTTATAGCACTAGACACCTGGCTTGACCCCCATCAGGAAGGGTTGCACTTTGTATGCTCTTATTATTACATTGTAAATTTTGCAAATTGGCCTGCATTTGCAGATTACAGTCTCACGAATTACCCTTCCCTGTATGATTGATATGCATGTGCAAAGTAGCAACCATCCAAGAAATAGAAACACCTGTATGAATGGCCATTCGTGAAGTACGTATTCCTCTTTCCATGAAGCTGGCGCTTACACTGTGTAGGAATGAGAAGAGCAACCATGAGGGCATTGGTTGTGAATGGCACTGAACAGTCCAAACTCGAAGCATTCGATTCTTACCATAGCAGGTAGTGCTTTCATTGCACATGTGTGCTTTGACTACATCACCTGTACATGTGTGTATGTACTTGCACATTGATTGGTGCAGTATGCTGTGTGTGTATGTGTACCAAAGTGAAGTGGTCTGTCAGATAACAAGGTGAAGAGACAGAAAGGTGATTATCATTGATCTGCATACTTAATTCTTCTGACTGAGCTCAGAAATGTTTGTGTCTGTTCAACTAGTAACTACATTAGTTACAAAACTGACTGTTTTGTACAGTAACTGATGAAGACCCTTGTGGTCAAAACGTTTTACTGGAACCAGACCTACAGCTACGTGATTGCTCATCAACGCTCCATAAATCTGCTAGACAACGTAGCATGAGCCTCTACCACATTATCAACCACAAAGACCTGATAGCTGGTGTA